>QVTF01016602.1:600000-1040000 GCA_003573665.1 Oxygymnocypris stewartii | reverse complement strand
TTAGAGAGGGGTCTCTTTTCACTATTGCATTTTGGCGAGGATACAGCTGTATGTTACTAAGTGTGAAAGTTCCGAAATTGAAGCACTAGTAGAATGTGACGAGAGAGAAGAAGCCATCCACAATATCCACATCGACCGCCACAAATATCCACCGTCCGCTGCACTCTTAAAAATGATGTGTTAAAAATTTACACAAAATATGTGTTAAACAATTCGTAACACATTTTGTGTTACTAATGACACATTGTGTGTAAATATTGTGATTAACTGATTGTGTTAAACACATTTCAGCAGTACATATTGAAATAAAACGTATATTTATTTTGCTTACAGTCAAAGGGTGATATCTACTGTATTTATGTAGTTTATCATGTTTCCAATATAAAATAAGCATTTGGGCGCGCGGGGTGAAAATACTGGATTTCGGGAATACGTGCTGCGTGGGCTTCTGCGCGCATGCGCAGTGACGTTCTTTTTCAACCGTCGCTCCGTCAGCCATGTCAGATAATGCAGCGCTCTGCTTCAGGTGAGTGAAAGTAATTAAAATACTTCTATAATAGTAATGTTTCCCCCCACCTTGCTTAAGATTGTTTTGTGTTAGTTGTAATTTTTATTATGTTGTCTCCATGTTTCGTACCCCAAATACACGGCTGGCCTATTAACTAAATGTCGTCTATAGGCCCGCAAGCTAACGTTAGCGCATTTGCCGCGGTTTTTGTAAAGTTGTGTTGGCATAATTGTTAATAATACATATTAAGTGAAATACATATTTGTATTGAACATTGAGTATGAACTCATTAACCGTACCGTCCCTTTACAATGAACGTTAAGTCACTATGGAATGTTTCATATTCAACAATGCAAACATAATGTAATCAATCTTGCGCGCCATTTTGTGCTAACGTTACCTGACGAGTCACTGGCTATTTAAAATGTATTTTTTTTATTATTTGTTTTCTCGTTGTGCGGTGTATGTATTCTTTTATTTTCTTTTATTTAGATGATGGCTGTCGAGGAACAAATTAACGTTACAGTTACTTTAACAACTTTTCACAGAGTGCTTGCAACTGTCTTCATAGACGGAAAGGAAACATGGAGAAAACTATTCACAGTTGCAAGTGTCGGAGAACTGATAGCCAAAACTGATCTGTCTAAACAAGTATCTCTTGATCGAATACTGAGATTTGACACAGATTTTCAAGAATTCATTGACACTGATGTGAATGCAGGAGTGCAGGAGCTTGATACAGTTCAAATATATTATATTGCAAGCAACGCCCAGGATTTATTAGAAGGGAGTGTTCAACCATTACAGGTAAACCATTCATGTATTTTACTCTTTATATTACTAGTGGTCAAAGTAAACATTTCAATAAATAAAATGTTTTTGTCATTTCTTAGTGTCATTCAACAAATATAACTCGGACTGGCACCACAACTAGATTGCTAACACTGCTTGAAGAAAAAGCCTCTGCAATCCTGAGAGAACACGAAGAGACAAAGATGCTATTTCCTCAAGAAAGTTTCTTGTTAAAGTTGCTGTCAGTGACCTCGTTGAGAAACATGGCTTGTGAGTATATGTGGTTGTTTATAAGATGTAAGGTGTATTTGTTTGCAAATTAAAGTAAATTACATTGTATTTAAATAAAACATTTAATAAAACAGTTATAAATAGTTTATATATTTATATATATATATTATGTTTGTGTTAGCCATTTCTGCAACTTTTATTGAACTTTTGTTTTTTCAGCTATTCATCTGGTACAGAAATGCTGGCACTAGCAAAGGAGATTGTGTCATTGTTCCCCTCCTTATGGATTCAAGTGCCCTTTGGTGAAAATGAGGGACATGTAAGGATGTTTTTACATTATAAAATGAATTACTTAGCAATGTGAATATAAACTGCTCAAGTATATTTGACTTCAACTTAATTCTATTTTTGCATTACTCATGTCAGGAGCATTTTTTTGATGGGCCATCACACAGTGGCTTTATAGAAATGAGACTGCGGAACATCAGACAGAAGCTTCAACAGAACCAGCGGATGTACAGTTTGAAACGTTGTCATTGTACACTGCAACATTCTTTGCCAAGTCCAGATGAAACTGTGCCAAGTGAGTGGTTGACCCTGATAAAGAGGATGCAACCGTCACCAGATAATTTATCATCAATAAAGTCTGCAATTGACCAAACCTTCAGTTACCGAAGGAGATGGATAACGACAATCCCCAACTGTTGCTGAAATCTTCAAGGAATATCCCAGATTTCTTGACATGCCCGCCTTGGTAATAGACATGCTCAACTAAGAGAGAACTTTACACAAATTTGTATTTCATAATTGTAACATTAATGTTGTTGTTTTTTTTGCATTGAAGATGGACATTGATTTTTCCAAGCTCATAGACTTGTTTATCCAGAAATGGGAAGGGACCATAATTCCAAAGCTCAAGGAAATAGCATCCTTGGAGAAGAAAAATGACATCAGACACTTGCTGGAGAAAGCAGATCAGCATGGCTGGTACCAACGTGACCTCTTTGCTCAGTGAATCCAGTGGGTCCCTGAAGTCTGCTCCGCTGCAGTTGGTTTCCATCGGTCCCCTCGAGAATATTGCCCAGTACGCAATTGTGGCAAAGAATGATTATTTTGCCCTTCCACTTGATGTTGAAAGCCTGACCTGTGCTTTCAGGTAAAGACAGACTTTTCAAATTCTTCTGGCTGTGCAAGGGGAGAACCATTATTTGGTGAAGTTATACACATTATTCCCCAAACTGAAAGAGAATATGCACTATTGTTCCTGAGAGTTTTAAGAGTCAAATATTTTGATGAACACCTTTTTCCTTCAGTGTCATCAGAACCAAAGATTGACATGTCAAAGCTGCCTGGTGACTTAATAGATTACAGACCTTTAGATATTGTATAATTTTGTGATCAGCAATATGTAACTCCTAGATACAAAATTTTGTTTTAAACATGTTGGTGGTTGAAACTGTTGAACACATTGTGTTTTGACCAGATTTGACAATTAATTGTTTTGTAAACATGATCACCTATAGGTGAATGCATAAACAGTAAGTGTGTAATGGTTATTTATTTGAATACAGTTTTCAGGTTCATTAAAATATGTTTTTTAATGTATGAAAAACATGTTGGTACACTTGAGAATAAGTTTAGAAAATATGGTACTTTATATGTTGGAAACTGTTTCATGCATATTTGATGTTTTATTTGACTGCTTAACCGATATGAGTTTTATAATTGATAATGTACTGTATGATGTTGAAACGCGCATATATATATATATATGCAAGTTTATAGTCAATATACTGTAGTAAAATATTTGAATGCATTAATTCCATGTTAAAAAGGAAAACTAATAAACAGTATGTGGAGCAGTGTCTAATGGTTTTCTGTGAGATTTCATAATAAATGTACACAAATGGTTTATTGATCTAACATTTTTAATACATTTTATTTTAACATTAAACAATTCCTCAGTAACACACAGATGTGTTAGATACATAAAAAAACAACACATCAATGTGTTAACTTAAGCTGCACATTTATGTGTTACATGTTATGACACGTTTTGTGTGTTGAATTTAACTCAACATGTGTTGTCCCTGAGCACACTCAGAACATGTGTTAAAAATAACACATGTTGTGTTGTTTTCAACACATTTGTTTTAAGAGTGTGCCATCAGCTCCCGAGTCTCTCACACACAAAAGTTCTCCGTCGATATGACGGATTTCCGTCAATTGCAGGGTTCCTGCCTGTCTTAAATTTACTTTTCATAATTTTAAGACCGTAAATAGGCTTGCATTTCTCAAATAGTGTTATAATAGTGTCTTGATTTTAGCTTGAATAGGTCTTAAATTAAGGAAAGACGAGGTGTATTCAGTCGGCTGAGGGGGGATGTGATCAAAGGATTAAAGCACGTTCCTCTCTCCACTCTAAGCATTCAGCAATCACTCCGCTCTGGATCAACTCCGGGCTTTACATTCCCGCTCACGGAAAAACTGCTCCGTGTTCACTCCATTTAAACGTTATCAAGGATTACTTACTGATGTGAAAGAAACATCTAGGAAACATGTAGTACACGGTTGTTGTTCTGCTGGCACACCAAAAATCATCCCCGCTTCGGCTGCAGTTTCTCACTGACAACATAGTAACGCCGCTCGCATAATTCACAGTCGGGTTCTTAGCAGAGAACACGGAGCAGAACTTGAATTTCGGAGCGGGATTGCAGCTATTAATAATAATTATACTCATACCAGCAGGTTCCGACAGAATGCATTGCATTTGCACGTGCTTTTGAGTCTTTAGAACTCACTCACGCGCTCTCCATTTCTGTGCGCCCACAGATCGCGATAAGGAGAGTGACAGCTTTTAATAATAATAAGGGGAGTTTCCAAATATGATATATTGATTTAATACAACAGATCAATAAACAAGTACTGCATGATTTTGCTCTATATCCTCAACAAAAATTGTTCCAAATAAAGTGACAGCTGAGCCGTTGTGCATCTCTAAAAGCAAATTTATATTTAAAACATCAATGTCCACATGAATCTATTAATTTAATTGCACTCATGCCACCTCTGTGCCTCAATTAAACGTCTGAAAATGTACCTACAAGCCACTTTTGTGTTCTTCTGTGCCACCGCTGTAGTACCTTTTTTTTATTAATACTAATTTCATGATTGGTAACTTGTTTTGTCTTACTGTACTTCTTATTATATTGTTTTAAATATACATTTAAAAAAATGTATAAACATACATTTTTGAATTTGACATAGATTAAAATTATGCCATTGCAAAGGTAAAAAGAAAATACCCCTGTAATATCACTTTAAGGAGTCAAATGTCCCCTCGTATTAAGAAGAATAATATTTGATCAGAATTTTTTATTATTGATCAGAAGGCGCTCCTAATTTTTTTTAAGTAGGAGGACAAGTGCTCCTAATTACAAGAAGAAAAACACGGCTCTTAAACTGTGTGTGTGACTGTAGCCGTATGGCTGTGGAATGGGGTTTGGCCGAGGAAATATTTTCAGTCAAAATATTTTTTTTTGCTTTAACCCCTGTATTTAGTGTGTAATTTTTCTACAATATTCGCTCATCATGACACTAAAATATGGCATTTTAAGTCAATCTACTGCAGTTTTTCCTCAGTCAGTAGAAAATGTGGTTAACACCCGGTCATGTATGAAAGAAATAAATACCGTCATATACTGTGAAACCGGTATCATTTAGAAAAATACCATGATATAAATTTTTGGTCATACCGCCCAGCACTAAGCGTTTCCATTCAAAGACAAATTCAACTGAGATTAAATTATTGGGCATCTGGTGAAAGCCACTGTACGTGATAATTAATGGTCTCAACTATCCATAGAATGTGCTCTAATGTAAAAGACATATAGATGTAAAAACATGATATTTAATCAGCTTTTGTGGAAGTGATTTTAGTGGATGATTTGAGGCAGTTTTCCAAGAGTTCACACAGGTGTCATAGTGTCACAATATTAGTATTTTTTTTATGTACAATATTTTACTATTTTAGACTTTGAAACCTAACTTTTATGTGTTTACTTTATGTACAACAAATGGTAGATAACTTTTGGATAATAATAAATACACTCACCGGCCACTTTATTAAGGACACCTGTTCAGTTGCTTGGTAACACAAATGGCTAATCAGCCAATCACATGGCAGCAACTCAATGCATTTAGGCATCTAGATGTGGTGAAGACGACTTGCTGAAGTTTAAACCGAGCATCAGAATGGGGAAGAAAGGGGATTTAAGTGACTTTAAACATGGAATGGTTGTTGGTGCCAGACGGGCTGGAGTATTTCAAACACTGCTAATGTACTCGTATTTTCATGCACAACCATTTCTTGAGTTTACAGAGAATGGTCCAAAAAAGAGAAAATATCCAGTGAGCAGCAGTTGTGTGGACGAAAATGCCTTGTTGATGTCAAAGGAGAATGGGCAGACTGTTATGGCGCTTTTCCACTGCATGGTACGGTTCGGCACGGATCGGTACGGTACGGTACGGCTCAGTTCGGGTTGGTTTGCGTTTCCACTGCAGTTTAGTACGGCTTTAGAGTGGGCGGGATTATTCACGCGTCGTTATAATTGCGCCGCCTCTACTGTCGTGACATCATCGTAATCGCGCCACAAACAAACTCACAACAAAGAAAGGAGACGGAATAGTGTTCTTCATTCTCGGCATGTGGATGTTTTTAACAGCAATGGAGAGGTCTATGAGAATGCTTGGGATTTACAACCCCCCCCCCCCCCCCCAGCATCAGTGCCACAGGCTGTAGAAGAGAAGGGCAGGGATGTTTTTAACAACAGCAGCAGAGACTGTGGTGCAGTGCCACAGGCTGTAGAGGAGGGCAGAGATGTTCGTGCAGGTGTGCTGCGTTACTTGGTTAGTTAACTATTCATGCAGCGTGTTCTGTAAAGTGAATTATCAATAAACTTTTGAATATTTCAAAATGTACAATGTATCTCTTGTTTTTTTTTATTTATGTGATGGTTTTTATAATCGTGGCATTAATCATTTGTCTTTTTCAAGAGGTTCATTACGTGCTCATACAATAATACATATTTAATATAGTCTGGAGGTACACTTATTCGATCAGATTGTTTTTAATTGAAGCAAAACACAGATACAAAGGTAAAAATATAAACAGAAGACATACTCTGAAAATATAGCAAGTTCAAATGTATATACATAAGGCTTCTTCGGCGTCGCGCCATCATGCTATCACTGGATCCGTTCCTCGGCTATCAACGAGAGGAACGTCTGTACTTCCTCAACAGACAATGAAACAGATAATTTGTGGTTGATGCAAAAAGGTGCGTTTGTTGAAACAAAAATTGCGTCCGATCCTTCGCTGGCTGTGCTGATTTAAATCTGTAAAGGAGGGTCTCGTGTAGCAAGTTCAGTGATGCAGTAAGGACGATTCTCTCCGGCCAATCAGTGATCAACAGAGTTTACACGTCACGTTTTAGTAACGGTACGGTACGCTTGGAACCTCGGCTGAGGTGGTACTAAAAAAGTACCAGGTACCAGGTACAGTACCCAGTGGAAAACCCCCCAAAAGTGAACCGTACCGAACGTACCGTGCCGTACCATGCAGTGGAAAAGCGCCATTATATATGATAAAAAGGCCACAGTAACACTACCGACTTGTTACAACCAAGGCATGCGGAATACCATCTCTGAATGCACAACACGTAGAACCCTGAAGCAGATGGGCTCCAGCAGCAGAAGACCACACCGGGTGCCACTCCTGTCAGCTAAGAACAGGAAACGGAGGCAACAATTTGCACAGGCTCACCAAAATTGGACAACAGAAGATTGGAAAAACGTTGCCTGGGCTGATAAGTCTCGATTTTTGCTGCGACATTCAGATTGTAGGGTCCGAATTTGGTGTAAAGAACATGAAAGTACGGATCCATCCTGCCTTGTCTCAACAGTTCAGGCTGATGGTGGTGGTGTAATGGTGTGGGGGATATTTTCTTGACACACTTTGGGCCACTTAGTACCAATTTTAAGCATTGCTTAAATGCCACAGTCTATAAGTATTGTTGCTTACCATGTCCATCCCTTTATGACTACAGTGAACCCATTTTCTGATTGCTACTTCCAGCAGGATAACGCACCATGTCACATAGCTCAAATCATCTCAGACTGGTTTCTTGAACATGACAATGAGTTCACTTTACTCTAATGGCCTCCACAGTCACCAGATCTCAATCCAATAGAGCACCTTTGGGATGTGGTGGAATGGGAGTTGTAGCTGACAAATCTGCAGCAACTGCGTGATTCTATCATGTCAAAATGAACCAAGATCTCTGAGGAATGTTTCCTGCACCTTGTTGAATCTATGCCTCAAAGAGTTAAGGCAGCTCTGAAGGCAAAATAGGGTCCAACCCGGTACTAGCAAGGTGTATCTAATAAAGTGGCCAGTGAGTGTATATTAGGCCAAAGTACCTATGTGCCAACAATCTACAAACAGTTATCTGTCCTAGACAATTTTGATATTAATAATTAAAAAAATACAATCAAACAAAAACGTTGTAGTTTTATAACTTAGATCCAGAAGTTTGGGTCTGTCAAATGTGTATAGTTTTTGAAATAAGTATTATTTTTTTGCTCACTAAGGCTGCATTTATTTGACTGCATTTATTATTGAAAATAAATTAAAATCAGCAATATTATGAAATATTATTGAAATTTGAAAATTCAGTTTGATACTCAAATAGTATTAGCGAATATTATCAGTGCTGAAATCAGTTCATCTCCTTACTATTTTTGTGGAAACTGTGATGTTTTTATATATATATAATTATTTACTGTCACATTGGATCAAATTGATAAATCCAAGCAGTATAAATATATAAATGTATTACTGAAAAAAAAATCGTTATATATGTGCATAACGTCATAGAAAAATAGATAAAAATGGCAATCGCACAAACCAACTGAAATATCTACATATCCACTTCCTTATACAGTTCAATCAATTTAGCATAAAAACATCTATCAGCTACATGTATACAGACAGACTGTTGGTGGAACAGTTTGTGTGCTGTAAACACACTGACACACAGTACAGCAGTCTATGGTAGTGGAGATCTGGCCTGTGATTGGCTCACACTAGTTCTGCCTCCGTAAGATCTTGTGCTATATAACGATATAGAGGCTCTGTGTGCGGTTAGAGGAATGTGACTGTCCCAGCACCCTGCTCTTCCACCCCTTACACACAATGGTGGATTTCTCTGAGAAGTACCTTGAAAGGTAGGGACCAAATGCTCCTATAACTGTCTCCTCTGCTGCTCTGAGAGTTCTCACAGTAATGAGATGAGGGAAGGAGGGAGGTAAAAATAGAAAGCATGAGGTTACTTTAGATGAGGGAAAAGATGAGAGTGACAGGAGTTCACATCTCCTGTGGCTCGTCTGGCAGGGCGTTTGGGAGAGATTCACGTGAAGTGCTGATGTTTCAGCTTTTCTTTCTTTTGTTTTTGATGTTTCGAGGTTTCATTAACCCGAAAGTGTCTTTCCTATTTTTGTTGGTTTAAATCTGTCGGTAAACTTGAGCGTGTTTTCTTTCCTGATGTTCTTCACATATTTTAAAGTGTCTCTGGGTTGATTAAACAAATTGTTTGCGTGAATTTCATGAAATGTATCAAACATATGTAAGGATCATACTGTATTTTCTTCCAAAAACATATAAAAAATATTTATTTAGCTTATTTGTACTTAACTTTTAGTTATTTTATTACATATTTTAGACTTTTAATTTAAATTAATTGAATTGAATTAATTGTTTACTTTTAAGTCCAGAAAATGGTCTCCATTAAGGCACTGAAGAAGACATTGAAGTGAGGGTGAGAGATGTACACAGTACTTAATAATAGCAAATGTTTCATGCATACATACACACACACACAAAAGCACATTGCTTGAACAAATATGACATATTTCGTAGTTAAATCAGTGTTTTGTTTCAGAAAATAATCATTTTAGAAACAGGACTCCTATTGAACTCCACACCGCATTTGTTTTAAACTGAAGTTCAACCGCTAGTCATCACAATAGTTGTCACGTTCTAAATGTCTTTCCCACAGCAAGTGTCCTGGTTTCACGGCCTGGAATAGCTCTGAGCTCTATTATGGGCAGTAATATGAGCCGGGCAGAGAGGGAATTGGCAAAGCCTGGAAATAATTGTGGCTTGCAACCATCTCCTCTCCTCTATCTCTGGCTTACCCTGCAGGGCTGGCCGTGGGGAAATGTCTGTCAACAGGCTCAGAGGAGCTGGATCAGAGCATCCTAATTTGAGAAATTCCAGTGAGGGCGTGTCCTTCCCGTCGAGAGATTACAGGCCTGTGCCGTGAGGAGGCGTGGGAGCAGCTGCTTCTGCTTGATAATTAGCCCAATGTTTTTTTATCTAAATGAGGGTTCACGATCTCTCAAGCATGATAGACGTTTGACTGCTGCCTCCCTCAAGCAATGCAGTCATGTTTAATGTCCTTTCCAACTGCATATGACCCGCTTGCACAGCTTCTGACACAACTGGACATGCAACTGATCATGCACTATGCCATATGGTGTCTCAAACCTATTAATTAAAGTGCTTAGCAATTCAAAAGTTTAAACTTGTGAATTAGTAGGAGAAGCCAACATCCAGGTGTGAAAAAATTATTTGCGATAATGTAATATATGTTTAATTTCTTCAAAACCTTCACTTAAATGTATATTCTTGTTTAACTTTGGTATATAATATTTGTCCAATAGCTTCACTGTTTTTTTTCCCCAAGTTTGACTTATGCTTTTGACATTAACTTAATTTACTGTAAAGCTGCTTTGCAACTATTTGTATCATGAAAAGTGCCACACAAATAAACTTGAATTTAATTGAATTGAAAATGTAGCATTACTTCACTTAATCACCAATGTATCCTCTGCAGTTAATGGGATGCCGTCAGAATGAGAGTCCAAACAGATGATAGAAACATAAATAATCCACAAGTTATCCACACAAGTACATCAATTAACATATTGTGAAGCCAAAAACGGTGCATTTGTAAGAAACGAATCCATCGTTATGGCATTTACAATTCCAAAACAAGTCCTTTATATTGCTTTCTCCAGTGAAATAGACATCTGGTCTGAATCAGGTGAGAAGTATGCAGAGCTCAAGCATCCTTAACAAATGAAAACAGCTCTAAACAAATATGCAGGTGGATTTTGATGTGAGTACAACAGGGGATGGAATTTTTTCTGTGGAGGAAGTTTTATTATGGATTATAGAATATTATGGATATTTTGGCTAGAAGAGTGAATGAAAAAAAAATATATAAATGAAAAAAATATATATTTTTGAAAAAATAAATGTTGATTATTTTACCAAGTAAGAGAGATCATACAAAATGCATGCTATTGTTTATTTAGTACTGACCTGAATAAGATATTTCACTTAAAAGATGTTTACATGTAGTCCACAAGAGAAAATAATAGTTGCATTTATAAAAATGACCCCGTTCAAAAGTTTACATATGCTTAATTCTTAATACTGTGTTGTTACCTGAATGATCCACAGCTGTGATATTTTTGTTTAGTGATAGTTGTTTTTGTGTATTTTAACTCTTTCCAACAATGACTGTATGATTTTGAGATCCATCTTTTCACATTGAGGATGACTGAGGGACTATCACAGAAGGTTCAAACGCTCACTGATGCTCCAGAACGAAAAGCCATGCATTAAGAGCCGGGGCGGGAAAACTTTTGAACAGAATGAAGATGAGTACATATTTCTTGTGTTGCCTAAATATCATATTTTTTTCATTTAGTACTGCCCTTCAGAAGCTACGGAAGATACTTACATGTTTTCCAGAAGACAAATTAAGTTAAATTTACCTTGATCTTCAAATTCAAAAAGTTTTCATTCATGCATTCAGGCTCTTAATGCATGGCTTTTCTTTTTTCTTTTTTTTTGTGAACTATTCCTTTAAATGAAACAAAGCTATGAAAGAGCAATAAACCTGGCATGCAGTGCGTCTTATTTTCCTCTGGTGAAGCTCATCTAATCCCATGGTCTCTACTCACACTACATTTTTGGTACTGTAACAGCACTGTTACTATGCTTGATCTGAGCCAAAAGGCCAAGTATGTGTTTGATTTGAAGGTCAAGTATGAGTATTTGAGTGATTTTCAGTCCTCTTTCCTCCTCTTTTTATAGCTGAACTAATGCTTTGTAACACATTTTCACTGGCGTGGCGTTTTTCTTGTGCAGAAGGGCAGACAGACTGATGCCACATGGTCATTAAAAACGGTGTTGCAAAGCAGTGTGGAATCTCAACACTGTGGCACACTGAATGGCCAGAGGGTGTTTCCTTGTTTCACGCACACGCACACGCACACACACACACACACACACACACACACACACACACACACACACACACACACACACACACACACACAGAGGAATGCTCACTGAATGTGAATTGTTGGTGGCTAAAAGAGAGACACTAAATATGATCAGGTTACTAGATATCCCTTGATCCATTGACAAAATTTGCTACAGCTGGCACACTTTATTTATCTTTACAAGAAAAGATTGTTTATTATTATGATGCCCCTAAAAGGTTAAATATGGTTTAATATGGCCATTTCTTATCTCTATCATAATAAACATATTGTAGTGTGGATGGATGTTTCAAGCATATTGGAGAAGTTGCCAACTTCTAAATTTAGTGTGACTGACTCGATAATGGTGAGATCAGAACTTTGCGTGGGTCTACTATATCTTGTAGGACACATTGTTCACAATATTTGCTAAAGGAAATTAATATTCTCTACTGGCACACTGAAGAAAAATATATTAATAACCAACTTAAAAATGTCTCTGTGAAGCACCTACTTTGTTTATTTTCTCTCAAATACATAAATATCAGTTTATATTTACAAACGTTCCCTTTGCTATTAATAGTAATAATCCAGTGAAATGTTTGTATCCACAAGGAGTCTGAAAACAGCCAGTGCTCCACTCAGAGATCTGATCTCATCATCATCCAGTTCATCTGAATAAAGAAACAAAACAAACTGAGACAGAATAAATCCAGAACTGTGGCAACATCTCCAAGATACTTTAAGAGACCTACTAGCATAGCTACCTAAAAAAAATAGGCAATTGTACCAAGTACAAAAGCTGTTTTAAATGCAAAGGGTGGTCAATAATGGTTTGATTTAGGTAATAGAGGTTAACTGATTTGAAATAATAATAATACAAATCTATTTATGACAATATTTTTTGAAAGCATAGTCATGTTACACAAGTGCCTAAAACGTTTAACAGTGCTGTAGCTTTTCAGGAAGGTTTCTTGAAACATCTTGGAGACATTGCCACGGTTCTGGATTTAGTCTGTGTGAGTGTGTATGATTATTTAACACAATTCGTATACACATTTAAACTGGATTGGATGTAAAATATATATTTCTTTACTTTATTGTTGTTGTTGTGTTATTTCTGTAGCTAGTTTTTAAGTGGTTATACTTGTAGTGTCACAACTTTCTCCCATATAAAGTGTTGATAATGATCATATCCAGTAGGTGGCAGCATTGCCTTTAATGTCACTGAGAGCCTTACAAAATATGTTGATTTCAGCGTGCTAAATGAGGACAAACTCAGCATTATGTCACTGTCTACATTAAGTTATATACTCAAAGGAATGTTCTTAGGCCAGTTTTCCTATTGTTTGCATTCATTTGTTTACGTTAAAGCTACACAGCTCAAAAGATCACAATGAAAGCTGACCTGGATCCTAAAATGTTTAATCACACTTCAAAGTATTTTCCAGGGCCCATAAACTGATGAGAATCTTTCCTCTTGTGTGTATGATCCAACACCCTCCTTCTCAAACCTTCTCATTTTAAGCCAGATCTCCCACTGGAAGTAACAAATAAATCAGTCTGACACATTCCTATTGGCCAACTTTCATTTATTCCTTGTAAAAGCTCTATTTTTATTCAAAGAGAGCTTTGTAATTAAATATATTGTGATTCATTTGTTTCCTCTACTCGGTTTCTTTCGCAAGTGAGCAAAGTTTGACATACAAATTTGCAATCAATCCGAATCCATCCAAAATACTTCATTATTTGGCATTTTCAATGTTTTGATAGCCGTTTGAAATCTAAGTTATGTGTGTGAGTCAGTTTATCTCCCAAAAAGCCTGATGATTTCAGCAGTTATGATGTTATCTGAGCAGAATCTGGAGGGTGTGAGCGCTTTCGCATTCTTATGTCCCACCAGATAATTCAAAATAAAAATAAAAGTTTATGTGTAAATGTCTTTGTCAAATATCACAGATCTTAATATAAAACAGATTTGACAGTACGATTTTAGACGATAATTAAAATTGTTTAAAAAAATTACAATTATTATGACAGAATAAAGTTCCCAGAATACGGTATTTTCATTGAAGTTCTACAATGAACTGTATGCATTTATTCTTCCCAGTTAACCAAATCTGTCAAAACTTTATTTTGGCATCATCCTCAAAGGTTAACACCAGTCATAAATAATGTATTAAATAAGGCAAATTGTATGTCCGCAATTATAGGTGTGTAGCATTTAGACTTAATAACTGGCATACTTTTTCATGGAGTTGATTATTCATAGCTTTCAAAATAGCTTTGTCGCCTTCTTTCTCAAACATCTGGTGTGAGGAACTTCCTCTCAGTTAGTCACACTACGGCTGACTAACGTTTCATCATTTCATTTCCCAGCTTGCCGAGCTGATTGGATTATCAGATACTAACAGCCTTAGCTTTGAAACTTGGGGGGAGGTACTTATAGTTTAAACTAAACTGTTTGAATTCTGTAATCCTGATGTATGATCTTTTCCCTCAGGACTTGTGTTGTAATTTTACTTGGAAAAGAAGAGCCTGGTGTTGTATTTTGACCGGCATGGTCACCAGCTAGTCCTCTTTAAAGAGGGGGAATTTTTAGCAGCTCCGGCCTACAGGGCAACATAATGTCATAAATAGTTGACTTTTTCCTGTTTAAAAGACTTCCTTTTTCCTGTTGAAGCTCGTCTATGCATTCCGTCATCATAGCCAGAGGATTTTTGGTCAGATTATTAGCCAGCGGTTATTACAGAATTTGACTTATTTCTGGTATTTGCACTGCAAAAGCTGTTTCTGTGTTCACACTGTTGACGCAAATCACTGCATAACCAACTATCACATCCATAAATACCATATGATTGCCATAATGAATCAAAATTGATCAAAAGTGACAGGAAAGTCATTTACATTGTTAGAAAAACTGTATTTCAAATAAATTATTTTAAACATATTAGTCAAAGAATCCTGAAAAATTATATAAGTTTTCAGAAAAAAAGAAAATGAATTAATGAATTAATTAAATCTTTCTTGAGCAGCAAATCATCATTTGAATGATTTCTGAAGGATCATGGGACACTGAAGACTAGAGTAATGATGCTGGAAATTAAGCTTTTACCACAAGAATAAATTACATTTTACAATATATTCACATAGGAAACAATTTTTTCAAATTGTTTCACAGTTTTATTATATAAATTCAGCCTTGGTGAGCAGCAGAAACCCACAAAACAACAATTACTTTGAACAGTCGTCTACGTACAGTTGTAAAATATTTTTATACCAACTGTCTGGAAAAATAAATAAATAAATCAATGAACAGTGTCAGATCACAAAATGAATAGTTCTGATACTAAATTCTGTTTAGATAAGTTGTTATACAGCAGCCAATTTACAGAGCATCAAGTATGTAGTTCAGCAACCGTAAATAGAAGAACAGATGAACAATTACGCTGATGTACTATGTTACAAGGCAGAATAATTTTTGTGCATTTTTGTAGAATTTTTGTTGTAGAAACTTTATGTTGTATCTAACAACACCTCATGCCTATTGTACAATCATGGTCTGCAGGAACACTCAGTGTGTGCTTTAAGTGGGAACGGTGGCCTTGGGAGGGCCAAAAATGGGATTTAGCTTCTTTTTTTGGTACTGTCAGCAGCCTGTGCCTGCGTTACGAGAGGCCAAATGGAGATGATGAGGGCAGAGGATCTGCAAAGCCACAGTGGAAATCAGTGGGCGGAAATTGTGTGAAGCCTGTTCCTCTGGAAGAGGTACATGAGGTCAGGCAGAGGGAGGACGGGCATCTGGAGGTTCCGGAGCTCAGCGCGCATCTCATGAGACATGGATGCAGGGGTGAACAGTCAGGTTTCTGGAGATTTGGAGATACAGCTGCACTCCACAGCGGTCCCCGGGGCCCATCGGCCCTAGGTTAAGGCCTCCGGGACTCCCGGTGGCACCAGAACAGCAGAGCGATGGTATGGAGAGTGGCACAACCCTCCCTTCCCTCATCCTCTCGCTCAGACACAGGACTGGCGAGAAGGAAGAAAGACTGACAAGAGGCAGAAAGAGTTCCTCAAAACGGATCCAGGAACTTTAAACATCCTCTCATCTTTGATAACTGCGGATTGAGGAAAACATGTACGGCAAAGGAGCTTTTTTTATGGGTTACTGCACTGATGATCTGATTTGGATTTATGGGGTTGTGTTTTCCATGACTTCGACTGATTTGTTGGTTTGTTTATCACCTTCAGAACTCAACTCTTTTCCTTCTGTGCATTTATGTGCAGGGCCAAAGACATGAAGAACCGACTCGCTTTCCTGAGGAGGAGGAATGAGTCTCCCGGAAGCACCCCGGTTGGCAAGCTCGACAAATCCATGAAGTCTATCAAGTAAGCGTGCATGTTTGTGTCTGTGTGTATTTGTGATGTCCGCCTGCTTCCTTGGTAATGATCCAGCTGGTGGCTCTCTGCTCATGTGTGTGGGATGAAGGAGATAGACACCCCGAGAAAGGTCTACAAATATGTATTTTATATGAATACCTTTAGAAGTGCTTTTTTGCAAATATAAATAATATAGTTTAACATGTATTTTTAACCCTTTGATTTAGTGTTTCCCCAAAATAAATGATTCATTTTGAGAGAGTTACACATCTGTACTGTAAAAGTAAAGACAGATGTAGTAATAGATATTCCATATTCCACAGACACATGGTGTATCACCACTTTGTCACAATGCTATCTAAAACTAATTAAACACTTTTAGTTCAGTTTGTCGTCAAGAAATAAAAACAAATTAATAATGATAATAATAAATGTAACTATATAGAGATATTAAAATAAATAAATACAAATGAAACAAAAAAAACCTTTAACTATCATTGATATAATATTAATTTACTATGATAGTTAAAATGTCTTTAAAAGATCTGTCTAATGTAGAGTAAGTAATGCATCAAAGGGCTAAATTATAATTAGATATTTGCTGCAAAAACACATATTGCGGAGATTAATGATATTGTTAGTATTAGTATTTTAAGTGCGTTCAGCTATTAACTGCAGACTATAAAATGTTTCATGGTGCAGATCTAAAAATCAATGCAATGAAGTTGTAAGTATAGGTCAAAATAAAAATGTTGTAAAGCGCACATCTTTAAGTGCACTCTATGTTCTGACTGATGGTTTTATGATAAATAACACTTCCCTGTTACAGTTTCCTTATTTGGCAGTGTCACATTAAGTGTTAAAGCTGCAGACTGTAGGTGCTGAGTTTAGACAGAAAATGAAGGCAGAATGAGTCTATGAGAGAAGCTGTGGGCGGAGCCTCCGGCTGACACGTAATCCTATTCGAGCAGCCTGATCTAGCCCCCTCCTCTCCACAGTGAAGTATAAAACAGGCCATCCAAGAGAGACTTATTCAGAGACTCACACACACACTCAAGCGAGAGAAGGGCAGAGCTTCGAATGGGTCACACAATGAGAAACCTGACAGAGATGGGTTTGCTGAAAAACTGTTCTGCCTTTATTTGCAGGCCCACTCCAGAAGAGGCAATGAAGTGGGGAGAATCTTTGGACAAGCTGCTCATCCACAAATGTAAGACATATTCTCTTTATGTAATTTACTTTACTCATGTATGTGATTAACTTGTTATATTGAATGCATTTCATGATTTCCATTGGCTTGGCTTGGCTTAAATCCACAGGGATGATGACTGCATTGTTGCAGTGTGTTAAGCATGCATGCTTTCTCTCGACTTCCTGCTTCCAGGCACTGAATGAACGGTCTATTGAACATGGTCCATGACTCTCATAGTAATCCTAGATTAATTGAATCCCACATCCATACATTCGAGTCAGAGAAAGACCATCCACATGCTGTTATCAGCAGGCTCTTATGAGAACGGAAAGGTGATGGAGTGCTTTGGGACAGGGCCACACTTCCTTTTATTTTAATACTGGGCGCCTTTAGATCTGAAAGAAAATCGTAAAAAATGTCAGTAAAAATGTGTGTAATGCTACTGTACAAGGAAGTCACTGATGGATGTGCTGTGAAATAATCGTAAACTGAATTATTTGTATTTTTTTTCTTCTGTATTGCATAAAATATAGCTACTTCATTAGTATTGCTGGTTACATAAAGATGATCTAAAATCAGCTAAAATATTATCATTTTGCTTCAGTGCTTACCTTCCTGTGCTTGGCAGCTACAGCAACCTTAAGTACAAATAATGGATTTGAATTTCAAGTTGAGTCCCTGAAAGTGAGTCAGGAAATTAATTAAAATAAGAAATGCTGAAAAATAATAATAATATAATTATGAAAATATTTAATGGAGCCCTGGACATCTCAGCAGGAGTCTCACAGGGGAATTCAATCGTTGGTTGGCGTGTGTTTCTATGTTTATTCGTTAAGTAGTGACTCAGAGTTTGGCGCTAGGCGCTGCCTCTTCAGTGAAGGCTGACGTTGCCATGGTTCTCTGTTTATCCATCAAATAACATCTACCCTTTTCTGCCTCTTTATTTTTCCCTCTCCCTCATCAGATGGGCTGGCGGCGTTTAGAGCTTTCTTGCGCACAGAGTTTAGTGAAGAGAATCTGGATTTTTGGCTGGCCTGTGACGATTACAAGAAGATTAAATCACAGTCCAAGATGGCATCAAAAGCTAAGAAAATCTTTGCGGAATTCATTGCCATTCAGTCCTGTAAAGAGGTGAGCATGAAGTCTCATATTTAGTTCAAATTTTACAGAAAAGGGAGCGGTTGACAGTAAAAGTCACCCCATATATTAACTGGGAATTGTAGAGTACCACTCATTAGCATATACACAATGCTACCATTCTGTAATTAGCAGCATATAAAATGCTGGAAATGTTCTTAAAATAATCTCCTTTGTGTCATGAGCCTAAAAAATTGGTCAAAGAAGCAGCCATGGAGGATATGATGTCATGCCTGACTAATGGTCTCCCTCTTGGCCGCACAACACACAGCAGATAGTATGAGTGCATGTTTTCATTTTGCAAACTTGGAAAGCAGCTTGGAAATTCAAAATCAGATGAGCAGCAGGACCTTGCAGCAATTTTTCGAGCAGTAAGGCTAAAGAAGCCTCAGCTCTGTGTAATTTCAAGTTGCCAGATCTTTGACTTTCAGTGTAAATTCTTTCAGTGTAAAGTCCAGTTCAAATTTCAGCTTACTCTGGCTACTGGATAGAGACCATTTTTACCACAACAGCTTGTTTTATGTACCATGTAGGAGCAGGATTATATATATATATAAGTATATTTTTATTTCTCAACTGGTTTTAGTTTCAGAACCCTGACCTTTCAATGAACACCAAGTGGTGACCTATTACAATAATCAAACTTTTGGCAACCATAATCAATTATATACTAAATTACCAAATATATGGAATAATTTTTTTCACTCCTTTGTATAAGATAAATAGCTTTCAGTGTGTCAATCTTCATGAATGGTTTCAAAGAAAAAGTCTCCATGATTTGTCAGTATTTCATAGTTAATGTAAACATGACTTTTTTTCCATGTGGAATATAAATAAAACACTTGGGATGATGCATAAAGTCAGTCATATTGCATTGGAAGTAGCGATTTGCCATTTCCGCATCAGACCAAGGGTGTCTATTGCTGCTCCTGGAGGGCCATTTTCCTGTTGAGATTAGCTCCAACACACCTCCCTAGAAGTTTCTAGTGATCCCAAAGACCTTGATCAATGAGTTCAGATGTGTTTAATTAGGGATACAGCTGAACTCTACTGGAAGGTGCCCTTCCAGGAGCACGAGGTCTATAGACGGTCCATATATAGAGAGGGGGATATCCGCAAACATGCTTTCTGGCTAAACTGTCAGTGTCCTAGAGGTAGCATGAATCAAGACACCTGATAACTTGGAAGTAATGGTGTTTTGTTTGTCCTCCAGGTGAATTTGGATTCCTACACCAGGGAACATACCAAAGAAAACTTGCAAAACATTGATCGCTCTTGCTTCGACCTAGCCCAGAGGAGGATATATGGCCTGATGGAGAAAGACTCGTACCCTCGATTTCTGCGTTCAGAACTCTACATGGACTTAGTGAATCAAAAGAAACTCAGCACCACATCGACATCCTCCTCCTCCTAAGATGACAGAGAGAGAGAAAGCGAGAAAGAGAGACTATATAAAGTAGCATTGGAGAGGTTTCTTTCACGTAGTATTTCATTCTCATCAGCCATTCTATCTCTTAATGTGGGGAAAAGACAGGGAATGGAGAAATGCACAAGGCTTCGTTTACAGGAGGTGAAAGATAAAGGACAAGGTAGTGTGACCGACCTAATGGCACTGGACGAGTGGGGCACCACCATGCTGAATAATGCTGGTTATTCCCATTTTAATTAATTTATTTAATTGGTTATCCAAGTGTACTGGAGACAAAAGAGGTGATTATTGCCTCTTTGACAGTAAGACAGCTGGGTACTGTTTAGCAGGTTTCTCTTCTTCTACTCAAGCACTACACCTCTCTTTATTCTCCATTTCATGACGACTTTCCTGAACATTTCAGAAATGTCTTGTGCCTACGGGGTGGGATGTCTTGATGGCACATAGAAGACATTGATGATCATGCACTTATCGCTCAGTGGTATTCATGTGAACCTTCCTCCATGTCTGTCAACTCCATATCACATGAAGGGGTGCAAAAAATGATGGCACAACCCTAATTTAATACACATTTCATAAATAAGTGTACAATCGCTCTAGAGGAATGGACCAAACTGCACCTGAAGACTGGAGCATTTCGCTCTGAGCTTGAAATGGACTGTCGTTGGTCTCTAAAGACTATACAAAACATGCTTAGCTGCATATGTAAAGCCAATAAGCCATTCATTGTAGCTCTACATTAAGAATGGAAGAGACAATATTCTCAGGACATTATGGCACTCAACTATGAAGCTTCCAGACCTACTTAACCTTCTGTTTCAACACGTAAAATGTTGTTTTTCCGGACTTTAGGTTTAATCATGCATTCTATATTTGATAGGGCACAAGGTCAGTTAGGATCTTTCCCTATATTTGTTGATAAGACGACATGTTTTACCAATACAAAAATGTAGTTATTTATTTAAAGGTTTCACTGGTTGCTTTGCTCATTGCACTCAGCTGAATTTCCCTGTTCCACTTTGATCCAGGTCCACAGCTGTCCTGATGTAAGTGCAATATGTTTATTATGTTTATTTTTTGACTTATCTTATTAAGTTTACCTTTTTTATGAAAAAGACAATAGATTGAGCTCTGTATTAATTTTATTGTAAGTTACAGGTAATGTAAGAATTACATTAGTACACAAATTATTGTAACTGTGTTTCCCTGGCAGCAGGCAGCCGGGTTAATGAATGTATATATAATTCTTAAGAAAAAAAGATAAAAACACACAAGGTTTTGTGGGTTTGCCTTGAGGCGTCGCTGTACCTATGTAAATATGTGAACCTTAAAGCTATAAAATGACCTGTATTGTTATAAATCGGGGCAGAGCAGGTATGGTCGTCCTCTGCCTTGGACATACACTGCTTGTAAGTAGTTTTATGAAATGTATTTGATCATTTTCACTGTTTACCACTCCAATGCATCTCCTAAGATAGCAAGTGCAAAATAAAATAGAAATTTAAAAGCCAGTGTCATTGCAAAACACAAATAAAACATTTAGATTGTAAAATTAGACAACATTGCCTCCTGCCTCTCTTTTATCATCACTTTATTTCTGTATTTTATTTTTGCATGTTTACACAATTTTGAATAGCATTGTATTTTTCAGCATCGCTGTATTTTAATTTTTTTTATATAGGATGAATATTTATCCCACACTCAAAAGAAAGAAATACTAAATCATATTTTGCTTCAAAACAATTAAGCCTGTTTTGTTTCTTGGCATTGTTATTATTATTTATATTTTTACAAATATTCATTACTGAACAAAAAGAAACTAATGTAAATCATCTGGATGCATTACAATAATATTTATCTTTATGGTAATTTAAGGTGGGGAAAATAATTATCATGAAAGCAATGTCACAGCATATAATCCTAAATATAACATTACATTGTATGGTGTTGTGACTAGTACTGAGATAAATAGCTAATGTGGTGTATGGAAAATAACTAGAAACGTTTTACATTTGATTTCAGGATTCCTCTTTATTTCATAACATTCCTCTCTGTAATATTCATCAAGCCCTTTTTCATAGGATTTCCCATCTTTTAGAACTGAGGATCAAACAAATCCCAGGAGAATGTGCTGTTTTCCTAGAAGAGATCTCTGTGAATGAGCTTTAATGTAAGGTATGCCTCTCTTGCAGTCTCAACACTGCACATAGCAGCAATTGAGTGAGCTCTTCAGTGAGTTGCTAGGGGAATATTGGCTCTCCTGCCAACCACCACTGAGAACTCGTGGCCCTCGATTGCTGTAAGTGGCTCTGCCAACCCAACAAGGACACTTTATCAGAATGAGCTTCACAATAGTCATAGCCACCTGACAGATCTGAATGTTCTCATGAGCAGCTGTCTGCTTGTTAGTTTCAGACAAAAAAAAACAACAACAGAAAATTCAGGTAGGGAACAAAACAAAATTGTTTTTCTCTTTTGATCTTAATTTATTTTCACATTTCACTCATTATATTATTTAACAGCAATCTATTGAGATAAATTATGCGGGGTGAATGTGAATCAATCAAGTACTCAAAAAAATATTTTTGCTGTTGATGTTACAGACACTCCAGTTCCCAGCATGCTTTGCATGAGACTTAATGGAGGGAGTAAAATTGTTGACATTACTAAACATGTTTTTGTGCAATATGAGAAAAAAGAGAGCCTTGATAGTGCTAATGTTCAATATGTTTAATACTTGAGACCTTTAGATACACTGGGTTACCATAGTGGTGAGGAGTGGAGCATTTGGTTGTTGTTGCTGGTTAAAATTCTATATAATTAAAATTTAAGGCTGTCACTTTAACACATTAAATCAATACATTTGTTATGAAAATTCTACAATTATGTCATAATTTACTCTCTTTCAAAACTTTCTTTTGTGGAACATATAATAAGGTATTTTGAAGACTGTTGGTAGCAAAGCTGTTCTGTTACTAATTACTTTAATTGGGTGAACAAAAAATATTGAGATGTTTCTCAAATTATCTTTTTTATGTTCTAATGTTTATATTAGGCCATTATAGCCTAAATGCTTATGTGTAATTCATTTTATGTTGAATCAAACTAAATATTTCGGTAACACTATTTTAAGGTGTACATAATACTGTAATGAGAGGGGTCAGGGACGTTGAGATCCAGGTGCAGCTTTATTAAAAAAGAGGAGGTCAGGCAGGCAAAGTTCAGTCAACATTAACTAGAGTAACGTAGGCAAGGCTGGTACATAGGCAGGGACAATGCAAAGGTCGGGGCAGGCGGCAGAGAGAGAGAAAATCCAAAAGGCAGGCAGGGTCAAAGTGGCAGGCAGCAAACGGTCCGATGAGAATAAACAGTCCAGGTAGTCAACAGGATAAACACACAGAGAAAACGCTCAGAGATCTAGATAGTGGCAAAACAATACTCGGCAATTAGAGAGAGGAAGTCCAAGGCTTATATAGAGTGTGTGATCAGTGCAATCAGTGCAATGAGTGATCAGTGCAATAAGCTGTGTGTTTAGTGCGATCAGCTGTGTGACGTTAGTGCAATGGGTTATAGGAAATGTAGTCCGTGGGTGACATGCAGTAGTAGTGTGGTGCAAGCGTCAATGTGTTGGAAGGGCAACCAGATTCGTGACAAATACAGAGTAATTACCTAGTTAAGTACTTGCGTAGTAACGTAGTAGCCGTTGTACTTACATGAAACAAAATTTACTTATCATGTAACTAAGCTATGGAACAGCCTGTACTTTCAGTTTGTAATTATGTAGATGTAATAGGCAGCTACTGTTACACATATGTAACAGACTGAGTCTGTTACACAGCTACTTATGTAACCAGAAGATTGTTACATATGTGTTGCAGACTTTATACAATGCAATTATATATGTAAGTACACAGACATAAGCTACTTAAAATAAAGTGTATCAAGATTGTACTTAAGTGTACTTCATGTGTATCTATACTGTACACCTTATCCAGCTGCACCTTAGTTTGATTTAACCCAGCAGAACACGGCATAAATACATGTAATACCTTTCTTATTACATTACAATTACAGATTATTACACACGCATAAGCTACTTAAAATAAAGTGTATCAAGATTGTACTTAAGTGTACAAGTAACTGTGTAACAGACTTGGCCTGTTACATATGTGTAACAGTAGCATCTACATAACTGCAAACTAATTACAGGCTGTTTCATTACTTAGTTATATGTGTAACGGGACCTTAGGTCCTGTCTCGTAGGGGGGAATTAATGTTACCTAGGAAGACTTAAGGAGGAAAGGATCTAGGTCCCCCACCCCAGTGCTTTGAGTCTCAGTGTATATTATATGTATACGTGTTACCTTACTCTGTTGTATAGCATACTAAAGGGATCAGAGAGTGCGGCTTCAGGTAAGTTTATGAATACTTATTATAATCTGGTGGCTGCCTGAAGTATAAATATGTGAGGCAATATAACAGTAACAATTCACATTCCCACCCCCCGGTACCTAACAGAGAAAGTGAGACGCCCCTACTCCATGGTAAACTCAACAATAATACTCTTAAGATTTACTTAAACGTTCAATCAAATTTATTCCTTTTATAGAATGTTTTTCTTCTGCAATGTTTCAGTAGGATAAAGAATATCAGAACAAGACATGGAATGAATGTAAAAAACATAAAACAATATTACTCAAATAAAGTTGTCACTATATTCTTTACCCGTGGTGCACCACAAATAGATTTTTAGACAGCACTGGATGCCTTAAACAAAACTCTGAACCATATAAATGATTCTTATAATTGAAATGAAATAATTAACTTCAATTAAACTCAGAAATAACTCTTGACTCACAGTTCAATTTTGGAACAAATCTTATGAATCAATACACGATTCTGTTCTCACACCAACCCAGTTCAATTGCTTAGTTCAAGTTCACAGTACGGTTCAATTTATATCAGCGAAGAGTTCATGTGTGTGTAAATGCAAAGAACATTTGTACCAGTCCGTAGCAATGAAGAATTTGATGAGATGACTTGCGATGACAAAACGAACAGCAGTCCGTAGCAATTAAGAATTTGATGATGACTTGCGATGACAAAACGAACAGCTGGGGCAGGACAGCGAGGAGATGTCGTCAGGATGGCAGGGTAATAAGAATAAAAAAACATAAGCAAAAACTCAGCGTGGTCCAGGAAAAAGCTCAGGGACTTTCTGGAACAAAATGGCGCATATCAGCCACAGGATGCACACGATACACCTGAACAGGGTCTGATTTACAGAAAAAGGTGCTTCTCAAAAGCAAAACCTAATCGTTGACGATTGTCAGTCTCTCCAAAAATACGGAAAAAATGCTGAAAAATGTAACACTCTGTGAAAACCTCACTTCCAGTTTATAAACGTATTCTCGTGCACTGACAAGTGCACTTGGATGACGCACAGGAACAAATTAATGTATCTCGCTCTAAAGCACAGTTCAGAAATGACTCTGAAAACCAGCAAAACTCTCAAAAAATGCTCACAGTTCGAATGATGCAAAAACACCAATAATCAGAACAAAACTCACGGCTACAGCAACTCTCCCTCGTGCTGTCAGCCACCGTTCTCTGTTCGATGACGCAATCAGCCGAACTTCTGTAACAACTCGCCTCCAGTCTCACACGATAGCGTTAGTGTTAACTGGACTCACAAAGACTGAAATTAACTGTGCATTACTATCTTCTTTCAGGTTTTCCGCTGCAAAAACTGCCGATCTCTAACACAGCAAAAATGCCATGTCTGTCTCGTCAAAACTCGCTCTCTCCTCTCCCCCGAACATACTGAAAACAGGGAACCCCGTCAAAATAAAAGTCCCTTAAAAATACCTCCGTTACATTCCCCCCTGCGAAACCCTGCCATACCATCGACATCTCCAGCCTGGCCCTGGAACATAAACAATACACAACTTTAAAGTGCAATAAAATACACATTCTTCAAACTTTTCACATTTTAGCAAGTTCATACATATTTACCATCTCAGTTACTTTTCTTTTATGACCTTATTTCATAAGATAATCAACTCTATACCTTTACAGGTAATTTCCCACGGTTTTGTCTTTGAGAGTGTCTGAGCTCTGGAACACTTTCACATTCAACATCTGAAATGTCAGCATCATCTGAAACTTCTTGTATTTCCAATTCCCTTTCTGAAATTACATCTTGTGCTATTTCCCACAGTTCTTGCACTACATTCTGTCTTTGTTCTACATCACTTGTTTCCACCTGTGTCGCCTCTTTATCTCTATTCTGTCTAGGTGCAATGGCTGGAAAACACACAATATCTGGGAATTCTGTTTCAGAATCTGACTGGTTTACAGGTCTGTTTCTTGTTTTATGTGGTGTAGTAGATGGCGATAAGGGAAATGTGCAGTGACGAATCTGATCTCTGTGTACTACTTTGGATGTACCCCCCTTTTCAGGTCTGACAGTGAAGACAGGTATGTCTGAATGATTCTGCTTAACTACAATGTAGGGTGTGTGCTCCCACTTGTCTTGGATTTTGTTTCTGCCTCTGTGTCTGTGATTACGTAACAACACACGGTCACCAGGCCTCACAAGCGCTCCAGCAGACTTGCGGTCATACACCCTCTTTCGTCTCTTCGCAGTCTCTTGATTGACTGCATTTGCAACTTTCACTGCAGTTTTTAGTCGGTCGTGATGATTTCTCACCCATTCATCCAAGTTTTCTGCGTCACTTTCCTCTAAATCCTTTCCACCCAGGACATCTAATGGAAGGCGTGCATCCCTGCCAAACATTAAGTAAAAAGGAGAATAGCCAGTGGACGTGTGGACGGGGTTGTTGTATGCCATCACTAGCTCTGGTAAGTGAGTCTTCCAGTCTTTTTTCTCTTCAGGCATCAATGTTCTCAGCATGTCGTGCATGGTACGGTTGAACCTCTCGCATTGAGAGTTTCCTTGAGGGTGGTACGGACTTGTACGACTTTTCCCAATATTGTAGACTTTACAGAGTTCCTTGATTACCTGAGCCTCAAAACATCTTCCTTGGTCTGAATGTAGACGGGCAGGACATCCGTAGTAGACAAACCAATGTTTGATGAGGGCCTTTGCAGTAGTACTTGCTGTTTGATTCTTTGTTGGAACGGCAACAGTAAATCGGGTGAACATGTCAGTCAAAACCAGCACGTTTTCATATCCTCCTGAACACATCTCCAGTTGAGTATAGTCCATTGCCAGAACCTCTAAAGGAGCAGTGACGTTACTGCATGTCATTGGAGCTCTGATTCTTGGAAATACATCCTTTGCAAGTGCACATCGTTTACATCGTCCTATCCATCCTTGGACATCTTTAGACATGTTAGGCCAATAATAACTCCTCCTCATTAATGTCAGAGTACTTCGTTCACCAAAATGACCTCCATGCTCATGCTGACTGACGTAAACTGAGTGCCGTAAGAGATCGGGAACAACCAGCTGGCTAATCTTTTCTCCATCTCTTGGGTCATAAATACATCTGAACAACACTCCGCTCTGCATCTGAAGACGCTCAAAGTCTCTGAAAAGTTTCTTCAACTGAGGAGTCATACTTCGTTGTTCCGCTGGGCTCGGTCTTTTGTTTTTGGAAACAGAGTCGCATACCAGAGCTATCACAGGGTCACTCTTTTGCAGTTTCATAATTTCATCCCAGCTGTAACCATTTACAACCTTCCTGACGGATGCTTGTACAGCAAGCTGAATGCCCACATCTTCCCGCTTGGTCTCATGAGGTGGCCACAGACATGCATGCACTTCCTCAGAACTGATTCGGATAAAATCCTTCTCTGTGTCATCTTGCTCAGGTTCTTCCTTGGTAGGTAACCTTGACAGAGCATCAGCATTTGTGTTCAGTCGACCAGGCTTATACAGGACTTCAAAATGAAACTCCGCCAGCTGTGCCACCCAGCGCTGCTCAACCGCCCCAAGATTGGCTGTTCCCAGGTAGCGTAGAGGATTATGGTCGGTCACTACAGTGAACTTGGAAAACATGAGGTACTTTTTGAACTTTTCTGTTATTGCCCATTTAAGTGCCAGCAGTTCCAGTTTGAATGCACTGTAGTTCTTATCATTTCTCTCTGACCCTCTTAGACCTCTGCTCGCAAATGCGATGACTTTCTCGACTCCCCCCTGCTTTTGGCTTAACACAGCTCCAAGGCCCTGGTGACTCCCATCAGTGGTGAGAATGAATGGAACACCAAAATCGGGGTAAGCAAGGACAGGTGGGGACATCAGATATTGTTTCAGCTTGACAAATGCAGCTTGGCACTCATTACTCCAGATGAAAGGATCACTGGCCTTTCTCTTGCTCTTGCTGCCCATCAGTGCATGCAATGGTCTCGCTATGTGAGCAAAATTTGGTACAAAACGCCTGTAATAGCTCATGAATCCGATCAACTGTCTCACTTCTTTTACACTTTTGGGGACAGGCCATGTATCTAGAGCACTCAATTTTTCATCGTCGACCTTGATTCCTTCAGAGGAGATTAAATGACCCAGAAATGTCACTTCGGATCTTAGGAGGAAGCATTTGCTAGGTTTCAACTTTAAACCATGCTGTCGTAGTCGACTAAGGATGAGCTCTAGTCTTTCACAGTGGCTCTGGAAGTCTCTGGAAAACACGATGACATCATCAAGGTAAACCAAGAGCACATCAAATGTCAGGTCACCGAGCACCACCCCCATAAGGCGCTGAAAGGTGGCCGGTGCGTTGCACAGCCCGAATGGCATACGTGTCTACTCATACAGTCCAAATGGGGTAGTAACGGCTGTCTTCTCACGGTCTTTTTCACTTACAGCTACCTGGAAATAGCCTGCTGTAAGATCTAAGGTGGAGAAGAGTTGAGCATTACCTAATGCATCCAGTGATTCTTCTACTCTTGGAAGTGGGTATGCATCTTTGCATGTGACTTGGTTTAATCTCCTGTAGTCACAGCAGAAACGTACACTACCATCTTTCTTTTTTACTATTACCGCTGGTGACGCCCAAGGACTTACAAATACAAACAAATTAAGCTCGGATGAGCTTTATTTGTCACATACACAATTATACAGAGTATAATGAGGAGTGAAATGTGTTCTCTGCATTTAACCCATCCAAGTGCACACACTTGGAGCAGTGGGCAGCCGACTGTGCAGCGCCCGGGGAGCAGTCGTGGACTTCCTGCCGGAGCCGGGATTCAAACCCACAACCTTGGGTTACCTCGGGTTCCAAGTCCAACGCTCTATCCATCAGGCCAACGACAGCACAAAAACTTTGAACTTGGGAGAAAACTTTGTGCTTTGAACAGCACAAAAACTTTGACAGGACTTGAACTTTTCTTAAGTATGCCTTGGCACACAAGATCTTGGAAATGTTTTCTGAATTCCTGAAACACTTGTGGTGGTACTCGCCGATGTCTCTGTTTAATTGGTGGGGCATCACCAGTGGGGATGTCATGCATCACTGCTTGTGTGTATCCATAATCATTGTCACTCTTTGAAAATACCTCTCTGTATTTTCTCAACAACTTATTTAATTCCTCGCACTGTGCCGGTGTGAGCCCTCCGTAATTCACCTGGACAGGTACTGGAAATTCTTCAGAGATTTCATCAGCTTGGATGTGTGTCACTTGTTTGACATGCAGCATTCCATCCTCCTCTTCAAACTCCAGCAACTCTTTAGGTAACACCTCACGTGGTTTAGACACGACTGCCACTCTGCATCTTGGGGTAAGTCTGATGGCTCTCTCACTTGAATTCATTACAAGGACAGGAACTTTACCACCCTCTGTTCTTGCTAGCACATTGGCCACTAGTAGTCCCTTGGGTAAACTTACTTCAACTGTGGGCTCAACCAGTACTTGGCACTTAACTTTAGGCGGCACTCTGCAACGGCCTTCAAATATCATTTCACTCAGTGGAGGGATGGTAATGGCTTGCATTCCCCCAACTTTGACAAACCCAATTTTGCCATCTGGACTCAGAGGTTCAACTTTCTCAACACTGGCTAGCACTCTCCTAATCTTTGCTTCTTGCGGTTGTCCATTCTTTTTGACCTTCTTTACATCCTCTCCTGTTATGAACAACGACTTCAGCTCACTAATAATATTCATTCCAATGATCCCGGAAAGCCCTCTTATCTCTTTGGCCTCTGGGCTGGTGTCTGTCAGTACAAAGATACACTTCCCTGGGAGAACTTTCCCCATGTATTCCACATCAGCTTGCAAACACCCTAGGACAGGAATGTCGAGCCCATTTGCTGCGGTAAGTCTGACCCAGTTAGCAGATGACAGTTTCAGTTCTTGTTCTCCGAAGTACCTTCTGAAGTGTGACTCCGTAATAGTGGAGACTTCTGAACCTGTGTCTAGTAAGCAGTCTGTCTTAACACCAGCTATTTTAACATCAATTGCTAGGCAATCTCCCAAGGCTCCTTCTTTCAGAGTTTCATTCGTCTCATCAGTCCATGCAGCAGTATGACTTCTTATCATGGATGGTCCAGAGCTAGTTGTCGATGTACCAGCTGGCGCATATCCAGCATTAGTGTCAGCTATACCTGCAGAACGTCGAGACTGATCATGTACTCTCGCTTCAGCACCTTGTGGACAGCGTCTGCTGGTATGTCCCGGTTCGCCACACGAATAACAGATGTATCGGCCGTCGCTGTCCTTCAAGGGCTGCCTTCTTGGAGGGCTCTGTTGCAGTCTTACGCCGCTATTACCATGTACTATCTGGTAAAGTTCTTCTTGACGGGCAGCAATCTTCTGTATGGCTTCGTGCAGTTTTTCCAGGGTTAACGTAGAAGAAGCTTGTTCTGCATCTGCATTAACTACTCTGACACGGGTGCTGGGTTTTTGGATGTTTGCTGTTTGTGTCTCCTCTTCTTCAGACCAAGTGATCGCAGCTTGCATCATCTGAACAAAAGTCAAACTTGCATCCTCCTTAACTCGCCTTTTCATTTCACGCCTCAGAAAATCATCCCGGAGGCCCAGGACAAGTTGTTCTTTTTACACACTTTCGGCATCTGGAACTCTGTTTGGCTCCCTGCACTTAACTCTGCTGAGTCTCTCTTGCAGGTCGTATGCGTAGGAGCGTATCGTCTCTCCCTGCATTTGCTTACGTTCATAGAAATCCTTCAATCTGGTTCCGATCGGCACTTTGTCTCCATATGTGTCTAGAAGGACTTAAAAAATATCATCAACAGACTTTTCGCCATCACCCAACATAAACCTCCCTGTTGCTTTGGCTTCTTCTTTGAGGTACTGTTTCACAAACTCTACACGATCTTCTGCAGGTATTCTCATTACTTGAAAGGACGATTTAATTGATGCAACCCATTCTTCAATACTTAACTCTCCTATACTAGTCGAACTGCCACTGAATTCAGGAAGTTTTCTATCCCTGGGGATGTAGATGGCAGCTGGGGTTGATTGGGCAGCGGCTTGATGCTCGATTACAGTTTTTGCTAGCGACAAGGCTTCCCTTTGTTCGGTTCTGGCTTGCTCAAGTGCTCCTGCCTGTTCTGCAAACCGCCGTTGCATCTCTGCCATCTCCTTCCTTAGTTCTTCAAGCTCTGCCATTCTTCAGCTTGTAGGCCTGGGAGTGGTGACACACACAAGAAATAAATGCACTGTCTGATTCTATCCTGTTCGTGACGCCAAATGTAACGGGACCTTAGGTCCTGTCTCGTAGGGGGGAATTAATGTTACCTAGGAAGACTTAAGGAGGAAAGGATCTAGGTCCCCCACCCCAGTGCTTTGAGTCTCAGTGTATATTATATGTATACGTGTTACCTTACTCTGTTGTATAGCATACTAAAGGGATCAGAGAGTGCGGCTTCAGGTAAGTTTATGAATACTTATTATAATCTGGTGGCTGCCTGAAGTATAAATATGTGAGGCAATATAACAGTAACAATTTACATTCCCACCCCCCGGTACCTAACAGAGAAAGTGAGACGCCCCTACTCCATGGTAAACTCAACAATAATACTCTTAAGATTTACTTAAACGTTCAATCAAATTTATTCCTTTTATAGAATGTTTTTCTTCTGCAATGTTTCAGTAGGATAAAGAATATCAGAACAAGACATGGAATGAATGTAAAAAACATAAAACAATATTACTCAAATAAAGTTGTCACTATATTCTTTACCCGTGGTGCACCACAAATAGATTTTTAGACAGCACTGGATGCCTTAAACAAAACTCTGAACCATATAAATGATTCTTATAATTGAAATGAAATAATTAACTTCAATTAAACTCAGAAATAACTCTTGACTCACAGTTCAATTGTGGAACAAATCTTATGAATCAATACACGATTCTGTTCTCACACCAACCCAGTTCAATTGCTTAGTTCAAGTTCACAGTACGGTTCAATTTATATCAGCGAAGAGTTCATGTGTGTGTAAATGCAAAGAACATTTGTACCAGTCCGTAGCAATGAAGAATTTGATGAGATGACTTGCGATGACAAAACGAACAGCAGTCCGTAGCAATTAAGAATTTGATGATGACTTGCGATGACAAAACGAACAGCTGGGGCAGGACAGCAAGGAGATGTCGTCAGGATGGCAGGGTAATAAGAATAAAAAAACATAAGCAAAAACTCAGCGTGGTCCAGGAAAAAGCTCAGGGACTTTCTGGAACAAAATGGCGCATATCAGCCACAGGATGCACACGATACACCTGAACAGGGTCTGATTTACAGAAAAAGGTGCTTCTCAAAAGCAAAACCTAATCGTTGACGATTGTCAGTCTCTCCAAAAATACGGAAAAAATGCTGAAAAATGTAACACTCTGTGAAAACCTCACTTCCAGTTTATAAACGTATTCTCGTGCACTGACAAGTGCACTTGGATGACGCACAGGAACAAATTAATGTATCTCGCTCTAAAGCACAGTTCAGAAATGACTCTGAAAACCAGCAAAACTCTCAAAAAATGCTCACAGTTCGAATGATGCAAAAACACCAATAATCAGAACAAAACTCACGGCTACAGCAACTCTCCCTCGTGCTGTCAGCCACCGTTCTCTGTTCGATGACGCAATCAGCCGAACTTCTGTAACAACTCGCCTCCAGTCTCACACGATAGCGTTAGTGTTAACTGGACTCACAAAGACTGAAATTAACTGTGCATTACTATCTTCTTTCAGGTTTTCCGCTGCAAAAACTGCCGATCTCTAACACAGCAAAAATGCCATGTCTGTCTCGTCAAAACTCGCTCTCTCCTCTCCCCCGAACATACTGAAAACAGGGAAACCCGTCAAAATAAAAGTCCCTTAAAAATACCTCCGTTACATATGGTAAGTACCTTTTGTTTCATGTAAGTACAACGTCTACTACTAAGTACTTAATTTGGTAATTACTCTGTATGACACCTTAAAATAAAGTGTTATCAATATTTATTTCTAAAGCAAAAATGTGTAATGTCTCCTTGATACTTTCTCATTCAACACAAAATAGCTGTAAATAATCTTTTGTGGGTATTTTCAAAGTCAAATTTATTTTGTGATTTATTAGATTAATTGTGTAATTATGTAATTAATTGGATAAAAAATTATAATAAATTGACAGCCTTACTGCATTTTGATTACGTTATTACCTCGCTGAATATACCAAATTGTGTTATATCATCTGATGTATTGGCTTAATATACTTAAATGAGTATAAAAATGTTAAGGTGTAAAAAAAATTAAAAGAATGGCTAAATGTAATGTGTGAGCATTTCTGTAGCTCAAACAGTAGGTATAGTAAAACCAAAGTAATTGGTTTGATTCTTAAAGGGTTACTGTACCCGAAAATGAAAATTTTGTCATTAATCACTTACCCCCATGTCGTTCTAAATCCGTAAAAGCTTTGTTCATCTTCGGAACACAATTTAATATATTCTAGATGAAATCCGGGAGGCTTGTGTCTGACCCATTGACTGACAAGTAACTCTCACTGTCAAGGCACAGAAAAGTATGAAAAGCATCATCAGGATAGTCCATCTGCCATCAGTGGTTCAATCTGAATTTCAAGATGCAAAAAATATAACAACTTTTTTTCAACAATTCGTCTCCTGTGTCTCTCTGCGTCTGCGTAGCGTCATTTTAGAGATTATCCACTGGACGCAAACTGCGTACGCTCTTCTGTATCAGCCGCAACACAAGGATGCGCTTTCTATGTTATTTACTAGGGGTGTAACAATACACTCATTTTCGCGATGCATCGATTACAAACCCTGACGATGCATATGCATCGATCTTGAAACATGGATTTTTGAATTGTGAATCGTTGATTTCTGACAGTACTCAATTTAAAATGCTAAGAATTGAATGAATCGCGATTTTCTATAGCGATTCAATGCTTTCAAATGATATACATATTAAATTACTACAAGCACGAATTAATGGAGAACTTGAACAGTGTTCGTGCATCACATCTCTCCTTCACGCGCTCCACTATCAACCTAACCACCTGTCACAGGATTGCGCTTGCAGTTTGTCTAACTAATACATTTTGTGTTAGCAGCTGATACAACAGCTGATGTGTGGTCTCATATAACTCTTGGCCAGTAATGCTAGAGTGAAGTAGTTTACTTTTCTGTAGTTGTTCAATGGCTCTCATACCGACGACATAACCTGAGCAGTCGAAGGCTGCGCATTTATTGCATGGACGGAGAAAAAAATGTAAGTGTCTAAAGCATACGCACAGTTCCATTGCATGATACATGTGTTTTAACAATGTAGTTAAACCGAATGTATGAAGGAAACTGATTATCTAATAGTCAGATGCATGCAAGTAGCGTTTGTTGCCATAGCAAACAGACATCGGCACTTTTTCTTTCAGAATCATAATTTGCCAATGGAGAGGAAAATGCTATAAATACCATAGCATTTTATTTTATGAAAATGAGATAAAGAAGTTTTCACACTGAAAAAGAAGTTATCTCTCATTCAAAGAACATGCCAGGCTATATCTGCAGCTGAGCTGAATAAAAAGAAGAATGAACTGATGAAACATTAAGACAATAAACGCAATAAATAAATACAATTTATGATGCAGTGCTAATTTACATATAATTTATTACAGTACAGATTCTATAAAGTACATTTTCTACCTTATTCTGTGCAGAAAATTTAAATAATTGTTTGTAGTATAGGCTATAAAACAATCATAACATTTTACTTTTCTATAAAATATGAAAACATATAGATTAGAAATTATTGATTATTTTCCAGCAGGGTATTTGATTTCTAATAGCAAATTCAAAGTAAGAAATAAGAAAATGATTTATTGTAAAATAAAAAATAATAAGTACATACACAAAATTATTGTATTTGACATTTCTGTCACTTCTGAAATGATAGCTATGCCCCTGGTGTGACAAAATGTTAGCCTATACATAATAATTTAAAGGAATTTTTTTATCTTGGTTTACATACATTTCTACATATGCCATGCCATGCCATTGTATCATTAAACTAGCATCTAACAATGGACACAAGTTTTTTTCCAGCTAACCTATGGTAACCATACATGCTGCTGTGTAATTTGCCCTCTGACTAAGCATTTAAAGAATTTAGGGGAAGCATTTAAATAATCCTGTGAATGCAGAATCGAATCGTTAATCGAATCAAATCGAATCAAATTTTATTGTGGATTGAATCGAATTGAATCATTCTGAATTTTCAAAAATCGTTCTTAAATCGAATCCAAAACGTATGAATCGTGAATCGAATTGATTCGCTGTCTACCCAAAGATTCACAGCCCTATTATTTATGCTTTGATTTGAACGGAAACACAATCTTTGTGTTGCGGCTGATACAGAAGAGCATACGCAGTTTGCGTAATAGTGTGCAAAGTCTTTTGATCATAATCCACATCAGATCTTAAACGGAAGTTATTTCAAACACTCGCTGCAGTCTGAAAGTGAGTTTTGAGCTTAAATTATTGTAAAAATATTTAATGCTGGTCTTATAGCTGTTAAGTATATTAAATAATCTTCGGCGCTAACGCTCTCCAGATGCAGAGAAACTCTGCCTTTTTTCATAGCCACTCTTCTAGCCCAAGCTGGCCCGCTTTGGTCTAATGTTTTTAGTGAGCCAAAAAACCCTGGCCGTTGGCCCCGAGAAAGCCTGCAAAACAGTGGCGGCTGCTGGTCTTTCAAAGAGGGGAAGCTCATTTTTGGCCAACATCATAAAAATTTAATAAAGGATAAAAGATAATAAACTCGAAATATGGGAATTAGGTTGAACTGAAACAAGGAATCTGGGTGAAATGTATGATGAAAATTGGCTAGCAATTTCACCAAGCAAATACCAAGAAATGGGTTGCAGCAGTTTGTCTTTCGACTACACTTCCGCGATGGGACTGAGCTCGAATAGCTTCAGTGTCAGTGACTTTTATAGTACAAAATCGCTGTCAATCAAAAGGAGATGCAGTCTTTCGACAGACCCTCCAATCATCACGCAGACGCTCGGAGTCCGGGCCAGCCCACTCCTCCATTCATCCCAGAGACGCTGAGCGTCCGTGGGCGGGACATAATCGCAGCATTATCCAATGACCGTCTTGTTTCTAAGCTCTGAAAAAAACTGTTTAAAGCAGCCCCATTGAAGTCAATGGACGCTGGGCTTCAACAGAGTAATGCACTGTACGCTACGGGAATGAATGAGAAGGAAATCGAGTCAGCCGACCTAAGTAGCTGATTCTGAACGAAATTGTTTTCGTTCGAGATGAACGTGTTTAACGCATTTTTAGTCAATAAAATGTTAACATAATAGTACATATATTTGACCATTCATTTTTTGACAATTATAGGGGAAGCTGAGCTTCCCTTGCAGTCTTAAAGAAATCGCGTCTGCTGCAAAAAGTTACCATGAAGCCTCGGAAGTGACAGTGGAAACGTGACTGTCCCTGGCATGCACTAGCATGACAGTGGAAACACAGCTACTGTGAACAAGTTCTTAGAGGCATGAACTTCTGGTTTTATCCAATGCAGCCTCATTGTCATTGTGTCAAGGCCTGGTGGCATCTCCTTATTTTGCAATAACTACTGGAAGGTGAATGATGTCTTGGTCTTACCCCTTGGGTCGATGATCATTTTATAGGTGTTTATACATTTAGCAAATTCCTCCACTAAGCATATCCAACACATAGCCTGACAGTCGAATTGACGTGTTATTAAACACTGAGTTTGTTTTCTTTTAAACCCCAGAAAATTTGAATCTGATCCTCTAAGCCAATGAGACCTTACATTGCTTAAGATAAAAAGCAATGCTCAAGAGTTGTGAGTTCATTCACCTTTATCATCACTGTTTATCATATTCAACAGTTGTGAAAGCCCTGTGATAAGTTCCCTCAAAATTTGGTACTTCCAGACTGCACCTAAGACTATTGTCACTCTGTCATTGTCAGACTTTGTCTTCCTCTACCTGTGTTTCCTTACCCTTATGTGCCCATATTTGGTCCGTCCTGTTCCCCATCATTAGTTAATTAGTCTCCGTCTGTGTCTTGATTATGTCCCAGGTGTTTCCAGTTATGTCTCCCTATATATAGTCTGTTCTGCCCCATGTGTCTTGTGGATTATTGTTAATGTCTGAAGTGTCCGTGAGTGTGTGTACCTGTCCATGTTATCTCCATGTTTCAAAGTAGTTCCGTGTCTCCTCGTTCCGTGTTTCCTGGCTCTTCCGTGCAACCCTCCAGACGCTAATCGTGACAGAATAATCCACCACAAACAAGATGGAGTTCACCGGCGTCTGTAGCTCACCGAGCCCGGCGTTTGCGGGAAGTCTGCCGCTGTCCGCGGCTAGCACGAGCCCGTCACCGTTCGCGGCAAACGGAAGCCTGCTGGTGTCTCTGCTGGCTCCGCCCAGCTCATCTTCTTCGCCGCTGGTCCTGTCCAGCCCGTCTTCGTCTCCACTGGTTCCGACCAGTTCCGCGCTACCCGAGCGCCCCCAGGTACCCCTGGGTTTGTTAGTAGTTTTTGAGGGGATGGTTTGGAGCCCAGACCCAGAGCCTGCTCCTCACCAGCGCTCTCTAGCGCCTGCTCCTCGCCAGCGCCCTCCAGTGCCTGCTCCGAGACTGCGCCCTCCAGTGCCTGCTCCGAGACTGCGCCCTCCAGTGCCTGCTCCGAGACTGCGCCCTCCAGTGCCTGCTCCGAGACTGCGACCTCCAGTGCCTGCTCCAAGACTGCGCCCCCCAGTGCCTGCTCCGAGACTGCGCCCTCCAGTGCCTGCACCTCGCCAGTGCCCTCCAGTGCCTGCACCTCGCCAGTGCCCTCCAGTGCCTGCACCTCGCCAGTGCCCTCTAGTGCCTGCTCCTCGCCAGCGCCCTCCAGTGACGGCTCCTCGTAAGTGCTCACCGATGCCTCCGCTGGTTCCGTCCAGCTCATCGATGCCTCCGCTGGTTCCGTCCAGCTCTTCAGAGCGCCCCCGAGAGTCAGCAGCACCCGAGCTCCAACGAGAGTCAGCGGCACCCGAGCGCCAACGAGAGTCAGCGGCACCCGAGCGCCCACGTGAGTCGACAGGTTCCGCTCCGGTCTGGGAGCCCACGCACTCCGCTCCGGCCCGGGAGCCCACGCACTCCGCTCCGGCCCGAGAGCCCACGCACTCCGCTCCGGCCCGGGAGCCCACGCACTCCGCTCCGGCCCGAGAGCCCACGCACTCCGCTCTGGCCCGAGAGCCCACGCACTCCGCTCCGACCCGGGAGCCCACGCATTCCGCTCCGGTCCGGGAGCCCACGGATTCCGCTCCGTTCCGGGGCCCCACGGATTCCGCTCTGTTCCGGGAACCCCTGCTGGCCCCGTCCAGCTCTCCAGAGCCCCTGCTGGTCCCGTCCAGCTCTCCAGAGCCCCTGCTGGTCCCGTCCAGCTCTCCAGAGACCCTGCTGGTCCCGTCCAGCTCTCCAGAGCCCCTGCTGGCTCCGTCCAGCTCTCCAGAGCCCCTGCTGGCTCCGTCCAGCTCTCCAGAGCCCCTGCTGTTCCGTCCAGCTCTCCAGAGCCCCTGCTGGTCCCGTCCAGCTCTCCAGAGCCCCTGCTGGTCCCGTCCAGCTCTCCAGAGCCCCTGCTGGTTCCGTCCAGCTCCCCAGAGCCCCTGCTGGCCCCGTCCAGCTCCCCAGAGCCCCTGCTGGTTCCGTCCGGCTCTCCAGAGCCCCTGCCGGCTCCGTCCGGCTCTCCAGAGTACCGGCTGGGGAATTTCCCCAAGAAAATTTTGGGGGGGGACTACCCGCCATGGCCTCCCATGCTCCCCGCTCCGCCATGGCCTCCCGAGTCCCCGGATCCACCATGGCCTCCCGAGTCCCCTGACCCGCCAAGGCTTCCTGAGTCCCCGGATCCACCATGGCCGCCCGAGCACCCTGCTCCGCCGTGGCCGCCCGAGCACCCTGATCCGCCATGGCCTCCTGAGTCCCCGGATCCACCATGGCCGCCCGAGCACCCTGCTCCGCCGTGGCCGCCCGAGCACCCTGATCCGCCATGGCCTCCTGAGTCCCCGGATCCACCATGGCCGCCCGAGCACCCCGCTCCGCCATGGCCTCCTCAGTTCCCTGACCCGCCATGGCCTCCTGAGTCTCCTGACCCGCCATGGCTGCCTGAGCTCCCCGCTCCGCCATGGGTCCCGGAACGGGCACCGCCCTGGAGGCCACCTGTCTGGTCTCCAGGTCCTTGAGGCCTCCAGAGTGCCCACCCCCCCTCCCCTTTCGATGTCGTACGGCGCGGGACGCGCCTATTGGAAGGGGGGGGGGGGGGGGTAATGTCAGACTTTGTCTTCCTCTACCTGTGTTTCCTTACCCTTATGTGCCCATATTTGGTCCGTCCTGTTCCCCATCATTAGTTAATTAGTCTCCGTCTGTGTCTTGATTATGTCCCAGGTGTTTCCAGTTATGTCTCCCTATATATAGTCTGTTCTGCCCCATGTGTCTTGTGGATTATTGTTAATGTCTGAAGTGTCCGTGAGTGTGTGTACCTGTCCATGTTATCTCCGTGTTTCTGGTATTAAATGTTTCAAAGTAGTTCCGTGTCTCCTCGTTCAGTGTTTCCTGGCTCTTCCGTGCAACCCTCCAGACGCTAATCGTGACAGTCATGGACTTCATTCTCCATAATCCTTTACACAGACTCATCAGCACTCATTGCTTTCACCTGTTTTTCATTAACTCTATTTGTTGAACCTATATAGACCTGGGCCCGTATTCATAAAGATTCTAAGAATCCTCTCAGAGAGCTCCTAATTTAGCTTAAACATTTCTAGCTAGGAGTCTTAGCTTAAAAGTGATTCAGGACCAATCTGAGAGCAACTCTGAGCAAGGAAAACACAAAAACTTTTATCTTAGTGAGGAGGCGGACCTGACCCCGTTGCTAGGAATGACACAGTTTGTTGATGACTGTGATTGGTTGGTGGTCCAATAAGGAAATTAAAGAGAGATTTTAAGAGATTTTAAGCCTTCACTTTGAAATTGCAGGCATATTTTTTTTCTGTTTTACCTTACTCTCTCTCACACACACACACACACACACACACACACACACACACACACACACACACACACACACACACACACACACACACACATTTTGTGTATATATATATTCTTAATTTTTTACTTACCATGCTGTTAATTTCCTACTTAACGTATTTTACATTTACATTTAATCATTTAGCAGACGCTTTTATCCAAAGCGACTTACAAATGAGGACAATAGAAGTAATAAAAACCAACAAAAGAGCAACAACATGCAAGTGTTATGACAAGTCTCGGTTAGCCTAACGCAGTACAAGTTTTTTTTTTATTAAGAAAACGAGTAGATAGAATAGAAAAAAGAAAGCTAGTGTTAGTTTTTCTCTAATAAGATCGCTCACAAACACGATCCCTGCACGATCTAATCTGTATAGCGTCTTATTAATTCACTGTCATGCATTGTCTGCAACACACTTCTTCTCCCTCTTAGTATTTCGGCCATTTTCTCGGCTGCTAAGAAACTCTTAAGCCTCTTAAAAGTCCTCGTCCGTACTCCTAACAATTTCGGACCTTAAGACCTCTTTTAAGGGTTAAGGGTTTCTGAATTACTTTTTTCTTTACTAGGATCTTTTCTTTAAATTTAAGAGGAAACACCCACATTTCTAAGAATTTTCTTAGAACTTGGTTGCTAGGAGCAACTCTTAGCACTAAGATTTTTCATGAATACGGGCCCTGGTTGATTCATGGCTAAGTCTTACATGTGCCTCGGCTGCATTTCTAAGCCGTGTATGTTGGTTCTCCCCTGTCTTAGTTCCTGGTTTTGATTATCTGCCTGTTATTCTGGATTATTCTGTTAGCCTCAGCCCTGAGCTCTGTCTTGTTTTGGATTGCCTACGTAAGACCTTTGCCTGCTTTTGGACTACGTTTGTGAAGTACCCCTTCAATAAATACCGAGTTTGTATCCTCAAACTTTGTGTCTCTGTGCGCTCATGACAGAAGACTTAGCCTACTATAGATCCAGAAGTTACATAGTAGGAACATAGTTGAACTCATTTGCTTGCGGCAAGGTAATGAATCACTCGAGGATCACACCCATGACTGAACATGGTGAATCTCACAGACTTTCCAGATTTTACTCTAATTGACTTTTATTGTTACAGACTCGACAAATTCTATAAATATATTCTCATTTGAGATGGTACTTGAGGATAGCTAATTTATTATTATTATTATTTTGATTATTCCTTGCAGTTTAGTGGTTCCGCTTTTACAGTAGGAGAGGTTAAAGAGCACACTACCCCTAAAAAAAAATTCTGTAGCCTTTTCGAAACATGGCTGCCACTCCACAGCCTCGACTCTTCATGGCTGTCGAGCCAGAGTCCTCTGCTGTCATGGTCCCCAGCCAGAGCCTCCAGCCTTCAGTATTTCCCGATGTCATGGACATCACATCTGAGGCTACAAGGGCAATTCCTAGGTGTTTGAGACTGGCTTCCAGTTTGGAGGACACCACTTACGTCAGTTCGAGTAGCTGGAATCTTGGCGGTGGTGCAAATGCTGGGGGTCTCAGAGGTGGTCTCACTGTGTGCCATTCTGTGTGTTTGGGCCTCACACTGCTCTCCAACCCATGAATCCACGCCAAAGCCAGCTCAAGTCCCAGAGCTCAGTCCTGTGTTGGCCCCAGCCTGTGAGTTCCCTCCCTGTCCTGTATTGGCCACTGAAGTTATCCTTGAGCTTCTAGCCTGCCCTGTTTTGACCACAGTGGTCACTTGTGGACTCTCTATCTGTCCTGATACGACCATGGAGGTCATCCCGTAATTCTCTGTCAGTTCTGTTGCAACCATGAAGGTTGTGTCTGAGGCCCCGTTCACACTAGAGCATTTTCGTTTTAAAATGTCGTTTTAAAAAGAAAACGATCTTCGTCTACACTGACGTTTCTGCTACATTTCAGAAACGATCTCCGTCTACACTACACAACCGAAAATGCATGTCACATGACCATTCATACAGGTACAACCATAGATATCTACAGGTGCATCTCAATACATTAGAATGTCGTGGAAAAGTCAATTTATTTCAGTAATTCAAATCAAACTGTGAAACTCATGTATTAAATAAATGCAATGCACACAGATTGAAGTAGTTTAAGTCTTTGGTTCTTTTAATTGTGATGATTTTGGCTCCCATTTAACAAAACAGTTGTTACATTTGGTTGGAGTGTGTTTCTATGTTTATGCGTTAAGTAGTGACTCAGGGTTTGGCGCTAGGCGCTGCCTCTTCAGTGAAGGCTGACGTTGCCATGGTTCTCTGTTTATCCATCTAATAACATCTACCTTTTTCACTCTCTTTATTTTTCCCTCTCCCTCATCAGATGGGCTGGCGGCGTTTAGAGCTTTCTTGCGCACAGAGTTTAATGAAGAGAATCTGGATTTCTGGCTGTATTGGTAAAATCTGTGTAATTTCAAGTTGCCAGATCTTTGACTTTCAGTGTAAATTCTTTCAGTGTAAAGTCCAGTTCAGATTTCAGCTTACTCTGGCTACTGGATATTGATCATTTTTACCATCACAGCTTGTTTTATTTACCACGTAGGAGCAGGATTATATATATATACGTTTATTTCTCAACTGGTTTTAGTTTCAGGACCCTGACTTTTCAATGAACATCAAGTGGTGACCTATTACAATAATCAAACTTTTGGCAACCATAATCAATTATATACTAAATTACCAAAGAAATGGAATTATTTTTTTCACTCCTTTGTATAAGTGGAATAGCTTTCAGTGTGTCAATCTTCATGAATGGTTTCAAAGAAAATGTCATAGAAACCAAAAGTTGTGTTTAAGGTTAAGTCTCCATGATTTGTCAGAATTTCCACAAATAGTAAGCACAAAGTATTCCATAGTCAATGTAACATGACTTTTTTTCCATGTGGAATATAAATAAAACACTTGGGATGATGCATAAAGTCAGTCATATTGCATTGGAAGTAGCAATTTGCCATTTCCGCATCAGACCAAGGGTGTCTATTGCTGCTCCTGGAGGGCCATTTTCCTGTTGAGTTTAGCTCCAACACACCTGCCTAGAAGTTTCTAGTGATCCCAAAGACCTTGATCAATGGGTTCAGATGTGTTTAATTAGGGATACAGCTGAACTCTGCGGGAAGGTGGCCCTCCTGGAGCACGATGTCTATAGACGGTCCATATATGGAGAGGGGGAAATCCGCAAACATGCTTTTTGGCTAAACTGTCGGTGTCCTAGAGGTAGCATGAATCAAGACACCTGATGACTTGGAAGTAATGGCGTTTTGTTTGTCCTCCAGGTGAATTTGGATTCCTACACCAGGGAACATACCAAAGAAAACTTTCAAAACAATGATCGCTCTTGCTTCGACCTGGCCCAGAGGAGGATATATGGCCTGATGGAGAAAGACTCGTACCCTCGATTTCTGCGTTCAGAACTCTACATGAACTCTACATGACTTAGTGAATCAAAAGAAACTCAGCACCACATCGACATCCTCCTCCTCCTAAGATGACAGAGAGAGAGAAAGTGAGAAAGAGAGACTATATAAAGTAGCATTGGAGAGGTTTCTTTCACGTAGCATTTCATTCTCATCAGCCATTCTATCTCTTAATGTGGGGAAAAGACAGGGAATGGAGAAATACACAAGGCTTCGTTTACAGGAGGTGAAAGATAAAGGACAAGGTAGTGTGACCGACCTAATGGCACTGGACGAGTGGGGCACCACCATGCTGAATAATGCTGGTTATTCACATTTTAATTAATTTATTTAATTGGTTATCCAAGTGTACTGGAGACAAAAGAGGTGATTATTGTCTCTTTGACAGTAAGACAGCTGGGTACTGTTTAGCAGGTTTCTCTTCTTCTACTCAAGCACTACACCTCTCTTTATTCTCCATTTCATGATAACTTTCCTGAACATTTCAAAAATGTCTTGTGCCTACGGGGTGGGATGTCTTGATGGCACATAGAAGACATTGATGATCATGCTTATTGCTCAGTGGTGTTCCTGTGAACCTTCCTCCATGTCTGTCAACTCCATATCACATTAAGCGGTGCAAAAAATTATGGCACAACCCTAATTTAATACACATTTCATAAATAAGTGTACAAACGCTCTAGAGGAATGGACCAAACTGCACATGAAGACAGGAGCATTTCGCTCTGAGCTTGAAATGGACTGTCGTTGGTCTCTAAAGACTATACAAAACATGCTTAGCTGCATATGTAAAGCCAATAAGCCATTCACTGTAGCTCCACATTAAGAATGAAAAAGACCGTATTCTCCGGATATTATGGCACTCAACTATGAAGCTTCCAGACCTACTTAACCTTCTGTTTCAACACTCAAAATGTTGTTTTTCCGGACTTTAGGTTTAATCATGCACTCTATATTTGATAGGGCACAAGGTCAGTTAGGATCTTTCCCTATATTTGTTGATAAGACGACATGTTTTACCAATACAAAAATGTAGTTATTTATTTAGAGGTTTCACTGATTGCTTTGCTCATTGCACTCAGCTGAATTTCCCTGTTCCACTTTGATCCAGGTTCACAGCTGTCCTGATGTAAGTGCAATATGTTTATCATTTTTATTTTTTGACTTATCTTATTGATAAGTTTACCTTTTTTATGAAAAAGACAATAGATTGGGCTCTGTATTAATTTTATTGTAAGTTACAGGTAATGTAAGAATGACATTATTACACAAATTATTGTAACTGTGTTTCCCTGGCAGCAGGCAGCCAGGTTGATGAATGTATATATAATTCTTAAGAAAAAAAGATAAAAACACACAAGGTTTTGTGGCTTTGCCTTGAGGCGTTGCTGTACCTATGTAAATATGTGAACCTTAAAGCTATAAAATGACCTATATTGTTATAAATCAGGGCAGAGCAGGTATGGTCGTCCTCTGCCTTGGACATACACTGCTTGTAAGTAGCTTTATGAAATGTATTTGATCATTTTAAATTTTACCACTCCAATGCATCTCCTAATATACCAAGTGCAAAATAAAATAGAGATTTAAAAAGCCAGTGTCATTGCAAAACACAAATAAAACATTTAGATTGTAAAATTAGACAACATTGCCTCCTGCCTCTCTTTTATTATCACTTTATTTCTGTTTCTTTTTTTTTTGCATGTTTACACAATTTTGAATTGCATTGTATTTTTCAGCATCGCTGGATATTTATTTTTTATATAGGATGAATGTTTATTCCACACTCAAAAGAAAGAAATACTAAATCATATTTTGCTTCAAAAAAATTGAGCCTGTTTTGTTCTTGGCATTTTTATTATTTTTATTTTTTACAAATATTCATTACTGAACAAAAAAAAACTAATGTAAATCATCTGGATGCATTACAATAAGATTTATCTTTGTGGTAATTTAAGGTGGGGAAAATAATTGTCAGGAAAGCAATGTCACAGCATATAACCCTAAATATAACTGTGGCAAGGGGGGCGTGGTTCAGCGAAGTCTGCAGCGGGAGAAAGACTCAGGAGACAGCGGTAAGTAAGTGGGTCAAGTGCAAAATGAGGAACACCTGTGTCTGATTGCAGTAATTGGCGTGGAGACCGGATAAAAGCCACCGTGGAACGGGAGTTCATTGAGAGAGACGGAGTGAAGACTCGGGTGAATTTTATTTACAGATAAACTTAAACAGGTGCGCACTCTGCGCGTCCTAAAAACATCAACTCTCTCGGTTGTCTCAGCGATCACTCTCAGCATTCGTTCCGGCTGTCTCTCTCTCACAGACCGTGCGCCTGAGTCTTCACTCCGTCTCTCTCAATGAACTCCCGTTCCACGGTGGCTTTTATCCGGTCTCCACGCCAATTACTGCAATCAGACACAGGTGTTCCTCATTTTGCACTTGACCCACTTACTTACCGCTGTCTCCTGAGTCTTTCTCCCGCTGCAGATTCGCTGAACCACGCCCCCCTCGCCACATACCCCCACCGCCCGACTCAGGCCGGGAAGTCCTCCGGCTTGCAGCCCCCCCCCCCATTCCTGGAGAGGAAGTCGGCTACAGTCATCTGCGTCCCCGGCCTGTGGATCACCTTGAATTTGAAGGGCTGTAATGCCAGATACCAACGGGTGATCCGCGCGTTGGTATCCTTCATGCGGTGGAGCCACTGCAAGGGCGCGTGGTCCGAACAGAGGGTGAATTCCCGTCCCAGGAGATAATAGCGAAGGGTGAGGACCGCCCACCGGATCGCTAAACACTCCTTCTCAATGGTGCTGTACATCGTCTCTCTCTTAGAGAGCTTCCGACTGATGTACAGCACCGGGCGCTCCTCACCCCTTATCTCCTGGGTCAGGACAGCTCCCAGCCCTCGGTCCGACGCGTCCATCTGCAGCAAAAAGGGGAGAGAAAAGTCAGGAGAGTGCAATAGCGGCCCGCCACACAGAGCAGCCTTCACTTGGGTAAAAGCCTGCTGGCATCGCTCCGTCCACGGGACCGTATCTGGGACCTCCTTTTTAGTGAGGTCAGTCAGCGGGCTGGTGAGCTCCGAATAGTCAGGAATAAACCTCCTGTAATACCCCGCCAGCCCCAGGAACTGCCTCACCTCCTTTTTGGTCTTGGGTCTCGGGCAGGCCGCAATAGCTGCCGTCTTATCAATTTGGGGATGCACCTGTCCGTGGCCCAAGTGGAAACCCAGATAACGAACCTCCACCCGCCCAATCGCACACTTCTTTGGGTTGGCCGTTAGCCCCGCTCCCCTCAGCGCTCTCAGAACCTCCTGCAGGTGCACCATATGCCGCTGCCAGTCCTGACTGTAGATGATAATGTCATCTAGATAGGCAGCGGCGTATGCGGTGTGCGGTCGGAGGATTTTGTCCATGAGGCGCTGAAAGGTAGCGGGGGCCCCGAACAACCCAAAAGGAAGTGTGATAAATTGGTGCAATCCAAACGGCGTTGTGAAGGCTGAATTTTCTTTGGATAAGGGCGATAAGGGGATCTGCCAATATCCTTTGGTTAAGTCCAGTGTCGAATAAAAGCAAGCGGTACCCAGCCGATCAAGCAACTCGTCAACCCGCGGCATTGGATAGGCGTCGAACTTCGACACCGCATTCACCTTGCGATAATCCACGCAGAACCGGACCGAGCCGTCTGTTTTCGGTACCAAAACGATCGGGCTCGCCCAGTCACTGTGGGATTCTTCTATTACTCCCATCTCTAACATTGCCTCTAATTCTGACTGAACCACTTTTTTTTTGTGTTCCGGTAAACGATACGGTCGGCTGCGCACTATGACGCCCGGCTCTGTCTCAATATGGTGCTGGATGAGATTGGTTCGCCCGGGCCGGGGCGAGAACACGTCTGCAAAGTCCTTTTGCAACCTGGTTACATCGGTGAGCTGGGAGGGCGAGAGGTGATCTCCCCCAGGGGCCAGAGTGAGTGACTGGATTTTGGTGATCACCTCTGGCCCGAGATCGTCCTCGCCACTTACCGCCATCGCCAGCATCACCGGCTCCACCTCGCTCCATTTTTTAAGGAGATTGAGGTGGTAGATTTGACGTGCCCCGCTCCGGTCCGTTCGAACCACCTCATAATTGAGATCCCCTACCCGCCGTGTGACCTCGAAAGGTCCTTGCCACTTGGCGAGTAATTTAGAGCTAGAAGTGGGGAGCAATACAAGTACTTTATCTCCCGGTGCAAACTTGCGTAATCTGGTCCCCCGATTGTATAGCCGGCTTTGCTTGTCCTGGGCCTGTAACAAATTCTCCATGGAGAGCTGCCCCAAGGTGTGGAGCTTTGTTCTCAGGTCCAGCACGTGCTGAATTTCGTTCTTGCTCTCCGAAGGTCCCTCCTCCCAAGTCTCCCTCAGGACATCCAAGACCCCGCGGGGCTGGCGCCCATACAGGACCTCATAAGGGGGAAAACCCCGTGGAGGCTTGCGGGACCTCCCGCACAGCGAACAACAGGGGTTCCAGCCATTTGTCCCAATTTTTGGCGTGTTCGTGGACGAACTTTCGAATCATTGTTTTCAACGTACGATTAAATCGTTCCACCAGGCCGTCCGTTTGTGGGTGATAGACGCTGGTGCGAACCGACTTAATTCCCAACAATTCATAAAGTTCGCGAATGGTTCGTGACATAAACGCCGTGCCCTGATCGGTGAGAATCTCTTTCGGGATTCCCACCCGGGAGATCATACTGAACAGAGCCTCCGCTACACTCTTTGCGGAAATGTTGCGGAGCGCCACTGCCTCCGGGTATCGGGTTGCATAATCCACCAGAACTAATGCAAACCGATGCCCTCGTGCTGACCGTTCCAATGGCCCGATGAGGTCCATACCAATTCTTTCGAAGGGGACCTGCATTAGCGGAAGGGGGCGCAAAGGCACTTTTGGGGAGGCCGGGGGATTTGGTCGACGCCGCCTTACCCGGCCAACAGCCATCTGCGGCAGGCGTCCCGGAGCTGGTGAGCCATCACGAAGGGCCGGCCGTTCTCCCCCAGCTCCAGCGAACGGAAGCGCTGGCGGTGCTGCTCGGGGCTCCGGCCGACCCGCTGGAGGATGGCTCGTTTTAGGTCGTCGTAGACCAGGAGGTTCTGGACTGGCAGCTGCTGCGCCGCCAACTGCGCCTCCCCGGTTAGCAGGGGGATGAGGCACACTGGCCAGTCCGTCTGGGGCCACCCACATGCCGCCGCGGTCTTTTCGAAGAGGTCGAGGAATGCCTCCGGGTCATCCTGCGGCCCCATCTTCTGTACCGGCATGTGGGTGGGCGGGGCCGGGGCTGTTGGACTCTCCCCGGCCCGAACCTCCCGGTCCATCCAGCTCCGGAACAGCTCGCGGTCCTCCCGCTGGTTCTGGACGAGGGCACAGAATCTCCTCTCCTGGTCTGCCCTCATGTCCATCAGCGCTTTATGATGTTCTTGGTGGAGTCCCGCGAGCGACTGGATGACATCCGCAAATGGCGATCCCATTGGTGAAGACATGATGGCAGCGGCGTTCCGGCTTCCTTTCCCGGGTTTCGGCACCAGTGTAGCAAAGTTCGTAAGGAAGGAAGGAAGCGGACAGGGTTGGCTCGTGAAGACTCGGGTGAATTTTATTTACAGATAAACTTAAACAGGTGCGCACTCTGCGCGTCCTAAAAACATCAACTCTCTCGGTTGTCTCAGCGATCACTCTCAGCATTCGTTCCGGCTGTCTCTCTCTCACAGACCGTGCGCCCGAGTCTTCACTCCGTCTCTCTCAATGAACTCCCGTTCCACGGTGGCTTTTATCCGGTCTCCATGCCAATTACTGCAATCAGACACAGGTGTTCCTCATTTTTCACTTGACCCACTTACTTACCGCTGTCTCCTGAGTCTTTCTCCCGCTGCAGACTTCGCTGAACCACGCCCCCCTCGCCACAATAACATTACATTTTATGGTGTTGTGACTAGTACTGAGATGAATAGCTAATGTGGTGTATGGAAAATAACTAGAATAGTCTTGAGCGAGAAACGTTTTACATTTGATTTCAGGATTCCTCTTTATTTCATAACATTCCTCTCTGTAATATTCATCAAGCCCTTTTTCATAGGATTTCCCATCTTTTAGAACTGAGGATCAAACAAATCCCAGGAGAATGTGCTGTTTTCCTAGAAGAGATCTCTGTGAATGAGCTTTAATGTAAGGTATGCCTCTCTTGCAGTCTCAACAATGCACATAGCAGCAATTGAGTGAGCTCTTCAGTGAGTTGCTAGGGGAATATTGGCTCTCCTGCCAACCGCCACTGAGAACCCGTAGCCCTCGATTGCTGCAAGCAGCTCTGCCAACCCAACAAGGACACTTTATCCGAATGAGCTTAACAATAGTCATAGCCACCTGACAGATCTGAATGCTCTCATGAGCAACTGTCTGCTTGTTAGATACAGACCAAAAAAACAACAGAAAATTCAGGTAGGGAACAAAACAAAATAGTTTTTTTTCTGTTGATCTTGATTTCTTGCACATTTCACTAGTTATATTATTTAACAGCAATCTATTGAGATAAATTATGCGTGGTGAATGTGAACCAATCAAATACTCAAATAATCGCCGGGGACTTTAACAAAGCCAACCTCAAGAAAGTCTTGCCGAACTTTCATAAGCATATATCCTGTCCAACTAGAGGACAGAATACACTGGATCATTGCTACACCCAGTTTATGAATGCCTACAAAGCTCGTTCCCTGCCGGCTTTTGGCAAATCAGACCACGCCGCCATCTTTCTCACACCGGAATATAAACAAAGGATCATTCAGAAACCCCCGGTGGTGAGGGAAGTGACGCGCTGGTCCTCCCACTCTGAAGCTATGCTACAGGCGTCTCTTGATGACGTCGACTGGGACATGTTCCGGGCGAGTTCATCTGACGTCAGCGAATTCACGGATGTAGCAGTAAGCTTTATCAACACGCTAACCAACCAAGCCACCGAAACAGTAACAATAAGGACTTTTTTTAATCAGAAACCGTGGGTGGACAGATCAATCCGTGATGCGGTTAACCATCGAACTGCCGCGTACAAGGCCGGTATTCTGTCAGGAAACATGAGTGAGTACAAGGCATCTTGTTATGCTCTCCGTCGTGCATTTAGAGCCGCTAAACTCAGATACAGTGAGAGAATTGAGTCACATTTCCAGCTCAATGACTCTCGACGCATATGGCAGGGACTGAAGACCATATGTTCCTCTGGAAATAACTTCTCCGCAGAGGTGAGAGCAGATCCGTTGCTAGCCGAAGAACTAAACACATTCTACGGCCGCTTTGAATGTAATGGCGGCGCGATTCTAACGATCAGCGCGTCAGCAAGCAGCAGACAGAGCAGCGATGACTATGCTATCACTTTTTCAGAGGACGACGTTCGGAGGGAACTAAAGAGAGTGAACGTCGGGAAAGCAGCAGAACCCGATGGGATTACTGGCCGCGTTCTGAGGTCCTGTGCTGATCAGCTTGCTGGTTTGTTTACTTCCATCTTTAATGAGTCCCTCGCTACCTCTGTGGTTCCCACCTCATTTAAAAAATCTGTCATAATCCCTGTGCCTAAGAACAGTAAACCCTCTTGCCTGAATGACTATCGTCCAGTTGCCCTCACATTGACAGTCATGAAGGTTTTTGAGAGACTCTTAAAGAAACACATTTGCTCCTTCATCCCTGCTACTTTGGACCCTCTTCAGTTTGCCTATCGGCCAAATAGGTCTACTGATGATGCCATCTCCCAGGTACTGCACTCCTCCCTCACTCACATTGACAGCAAAAATGGCAACTATGTCAGTCTGCTATTCATAGACTATAGCTCAGCTTTCAACACTATAGTCCCCACCAAGCTAGCTGTCAAACTCTCAGACCTCGGCCTAAACACTTCACTCTGTGACTGGATTCAAGATTTCCTCACAGCCAGACCACAAGTGGTGAAAGTCGGCCAGTTCACCTCCAACTCCATCACCCTGAACATAGGAGCCCCACAGGGCTGTGTCCTGAGCCCCCTGCTATACTCTCTCTACACACACGACTGCGTGTCCTCACACAGCTCCACTTCTATCATTAAATTTGCGGATGATACTGTGGTTCTGGGCCTCGTTTCCAACAATGATGAGGCCGCATACTTGCATGAGGTGGAGAGACTTACATCATGGTGCCAGGACAACTGTCTCTCTCTGAACGTGAGCAAAACTAAAGAGCTGATTGTAGACTTCAGGAAGAGACCGCAGCAGCCCTACACTCCTCTTATGATCAGCGGGACCCCTGTGGAGAGGGTGAGCAGCTTCAAGTACCTCGGTGTAAACATCTCCGAGGACCTGACTTGGACTGCACACATTCAAACACAGGTCAAGAAAGCCAGGCAAAGACTGTACCATCTGCGACAGCTGAGGAAATTCAGGGTCTCACCAGATATCCTGAAGACTTTCTATTCAGGGGCCATAGAAAGTGTTCTGACTCAGTGCATCTCAGTGTGGTATAATAATGCCACAAACCAGGACTGCAAAGCTCTACAGAGAGTCGTGCGTTTAGCTGAGCGCATCTCGGGGTCTACTCTCCCCTCTCTGCAGGACATCTACCTCAAATGCTGTAAAAGCAGAGCTGTAAAAATCATCAAGGACTCGAATCACCCTGGTAACCATCATTTCTGTTTACTGCCATCTGGCAGGCGCTACAGGAGCATGATGACAAAAACTGAAAGACTGAGGAGGAGTTTCTTCCCTCAGGCCATCAGGCTCCTAAACTCAGTCTCATAACATCATATCATTGACTGGACTCAATTTAATAAACTGTAAACACATCCATCATTCACACTGCTGCTATGTGTACATACCCGGTACAACCTATTTGCACATTCTCTTGCACGTCCATGTTTATATTTATATTTATTAATCCTCAGTATACTGTATTGCACATTTTATCTCATGCACATTTTATCTCATGCACATCTTACTCCTTATTTTATTTTATTATTTGTTCCTATTTTCATTCTCACCATACTTATATATATATTCTCTTGTGTTATGTTTCATTGTTTTATTGCCTTTTATGTTATTTTTATTTTCTATTTTTATTTTATTTTTGCACTTTCCATTGAGCGGACCTGTCCTGACTTACATTTCACTACTGATTATACCCTGTATGATTGTGTATGTGACAAATAATAAAGAACCTTGAACCTTGAATACTCAAAAAAATATTTTCGCCGTTGATGTTACAGACACTCCATTTCCCAGCATGCTTTGCATGATACTTAATGGAGGAAGTAAAATTGTTGATATTACTAAACATGTTGTTGTGCAATATGAGAAAAGACAGAGCCTTGATAGTGCTAATGTTCAATATTTTTAATACTTGAGACTTTTAGTTACACTGGGTTACCATAGTGGTGAGGAGTGGAGCATTTGGTTGTTATTGCAGGTTAAAATTCTATATAATAAAATTTTAGGGCTGTCACTTTAACGCATTACATTAATACATTTGTTATGAAAATTCTACAATTATGTCATCATTTACTCATCCTCATGTCTTTTCAAAACTTTCTTTTGTGGAACATAAAATAAGGTATTTTGAAGACTGTTGGTAGCAAAGCTGTTCTGGTTACTAATTACTTTAATTGTGTGAACAAAAAATACTGAGATGTTTCTCAAATTATCTTTTTTATGTTCTATTGTTTATATTAGGCCGTTATAGCCTAAATGTTTATGTGTAATTCATTTTATGCTGAATCAAACTAAATATTTCGGTAACACTTTATTTTAAGGTGCACATAATACAGAGTAATTACCTAGTTAAGTACTTGCATAGTAATGTAGTAGCTGTTGTACTTACATGAAACAAAATTGACTTAACATGTAACTAAGTTATGGAACAGCCTGTACTTACAGTTTGTAATTATGTAGATGTAATAGGCAGCTACTATTACACATACTATATGTAACAGACTGAGTATGTCACACAGCTACTTATGTAACCAGAAGATTGTTACATATGTGTTGCAGACTTTATACAATGCAATTATATTTGTAAGTACACAGACATAAGCTACTTAAAATAAAGTGTATCAAGATTGTACTTGTGTACTTCATGTGAATCTATACTGTACACCTTATCCAGCTGCACCTTAGTTTGATTTAACCCAGCAGAACACGGCTTAAATACATGTAATACCTTTCTTATTACATTACAATTACAGATTATTACACACGCATAAGCTACTTAAAATAAAGTGTATCAAGATTGTACTTAAGTGTACAAGTAGCTGTGTAACAGACTTGGCCTGTTACATATGTGTAACAGTAGCATCTACATAACTGCAAACTAATTACAGGCTGTTCCATTACTTAGTTATATGGTAAGTACATTTTGTTTCATGTAAGTACAACGGCTACTACTAAGTACTTAATTTGGTAATTACTCTGTATTATGACACCTTAAAATAAAGTGTTACCAATATTTATTTCTAAAGCAAAAAAGTGTAATGTCTTCTTGAACATTTCTCATTCAACACAAAATAGCTGTAAATAATCTTTTGTGGGTATTTTCAAAGACAATTTTATTTTGAGATTTATTAGATTAATTAATTGTGTAATTATGTAATTAATTGGATAAAAAATTGTAATCAATTGACAGCCCTACTGCATTTTGATTACGTTATTACCTCACTCAATATACCAAATTGAGTTATATCATCTGATGTATTGGCTTAATATACTTAAATGTGTATACAAATGTTAAGGTGTGAAAAAAAAGAATGGCTAAATGTAATGTGTGAGCATTTCTGTTGCTCAAACAGTAGGTATAGTAAAACCAAAGTAATTGGTTTGATTCTTAAAGGGTTACTGTACCCGAAAATGAAAATGTTGTCATTAATCACTTACCCCCATGTCGTTCTTAATCCGTAAAAGCTTTGTTTGTCTTCGGAACAAAATTGAATATATTTTAGATGAAATCCGGGAGGCTTGTGACTGTCCCATTGACTGCCAAGTAACTCTCACTGTCAAGGCACAGAAAAGTATGAAAAGCATCATCAGGATTGTCCATCTGCCATCAGTGGTTCAATCTGAATTTTAAGATGCAAAAAATATAACAACTTTTTTCAACAATTTGTCTCCTGTGTCTCTCCACGTCCATGTACCGTCATTTTAGAGATTATCCACTGGACGCAAACTGCGTACGCTCTTCTGTATCAGCCGCAACACAAGGATGCGCTTTCTACGTTATTTACTAGGGGTGTAACGATACACTCATTTTCTCGATGCATCGATTACAAACCCTGACGATGCATATGCATCGATCTTGAAACATGGATTTTTGAATTGTGAATCGTTGATTTCTGACAGTACTCAATTTAAAATGCTAAGAATCGAATGAATCGCGATTTTCTATAGCGATTCAATGCTTTTAAATGATATACATATTCAATTACTACAAGCACAAATGAATGGAAAACTTGAACAGTGTTTGTGCATCACATCTCTCCTTCACAAAAGCATTTAAATAATCCTGTAGAATGCAGAATCGAATCGAATCGAATTTTATTGTGAATTGACTCGAATTGAATCAGTCTGAATTTGCAAAAATCGTTCTTGAATCGAATCCAAAACCTATGAATCGTGAATCGAATTGATTCGCTGTCTACCCAAAGATTCACAGCCCTATTATTTATGCTTTGATTTGAACAAAAACACAATCCTTGTGTTGCGGCTGATACAGAAGAGCATACGCAATTTGCGTAATAGTGTGCATAGTCTTTTGATCATAATCCACATCAGATCTCAAACAGAAGTTATTTCAAACACTCGCTGCAGTCTGAAAGGGAGTTTTGAGCTAAAATTATTTTAAAAATCTTTAATGCTGGTCTTATAGCTGTTTATTAAATAATCCTCGGCGCTAATGCTCTCCAGATGCAGAGAAATTCTGCCTTTTTTCATAGCCACTCTTCTAGCCCAAGCTGGCCCGCTTTGGCCCAATGTTTTCGGTGGGCCAAAAAACCCTGGCCGTTGGCCAAGAGAAAGCCTGCGTAGAGGCACCATAAAGCCCCGGAAGTGATAGTGGAAACGTGACTGTCCCTGGCATGCACTAGCATGACAGTGGAAACGCAGCTACTGTGAACAAGTTCTTAGAGGCATGAACTTCTGGTTTCATCCAATGCAGCCTCATTGTCATTGTTTCAAGGCCTGGTGGCATCTCCTTATTTTGCAATAACTACTGGAAGGTGAATGATGTCTTGGTCTTACCCCTTGGGTTGATGATCATTTTATAGGTGTTTATACATTTAGCAAATTCCTCCACTAAGCATATCCAACACATAGCCTGACAGTCGAATTGACGTGTTATCAAACACTGAGTTTGTTTTCTTTTAAACCCCAGAAAATTTGAATCTGATCCTCTAAGCCAATGAGACCTTACATTGCTTAAGATAAAAAGCAATGCTCAAGAGTTGTGAGTTCATTCACCTTTATCATCACTGTTTATCATATTCAACATTTGTGAAAGCCCTGTGATAAGTGCCCTCAAAATGTGGTACTTTCAGACTGCACCTAAGACTATTGTCACTCTGTCATGGACTTCATTCTCCATAATCCTTTACACAGACTCATCAGCACTCATTGCTTTCACCTGTTTTTCAATAACTCTGTTTGTTGACCCTATATAGACCTGGTTCATTCATGGCTAAGTCTTGCACGTGCCTTGGCTGCATTTCTAAGCCGTGTATGTTGGTTCTCCTCTGTCTTAGTTCCTGGTTTTCAGAGGTGGAAAGAGTACAAAAATATTCTACTCAAGTAAAAGTACCATTACATTATTGAAATTTTACTTAAGTAAAAGTACCAGTCTAAAAATCTACTCAAGAAAAAGTAAAAAGTAGCTCATTTAATATTTACTCTGAGTAAAAAGTACTTAGTTACATTTTAACAGTGGGAGGGAGGAAAAAAAGGGATAGACCAAAAGTGTCAAACTCAGTTCATGGAGGGCCACAGCCCTACACAGTGTAGATATTACCCTAATTAAACACATCTGATCCAGCTAATCTAATCATTTAGGCTTATTTGAAAATTAGATGGTATGTGTATTGGAGCAGGATTGGAACTAAACTCTTTAGGGCTGTGGCCCTCCAGGAACTGAGTTTGACACCTGGGATATGGGCCTATAAATCTCAAACTAGGTGTTTTTAATTAAAGGAATCAGTTAATTAGAATAATAAGACATTTGGGCTGTTACCAGGCAAATTAAATCAGTATCAACAAAATTCATCTTTGCAATCCAGAGGAAATGCAGAAGCTTCATCTGAAGTGGCATAGATGTATTTACACACTGACATGAATGCATTTAGCCTGCAGTTACAAATGCAGAAATAATGTTTTGATAAATAAGACATAAAATATGACCCTGGACCACAAAACCATAAGGGTTCATTTTCCTAAATTGCGATTTATACATCATCTGAAAGCTGAATAAATAATATTTCCATTGAGGTATGGTTTGTTATGATAGGACAATATTTATTAGAAAATCTGGAATCTGAGGGTGCAAAAAAATATATTACAGTAGGAAATTTACAAAATATATTAATGGAACATGATATTTACTTAATATGCTAATGATTTTTGGCATAAAATAAAAATGTATAATTTTAACCCATACAATGTATTGTTGGCTATTGCTACAAATATACCTAGCGATTTAAGACTGGTTTTGTGCTCCAGGCCAGGGTCACAAATGTTAAATAGTCATTTGAAATAAATAAAAAAACATCAAAAAGATACTTAAAATGTTAAATTAGAACCACCAGTAGGTGTCAGCAAGTCACTGATAAGTGAGTCATTGTGATTGAACAGAATCATTTAAACGGTTAATTCAAGGAATGAAACACCATCATTGCTCAGAGTCAGAGACGCAAAACTGTGTATGGTGGCTGTGTTTGGAATTATTTTTGTTGTCGAAATAGAGCAAAAACAGGCAATATGGTGTCTAAAACGTAAGTCTCTAAATTAACTTCTTGTTTTTTGAACTGTTGTAAAAAGAAAAACTACAGGCCTATGTAATCATGGTGATTTTTTGAGAAAAACGGCATTCTTCATGTGATGTTGACTTACTATATTAAATTATATAAATATATACATTTTCTGCTTCTATATCTTCAATTTTGTGATCATTCTAAATACATTTTAATAGACTGAATCACGCAGTGAAAGAAAACACTCTAAATGTACGCGGATTAGTCTAATCTAATGTTACTAGATTTTACGGCACACTGTTTAGTGTTTTGTTTGGTTTTTGGCAAAATACTGATAATGTCAAATCGCACATCGTTAAAACAACAATTACTATATTATCGCAGACAATAACGCACACCCTGCACCACTGTCTTGTTGGCTCATTTGTGCAAAACCTTTTGCTAATCACTAATCACTAATCACTTTTTTATTGTCACATCACCACAGCACAAGTGCCTTGGTGAGTGAAATTCTTATGAGCGTGCTCCAGACAGTGCAGAAAAACAACAGACAATTTACATATGGACAGACAGCGCAAAAAAAAAAAAAAAAAAAAAAAAAAAAAAAAAAAAACAACAAACAATTTACATATGGACAGACAGTGCAAAAAAACTGCACTGGAGCATTTACAGTGCTCCAGACAGTGCAAAAAAACAACAGCAATTTACATATGGACAGACAGTGCAAAAAAACAACAGCAATTTACATATGGACAGACAGTGCAAAAAAGCTACAGCAATTTACATATGGACAGTACATATTTACAGACTGTACAGAAGACAATGTGCAAAATACACATACATATACTCAGTACACTTAGTGTACTATACAGACATACTCAATTATCAACGACACATTATACACCGTATGGGCACATCTACATTATGTACAGTATCTATACATAATGTAGTCTATACATAGTAATAATGTGAGGTGCAACAGATTATAAATTAACAGCAGATTGGTTGAGCAGCAGATAGATGTGCAAAGGTCCAACAGATTATGCATATGCAGTGTCGTGGATGTGCATTGTATGGTGTCCAGTGATAGCAGATAGGTTGTGTTAGTGCAGTGTGTGCGTGTAGTCCAGTTGAACTGTGTTAAAGTGCAGTGCATGTTGTGTGAGTGGGAGTGTGATGTAGGTGAGTTATTTGTGACTGTTCATTAGCCTGAGGGAAAAAGCTGTCCCTCAGTCGGCTAGTGCGGGATCGGATGCTGCGGAAACGTCGCCCTGAGGGCAACAGAGAGAGCAGTCTGTGGGACGGGTGGCTGGAGTCTTTGATAATCCTCCGGGCTTTCCTTGTACACCGCCTGGTGTAGATATCCTGGAGGGAGGGAAGCTCACCTCCAACAATGTGGCGGGCAGTTCGCACGACCCTTTGCAAAGCCCTGCGGTTGCCAGCGGTGCTGTTTCCAAACCAGGCGGTGATACAGCCGGTCAGGATGCTCTCCACAGTGCAGGTGTAGAAGGATCTGAGGATTCTGGGGCTCGTTCCAAACTTCCTCAGCCGTCTCAGGAAGAAGAGACGCTGATGTGCCTTCTTCAGCACTGCATCTGTGTGAGCAGACCATGTGAGATCCTCGGTGATGTGAACGCCGAGGAACTTAAAGCTGCTCACCCGCTCCACAGGTGTCTTGTCGATGGTGATGGGTGTGTGTTCTCTGCTCTGTCTCCTGTAATCCACCACCAGCTCCTTGGTCTTGTCGATGTTGAGTGAGAGGTGGTTCTCCTGACACCATTTAGTCAGGGTACTCACCTCCTCTCTGTAGGCCGTCTCATCGTTGTCGGTGATCAGGCCTATCACCGTTGTGTCATCAGCAAATTTGACGATGACATTAGAGCTGTGTGTAGCTGTACAGTCGTGTGTGTACAGGGAGTACAGGAGTGGGCTGAGGACGCAACCCTGCGGTGCACCAGTGTTGAGGATCAGGGGGGATGATGTGTTGTTGCCCATTCTGACCACCTGACTTCTGCCTGTCAGGAAGTCCAGGATCCAGCTGCACAGAGATCTGTTCAGTCCTAGAGTCTGGAGCTTCGCAACCAGTGTGGCAGGCACTATAGTGTTAAATGCTGAACTATAATCCACGAACAGCATCCTCATATAGGTGTTCTTATTTTCCAGGTGGGAGAGAGCAGTGTGCAGGGTGAAGGCAATAGCATCGTCTGTGGAACGGTTACTGCCGTATGCAAATTGTAGTGGGTCCAGTGAAGCAGGCAGCACAGAGCAGATGTAGTCTCTGACAAGCTTCTCAAAACACTTGCTGAAGATGGGTGTCAGAGCAACGGGCCTCCAGTCATTCAAGCATGTGATTTTGTTTTTCTTTGGTATGGGCACAATGATGGATTTTTTGAAGCATGAGGGAACCACAGACAGAGAGAGGGACAGATTGAAAATATCTGTAAAAACCCCGGCTAGCTGGAAAGCGCATGCTTTGAGCACACGGCCTGGTATACCATCTGGGCCTACGGCTTTACGGATGTTCACCCGTCTGAAGGATCGGGTTACATCCGCGACAGAAAGCGTGAGTGGACTGACCTCTTCTGCAGCAGCCGTGCGAGCGCTCTCTGTGTGTGCGGTGTTATCAGCCTCGAAACGAGCATAAAAGGTGTTGAGCTCGTCCGGTAGAGAGGCGGCAATGTTCACAGTAGCTGGTTTATTCACTTTAAAGCCTGTGATGTTGTTGATGCCCTGCCACATGCTTCTTGGGTTATTGTTGTTGAAGTGTTCTTCAACTTTGTTTTTATAAGTTCGTTTGGCTGCTTTGATGGATCTCCTGAGATCGTAACTGGCTTGTTTCCGATCGTCAGTGTTTCCGGATTTAAAGGCAGATGTCCGCGCTGACAGGGCTGATCGAACATCGCTGTTAATCCACGGTTTTTGGTTGGGGTAGATACGGATTGTTTTGGTCGGAACAACATCGTCTATACACTTCCTGATGAAACACGTGACCGTATCTGAATACGCCTCTATGTCGTCGTCAGACGCTGCCCGGAACATGTCCCAGTCCACGTGATCAAAACAGTCCTGTAGTATAGCGTCCGATTGGTCCGACCAGCAGTGGACTGTCCTGAGAGCGGGTGCTTCACGTTTCAGTTTCTGCCTATAAGCAGGCAGGAGCAGAACGGAAGAGTGATCCGATTTGCCGAAAGGTGGGCGGGGGAGGGACTTGTATGCGTCCCGGAAGGGGGAGTAACAATGGTCCAGTATACGATCCCCACGCGTGTTGATGGTGACGTGTTGAAAGTATTTTGGAGCTATTGTTCTGAAGTTGGCTTTATTAAAGTCCCCTGTGACAACAAAAGCTGCATCTGGGTGCGCGGTTTCCTGCTCACTTATATTCCTGTACAGTTCCTTGAGTGCCTGGTCTGTGTTGGCTTGGGGGGGGATATAAACAGCCGTGATTATGATGGCTGTAAATTCCCTCGGTAGCCAGAACGGTCGACACAGAAGCGTATGAAATTCCAGATCAGGGGAGCAGAAGGATTTAATAGAGTGTATGTTCCTTTCATTACACCATGAGTTGTTGATGTAGAAGCAAACACCCCCGCCTCTGCTTTTCCCTGTGAGCTCTTCCGTTCTGTCCGAGCGGTGCACGGAGAAGCCCGTGAGCTCGATGGCTGAGTCTGGAACCATAACAGACATCCAGGTTTCTGTGAGGCAAATAACACAGCAGTCCCTTGTTTCTCGTTGGTATGAGATCCGCGCCCGCAGTTCACAGAGTTTGTTATCCAGTGACTGAACGTTGGCCAGTAAAATGGTTGGAAGAGGAGGTCGGAAAGCACGGCGTCTCAGTCTGACGAGAACGCCAGCTCGTGTTCCTCGTTTTCGGCGTCGGCGGCGTTTCCTCGGTTTCGCAACCCACACAAAGGGCTCTGATGCGGTGTCTGTGAACAGCCCACCGGCATTCAAAAACTCAAAGTCCGGTTTGCGTTGCGCGACGGAGGAACCAATGTTCAAAAGCGTGTCTCTATCGTAGACAGTTATACTAAAAACATCTAACACATAAAACAACAAAAAAACAAATAAAACATACGAAAAACTGCAAAGTTTTCCCGGAGCACGCAACACGGCTGCCATCCTCGGCGCCATCTTGGTATCCCCAAGATGGTTAAACTGTTAAAGCTTCATTTTAACCACCAATGCTATGATGCAAGTATTTACCTTAACGTTACCTCAAAATGTTTGTGAAGGGTTGATGTCGAGGTTTTATAAGCTGCTAGTTCGGTCTCCCGAGGCAAACACAGCTTACACTGCATAATAGAGCATGGATATATGGCCAGGGGTTCACTTCATTTCTTCGGGTTCAACTTCAGCAGAATATGACCGGGTTTGGTTTTCAGCTGGGTCTGCACCATTAACGCCTGTCTTGTCCGTCTGCATCTTTCTTGTGATTTTAGCGCCAGTTTCTTCCTCTGCCCATTATTTACTGCAGTCGTTTCCACGGAGCGATTTTTTTTTACTCTGTAATTAATTTGTTTTAAAATGTAGCGAATTACAATACTTCACACTAAATATACTTAAGTAAACGTAAAATTACAGATTAAAAAAATTACAAGTAAACAAAAAAGCTACTCAATTACAGTAACGCGAGTAAATGTAATTCGTTACTGACCACCTCTGCTGGTTTTGATTCTCTGCCTGTTATTCTGGATTAATCTGTTAGCCTCAGCCCTGAGCTCAGTCTTGTTTTGGATTGCCTACGTAAGACCTTTGCCTGCTTTTGGACTACGTTTGTGAAGTACCCCTTCAATAAATACTGAGTTTGGATCATCAAACTTTGTGTCTCTGTGCCGCTCATGACAGAAGACTTAACGTAATATGTATCCAGAAGTTAAACTCATTTGCTTGCGGTTTCCTGCATTTTACTTTAATTGACTTTTATTGTTACACACTTGACAAATTCTATAAATATAATCTCATTTGAGATGGTACTTGAGGATTGCTAATTTATTATTATTATTATTTTGATTATGCCCTGCAGTTTAGTGGTTCCGCTTTTACAGTAGGAGAGGTTAAGGAGGACACTACCTCTAAAAATACCTCAAAAAAAAAATGTCAGTAGCCATTTTGAAACATGGCTGCCACTTCACTGCCTCGACTCATCATGGTTGTCGAGCCAGAGTCCTCTGCTCTCATGGTCCCCAAGCCAGAGCCTCCAGTATTTCCCGATGTCATGAACATCACATCTGCGGCTACAAGGGCAATTCCTAGGTGTTTGAGACTGGTTTCCAGTTTGGAGGACACCACTTACGTCAGTACGAGTAGCTGTAATCTTTGCGGTGGTGCAAATGCTGGGGGTCTCAGAGGTGGTCTCACTGTGTGCCATTCTGTGTTTGGGCCTCACACTGCTCTCCAACCTATGAATCCACGCCAAAGCCCACTCAAGCCCCAGAGCTCAGTCCTGTGTTGGCCTCGACCTGTGAGTTCCCTCCCTGTCCTGTCTTGGCCACTGAAGTTATCCTTGAGCTTCTAGCCTGCCCTGTTTTGACCACAGTGGTCATTTGTGGACTCTCTATCTGTCCTGATACGACCATGGAGGTCATCCCGTAATTCTCTGTCAGTTCTGTTGCAACCATGGAGGTTGTGTCTGAGGCCCCGTTTATACTATTGCATGCTAATTTTAAAATGGCATTTTAGAAAGAAAACGATCTTCGTCTACACTGGCGTTTCCGCTACATTTCAGAAATGATCTCCCTCTACACTACACAACCGAAAATGCATGTCACATGACCATTCATACAGGTACAACCATAGCTATGTACAGGTGCATCTCAATAAATTAGAATGTCATGGAAAAGTCTATTTATTTCAGTAATTCAACTCAAATTGTGAAACTGATGTATTAAATAAATTAAATGCACACAGATTGAAGTAGTTTAAGTCTTTGGTTCTTTTAATTGTGATGATTTTGGCTCCCATTTAACAAAAACCCACCAATTCACTATCTCAACAAATTTGAATATGGTGACATGCCAATCAGCTAATCAACTCAAAACACCTGCAAAGGTTTCCTGAGCCTTCAAAATGGTCTCTCAGTTTGGTTCACTAGGCTATACAATCATGGGGAAGACTGCTGATCTGACATTTGTCCAGAAGACAATCATTGACACCCTTCACAAGGAGGGTAAGCCACAAACATTCATTGCCAAAGAAGCTGGCTGTTCATAGAGTGCTGTATCCAAGCATGTTAACAGAAAGTTGTGTGGAAGGAAAAAGTGTGGAAGAAAAAGATGCACAACCAACCGAGAGAACCGCAGCCTTATGAGAATTGTCAAGCAAAATCGATTCAAGAATTTGGGTGAACTTCACAAGGAATGGACTGAGGCTGGGGTCAAGGCATCAAGAGCCACCACACACAGACGTGTCAAGGAATTTGGCTAAAGTTGTTGTCAGAGGCGTCTTACCTGGGCTAAGGAGAAGAATAACTGGACTGTTTCCCAGTGGTTCAAAGTCCTCTTTTTAGATGAGAGCAAGTTTTGTATTTCATTTGGAAACCAAGGTCCTAGAGTCTGGAGGAAGGGTGGAGAAGCTCATAGCCCAAGTTGCTTGAAGTCCAGTGTTACGTTTCCACAGTCTGTGATGATTTGGGGTGCAATGTCATCTGCTGGTATTTTATTTATTGAAAACCAAAGTCACTGCACTCCTTTACCAAGAAATGTTGGAGCACTTCATGCTTCCTTCTGCTGACCAGCTTTTTAAAGATGCTGATTTCATTTTCCAGCAGGATTTGGCACCTGCCCACACTGCCAAAAGCACCAAAAGTTGGTTAAATGACCATGGTGTTGGTGTGCTTGACTGGCCAGAAAACTCCCCAGACCTGAACCCCATAGAGAATCTATGGGGTATTGTCAAGAGGAAAATGAGAAACAAGAGACCAGAAAATGCAGATGATCTGAAGGCCATTGTCAGAGAAACCTGGGCTTCCATACCACCTCAGCAGTGCCACAAACTGATCACCTAAATGCCACGCCAAATTGAGGCAGCAATTAAAGCAAAAGGAGCTCCTACCAAGTATTGAGTACATATACAGTAAATTAACAGACTTTCCAGAAGGCCAACATTTCTCTAAAAATAGTTTTTTTTCTTGGTCTTATGAAGTATTCTAATTTGTTGAGATAGTAAATTGGTGGGTTTTTGTTAAATGGGAGCCAAAATCATCACAATTAAAAGAACAAAAGACTTAAACTACTTCAGTCTGTATGCGTTGGATTTTTTTTATACACAAGTTTCACAATTTTAGTTGAATTACTGAAATAAATGAACTTTTCCACGACATTCTAATTTGTTGAAATGCACCTGTATAGGTAAATACCCTATTATTTAGATGGCGGCCGTGTCTGTCACCTCAGTAACAGACACCTCAGTAACAGTCGGTCACCTCAGTAACAGGAAACGTGCATCGTGTAAACTGCAGCTGGTGAGAATAAATATCAAAAGATGGAAAGAAATTCAAAGGAATATTACTTGGCCTACTTTGCTCCTTGTTTTCTTTCTATTGTACTTTTGTCTTTGTGTTCTTGCCTTTGTGCATCTCATGAGGTCGTTCACATGTCGCACCCAAAATCGCGTTTAAAGCATTAAGTGCGCAGCTTAATCCTTCCTCCAAAGCGTTCTGTAGCTTGCGCTCCCACGGCGTCTACCGTTGCTAAGCAACCATGACCTGCGCGCTTCACGAAGAAGCAGAAACAAATGGATTAGCAAAGGATAAATGGATTTCCATCCCTAAATGGTTTGGAGTAGCTCCGCTACTACATTTTTTTTATTTATATCCCTGCCTGCACAGCTATGATCAGCTGTTCCTCAATCTTCGCTGATCTACAGGCATAAGTGGCGACGTTGTTTTTAATAACTGGCAAGACGCGGGGAAAGCCGTGTAAACAGGTTGCCAGCTGTTCATCCAATCTGACAGTGACACTGGAAATATTCAAATAAGAGCATTAACCCTGGGTTTAGGAATGTACAGTGAAACGTCTCTTAATTAATACCCAGGGTTAGCAGTTAACCTCGGGTATAGTATGAGCCGTATAACCCAGGATTCCGCTTATACGGGGTTTAGGATGACCCAGGGTTAACAATATCAAGTGTGAAAAGCCTTATTGTTTTCACCTGTGTCTCACTAACCTTGTTTGTTCAACCTATATAAGCTTGGTTCATTCAGTCATCCATGGCAAAAAGTGTTCATGCCATATCATAATAGCTGTAATTACATGATGCCACCTTAAAAAGCATTCACTTCCTCGTAGAAGTCAAAATTACAACTTGTGAACTGGGAGGTTTCAGAGAGCTATGGCTTGTACCATGTGACCACTGCACCTCATGCGGAATCAGAAAAATATAGCAGCGCTTTCAAAGAAAACTATTACTGCTCTAAAAAGGGGGGAATAGATACACATATAGATACCATAATATACTATAACATAAAAACATTATTGTTGTTTGTTTAGGTTAGCAATTACACATTTATCGCCATCATTAATAATAACAACAAACATACAAACATTAATTATTTGTTCCTGATACGCTTCCCGTGTTCAGGAATATTTCGCAGTAGCATACAAATGTAATGTTGTGTGTTTTACAGCTGCCAGTAACATTCTTTCACGCGGTCGCAGATTAATTTTGTTGACTGTCACTATAGAAACGGATAATCCCCAGTCCAAGGACGCGAACAGCACCGAGTTGAACGTCACATGTTGTCATCCCGGAATTACGGTATTTACGACATGGTGTGAACGCAGCATAAGGCTTGCACATGTCTCTGCTGCATTTCTAAGCCTTATATCCTGGTTCCCACGAGTCTTAGTTCCTATGCTTCTTAATCTGGATTTCTCTGTTAGTCTCATTAAACAATCTAAACCAAGTCTGAGTTCAGGGCTGTTTTTGACATTTGCCTGTTTTTGGTCTATGTTTGTGGAGTTCCCCTGCAATAAATATTGCATTTAGATCCTCATCCTTCATGTCTTCGTGTAGCCCATGACACCAAAGGCAGGTTCACTGACTATAATAAATGATGTCACTAGTTGTATGTGTGTTCAGACCCCTTCACTCTCTTACTAATCTTGCACTACTTGCGCAGCGTGATTTGGTCTTCATCATACATAGCACAACGGTATTTCCTTGAAATATGGCCACTGGCTAACAAATTCTACATAATTTTAGACCTGTTAGCAAATCTGAGGAACTACTGCAACTCCCTCATTGTGGACAGTTGCCGTTATCTATCTGAATGGCCTTGGGACCAATGACAGACCCCAGCCTTAAAGTATACATGATGTTTGTGAAGGCAGTGTGGGATCATCCTTACATTATAGATATGCTCATGGATAGTTGCAGACACTGAATATTCCCTCCATGTAAGACTGAGGGGCACTGATCAGACCATACAGCATGATGGCTTATAACATATCCAGTGAATTTGTATGAGGTTGTATGGCTCCTCTCATGATTTCCAGGCTTTCAAACTGAGTGGTTAGGGCTATTTTCACTTCACAGCAATGTACAATAGTTCAAAGCAAGGTAGTCAATGGAAATGGGAGAATATAACCCTGGCAAATAACTTAAGGCCCATTTCCACCGCAGAAACTTTCCCCAGGAACTAGGGACTTTGGGCCGGTACTCATTGTGTTTCCACCGCAGGAATCAGGATCTAACTTTGGCAAGACCTTTTGACATTTGCCGCTGGCTCTGATGCCTCTGTAGTGGTTAAACATGAGGTATATTCACTTTGGGTAAATCTTACAGGTACTCTTTGGTCTTTCTTTTATTTCCATTCAGAATCAGAATCAGAATGAGCTTTATTGGCCAGGTATGTTTACACATATGAGGAATTTGTTATAGTGACAGAAGCTCCACAGTGCAACAGAATGACAGGACAGGACACAGATATATATATATATATACAAATATGTAAATAGGCAATGTGCAAAATGGCAAAAACACAATATACAATACAGACAATTATGTGTGAGGTCTGACATGTGCAAATTTGAAATAAAAAAATAAGTATGTTTAATAATTGTATAATAGTGCTGTGTGTTCCACGTTTAATGTCAAGTGTTCATGAGATGGATTGCTTAGGGAAAGAAACTGTTTCTGTGTCTGGTCGTTCTGGTGCTCAGAGCTCTGTAGCGTCGACCAGATGGTAATAGGTATAAATATATATGTTATAATTAAGATGAAAAGAGGCAATGTTGTTTGACAAAATATTTAATCTTATTGTAAATACAGTGAGGTAAACTGCAGTAGCCGAGGAGAGCTGACTGATGTTATCAAGTACGTTATTGTTCCATTTGCAGAATTACCAGATTTGCGTTCTCCTGTCCCCGGGAGCTCACATTCCGCACTACCCAAGTCCGAACTACCGAGGATGCAAGTCCGAAATTTGCATATACATTAAGAAACGCGCGCAGACCTACATCACCAGACTATTTGCTTAATCTTCTTGGCACTTTAGACTGCAATGGAAATGCAGACAGCAACAGGTCTGGGGGAAAAAAAGTTCCTGGGACAAATTGTTCCAGGTAATTTCAGTGGAAAGGGCGACCATAATTAAGTGAATTTGTGCTTTGCATTCAACCCATCCAAGTGCACACATAGTAGTGAACACATACACCGTGAACACACACGGAGCAGTGTGCAGTCATATTGCTGCAGAGCCCAGGGAGCAGTTGGGCGTTCGGTGCCTTTGCTCAAGCGTCTCACCTCAGTCATGGTTTTGAGGGTGGAGCGCTGGTTATTAACAATTGAAAGGAGTGGTGTGGAACATTGGATCTTCAAGAATTGAGTATCAAGTCCAACAAGGCATCATGTAGGAAAGTATAATGAGAAATGAAGACAAAGACTATTAAATAAATAAGTCAGCCCCACTTTATATTAGGTGGCCTTAACTACTATGTATTTAAATTTAAATTAATAATTTAATACAATACACATACTGTTTACATACATGTGTTTACATTGTACTTAATAAAAAAAAAATCATATATATAATTACATCTGTAATTAAGTTCTGTAATTATATATTTATAAGTACATTGTTGACCCATCCCTTACACCTTAACCCAATCTTAAACCTGCCCATACCACCAAACCTGTCCCTTACCTTACAGGTATCCCATCTCAATAGCGGCAAAAGTGGTTTGCAATACAATATAACCACAATAAGTACATTGTAATTACTTATTTATGTAAGTACATAGTAGTTAAGGCCACCTAATATAAAGTGTGACCAATAAGTCTTGAATGTGGTGGATATACCTTTCTATATTTCTGGATAGGCAAATGGTTAGCAAGTCCAAAACACGGGTAAATATGGCATTCTTGTCTCCTCTACTCTAATGGCATCAGACAGGTGGTGATGAGGTGCATCAGATCTTTACTAAGTGGATTTGGCTGGCAGGGAATCTCTCCTCAGGCAGTGGGGTAGATCTGCACATGATGTATTTCATGACAGGATTAGAAAAAAATAGTCCACTCTGAGGGATGACTAGATGATTTGTTTAAGCTCCATGTTATCAACTACATCAACGAGTTGTAGTTGTAGAGTAATAGTTAACCCATGGAGATAAGTGGCTATAAGAGCAGGCTCATTCCAACTATAATGACTGCTTAGATATTCAAAGACCTCCCGAATCTGAATGACAAACAGGTTGACTGACTGGGCAACTGGACCTTCCTGCCTCCAAATCTCAGAACCTCACTATACTTCTTTCCTCATCAGGAGAGAGATGATGTAGTTAGTTAGTTAGTTACTTTATTGTTCAGCCTTGACCCGGTCTTAGGTCTCACTTACATACAACTATGACAGTACAATTCACATATCAATACAAATCACATAGCACATCAAATAAATAACTAATACATTCATCCATCCTAAAAATACTTTAATCCTACCCTTTATTCAAAAGACATATTGCGTATGGTACAAAGGTTTGCTTATAAATTGCTGTAGTTGCCTTCAGTGTCCTTAACGGTGTCCAGATGGTAACAATTTGAAGGCATAGTTAAGATAGTTGTAGAGTCTCGTCGAGATAGAAGACGCACAAAATGATTGAGAAACAGCACATTCCTAAGGATCTTCCCCTCCCAGCAATCTGCAAGTTATAAAAAGTTAATACATGAGCGATCCGCATTTAACTGGCTGGTCGATTTTCTGCCCTAATTCTCCTTATCTCAGGAGACCTCTAAAAAATAGGAGAGATTTGAGGGAAACATCTGGATGTTTTCCAGCACAGGATCTCACTGTTGGTTCTTATCACTTAACCATAATTAATCCGAAACAGGACAAAATAACTCTCTATCTGGACATGGTCGCGGATGACCATTTAACGTATAATTCAATAATGGAGGACTGTTTTATGGTGAGACTTTCGAACTGAACCTCCACATCCCGTTTCTACATTCCAAAGGACCCTCACACTCTCTGCTGCGCTTCCCAAATCACCCTTGTGTGTCTCTTAGCAGACAAAGAGACTAAAACATTTATAAAGTGCGGCAAAAGACCATTAATAGTTGCTGCTGATATTATAGCAACATACTCAAGAGACAATATATATTAAGGTTGTATTGTATGTCTTCTATAAGCATGATGTGTTATTTCTAATCTTTAATCTGAACCTTTTTTATATTTTAGCAGGAAAAGCTATGAACGTGAAATATGTTGAGTTTGATTTCTCAGAAACAGTCATGATAAATGCAACAATTTGGTGTGAACTATATGTCAATTCTCAGCATCGTACGAATGATGAATACTTTGATAAGTTATTAGATGTATTTCTTTCACGGAAAGAAGCCGTGTGGGGCGGGGCTCCGCCCCACAAGAACAATCTGATTGGGACAGCCGCCCGTGTGTGGACCCAAATCGAGTCGTTTAAAATGGACAACAAAAGCTTTTAGCTTTGGCTTTTTCTTCTCAATCGCTGCTCGCTGACTTGCTGGCAAGCTTCGGCTTCGTCTTCACTGGTCAAGCTGGAAGTGCTCGACCACCGTCTTACCATCAGGCTGATCATCTAAAGAACTGAAAGACTTTGTCAAAACCATAAGAGCTCTAAAACAAGTGCGCTGACTTGCAAAGACTTCGAAGCGCCCATGACCATAACATCTGGTCGATAATATAACAACACTACAAATACTTAGTCAAACTCCTGAAGAAACCTTGAAAGCCTGAAACTACACGGAAGGAACTCAGAGAAGAACTTCAAGGGTCGCCTCTCTCTCAAAGAACCAGGCAAACACCAATTGCAGGAGGGGTTCCCTCAGTGACATCACGCAAAGAGCCAATCAGCCGCCGGGATTCCCTCAGCCATCTGAGGGAAACACCAGCTGTCCATCTCATCTGAAAGCAAGTAGACCGAACAAATCTCTATTCCTACTGAAATGATGAATTGATCTCTATGCAGTAAAGATAGCAAAGTCTCTGCTGTGATCTTCCTAAAATTAAAGTTATGATATCGCAAAAGAGTGCAAGCCTTAAACTTTCTTCTAACTGCAAAACTTATGTGTGTGCATATGTATGTGTGCGTATGTTTATGTGTGTATATGTGTTTTATTAAGTTTAGTCCACGTATTGTAGAATAATAGTTAGCAAATAAACCTTCTTTCATTTATAAAGAATGATGTATTGGGCTGTGTGATTTTCAAGTTTTAAACTATTTGCCATAGATTGCGTTACATATTTTAAATTTGATAAATTGCTAATTTTGTTTGTTTTATCGTTGGCCACGAAGCAAGATAAACTAAATTGTTAAAGATATACTGATATTGATGGTTGCTGGACGAGTTGTTAAAAAAGTATAAATCATAAGTTAAAGATTAATATCACTTTAATCAAAGCAATATTGAAAAATGATTCTCCAAAACAAAATAATAGCTTCTAAATGTATTGCATAGTTGTATCTCCTATTATAGCCAAAGCTTTCCTCCTAACTGCCATATCAAACAACCGATCAATCGATTTTTGCTTAACCTCTATTCTTTTGTTTGCCATCCTTCTAATCCTGTTTAATTTTACTTTATTTACAGATTCATGCAACTCTTGCTCACTTTGTGAGGACTCATTGAGACTATTAACTAAATGAGACATCTCAAATACCAGCAAACAATGAAGCATGAAGATTCTGCAATCTCTCACGGGTCCAGAATAGCATGCCAGGGTTGCCATGGGCTAAATTAAACTGAAACTGGAAGAGGGGGCTCTTTGGAGCTAATGTGGAACCCACCGATAACATAAGAAGCTGCTTTATGGATTATCAGTTTCTCTGAAATACCTTCTTGTGAGCAGCAAGGTTTTGCTGGAAAAATCAGTGTAAACCCAAATTCAGGTTTTTTTTTAAATACCGCAGGCGATGAAGATAATTGAATGATAACTGTGTTAGAACAATGGTGATTTACTGCGGGTAATGGCAGATGAAGTGGAGACCGAAGGGTCTTCATTCATGACATGTTTTACTAATAATCTGTAATGGAAATTATTAGATAGCATTATAAAATAGCAACTTCACCTCCTCCTTAACATTCCATTACATTATTTGAATGGAGTGTGCTTCACTGGTTTGACTCCCCATTGGTAGGCATGCTTTGTAGTCTAACTGTCTGGCAGTGGTTTGTTATTCATGAAATCATTCTTAAGATTAAAGAACAGTATATTTCATTCCTCAATCAGGAATTAAACAAATGTATTCAACTAAGAATTTGAATCATTTGCTCAAGTGTACTGTTTTAGCACCATTTTAGCATAGTTCTAGAAATGTCCCCCTTCGCTGAGGACAATACATATGCCAGATACAGAAAGAACAGACAGGACTTTTTCCAGATTTTCATCCCCCAGTTTACTTTACTTAACTGATTTAGGTGACTTCCCACAATGACTCCCCCAACAGCTTTCCTTTCTGTGTTGCCAATTTCCTGAGAAATTATGATGGTATTGTTTTAAATCGTCAACTGTAAATATAACAATGCCAAGTCTGAATATGGAAAGCTGTTGAGAGAAAAAAAAATCAGGAAGGATTGTTGGGATTGCAGAGGGAATGCTTCTTCATGAGAAAGCAATTTTATGCTAAAATACAACTTCATCATGTGTGCTGATTTACAACTTAATATGAGAATGTTATGTATACATATCTTTAATGACATAATTATAAAGAATGCAGATTCTCCCATGATTGTGAAGACCTAACAAATTAGGAAGTTAGTTATGCGTCATGTTCAGTATGGCCCTTAAACAACTTAATCAGTCTGCCTACCTACTCTCAAGGAAAATCTGACTAATGTGTCTTTTGTGTTATTGTGCAAGACTATTACACATTTGTAATCACCCACACTGCAGATGTTGCTTCCTCATTAATCCAGCTGACACTCCAGACTCCCACGTTTTTGACATTTTATGATTGCTGTTTGTCAGTAGAAATAATACAATTTAGATTGTTTTTTCTGTTACAAATAATACCAAAATGTATAGTTTTTAAGTGTGTGATAACCAATATGCGGAACTGATGTTTAATAATATAAATAACTTTAAACAACAACAATAAACACAAAATACACAATTTATTAGCCTTAAATTAATATGTACTTTACATTCAAATATCTTATATTAATAGTAAAATAAATTATTTCATAAAAAAATATAAATAACATTATCATTAAATAAATATAGACTTAAGCCAGGCATACTGTGCACTATTGCAATTTCAGCAAGGTTTTTGTTAAATACAACTCTCACTGTATGTGTAAATCGCATGAGCTGTAAAGCCAAAGCTCAGGATTTATGTGCTCACACTATACAGTCAGATCGTCAAACGGCAACTTCACTGCTCACACTATACATGTGAAATAAACACATCCTGATTGAAAAAAATGGGTCATACAATTGAGAAAATGGCTTAAAATCAAACAAAAATTTGTGCATGCCTTGCTTTAGGGGTGTCCAAACCTGTCGTTGGAGGGCCACGTTCTGTGGACTTTAGCCCCAACCATAATTAAACATACCTGCAGTCAGCTAATCAAGATCTTCAGATTCACTAGAAACTTTGCAGGACATTGTCCTGCAGGAGCAGGGTTGGACGCCCCTGGGTCTATGTAATAATTTCAGATTGCAAAAGAACACTGAAAAAATATAATGGTCCATTTTTAACTACTTTTGTACTTCAAAAGGTTGCATGACAGCACACCCATGATGATTATGATGCATATACAGTTTTGGGTTCATTCATTTTTAATTTTGCGAAAGCTTCAAGTGCAGTTAATTATCTGTCAGACAATACGTGCAAACAGATGAAGGCATTTTTAAAGCCATGCTCTTTTGTTTGCCGTCAAACGGTTGACCACCACTGCCGTGTGTGTATCCTGTTGCGAAAAGTACTAGAAGATGGTAATAATTTGATTAAGGTGTTTACATGTTTACTTCAATAATGCGACTAAAATAGGAATACTCCAGGTCTTAATTGGATTCCTGTTTACTCCGAATATGACTTTAGCAGGTTTAAAGTAATCAAAAATCTCTGTTTACGTGGTCGATTCTTAATAAGAGTATTGTCTAAATCGTGTTAAAATCTGATTATTGTTGTCCATGTAAACGTAGTTGCAAATGGTGCCACCTCAAGCCAAGTCACCTGACAATACAAAGGTGCTTGTCACCTTTAAAAGATGCTAAGACCACAGATGGAGTGATGGAGGGCTACTCATTCCATCCTGCCAGACTCACGCTGATGAGACAATAAAGCTGGGCATGAGGCCCAGCCTAGATGACCATAATTCTGCTGACCATAAATAACTTTGCAATCACATGCCAACTTATTCTACTAATTCTAACCTAACAGTATACTAATACTGTAATGAGTCAATTTACATATAGTTGTTACTTATAGTCACCAAATATAAGATGCATGCCAATAAACAACTTTAATAGTGATAATTGGTCCCTAAAAGTTTAGGGACCAATTATCTCTATTAACTAGTTGTTTATTAGCATGCATATTAGTAACATTGCATATTAGTAACATACATTGTATGTTTATTAGTACTTATAAAGCAAACATAAACGCCTTATTTTGAATTAATAGGCCTATATTTTAGATCCTACCCCATACCTAAACTTAACATCTACCTTAAATAATTAATAAGCACCAAACAGGAGTTTATTGTGGCAAAAGTCATAGTTAATGGTTGGTTTATAATGAGAACTCCAAAAAAGTGTGACTAAAAAAGGAACAACAGTCAGAGCATCTTTTGTTAATGTGAAGACTGTTCATTCTTAACTAAAGCTAACGAGTATATTTATTACAATCACAATGTGAGGAGAAGAACATTTTAAATAAGAAGTTTATGTTATAGAATCAACAATTTTATCTCAAGCACACACACACACACGCACACACACACACACACACACACACACACACATAAATCACCACCATCATCATGATCATCATCAGTATCATCATCAATTGCAATACTCCTTGGTTGTTTATTCGATGGCCCTTGTAGGGGCTGTTACGTTGTGGTCCCCAAATACTCCTTTTTTTCATATAATAAAATTAATTACTTAATACGCCACTGTCAAGCATGACACGCAAAGCTATCGAAGACTGTTGAATTTGTCTTAGGTTTAAATAAATATTTTTAAGCTTTACAAAGTTTGTCTCAGTGTTTTAAACTCCACAAATACCTATCCAGTATGTTTAGAAAGCCTGAATAAAACAGATCTAAATTCAACAGCATGGTCGTTGCATTCTACCCACACACAGGCAAAGCATACAATCATTCAAAACCTTCACAAAATATCAAATTTTGACACCATTACATCATTTAAAATTGTCTTTTGAACTTCCTTTTTAATTATTTGTTATACGTTGTAAAATTCCATTTGCAATGTGACATTAAGCAACTCAACCGCACCAGTGAGTCATCAGGGTGGAAACATAAGACAAAGACTACTTGAATAACAGCAAATGGACTGAAATAACCTGTGTAAGTTAATGTGACGCATATGAAGATGTCAGTGATATTTCCATAACACTCCAACTTAATTCATAAAAAGTGCAGTGTATGAGCTTTTGCAAATGGCAATAAAACAATAAATATTGTATGTGAAATAACAAATCGTTGCTTTGTAGAATGATCCAAATTTTAAGAAGTCTGGTCAGTTATTTTAATCCACCATAAACTTCAAATAAATATTTTTAGAAGGTTTATGGAATGTTATGTTTTGCTCTTGCTCTGTCATTTTTTTAACCAGATTACAGGTCTTATACTAGGAGAGTGAGTTGCGCAGTGAAGAAGCCTAGCAACGGGCTAGACATACAACAACCTCCTGCTCTGCTCAAGTAGAAAAGTTCACTGACAAACCTTGCTCAGTCATCTATTTGTATATTAGTCCCCACCCTGTCTCTCTCCATATAGTTGATGTGACTCACACAACTCACACTGCCGGTGGCCACCAACACAGACATCAGAAAAAAAAATCTAAATGCTACTGGTGACTAGATGGCAGAGATGTCAAGTCTGAAGTCTATAATGCTAAAGTTTGAATCAAGCCTTGAGTCATTTAACATTACATAATTCATAGTTCTACTTCATATTTAAAAACTATAATGCCAAAAGTGCTTGCAGTGGTGCTGCATATGATTTATTGTATTTTTGGCTACACAGTAACATAATACATATTCTTATATCAAGGAACCTCTTGCTGTGAGGTGAAAGTGTAACTCAATGAGTTACCCTAATATGGTACAGTTCCAAATACATGTTAATATCTCACATGTTGATCCTAACAAAGACCAAATTAAAGTTATAAGTTCAAAACACATGGACTTTTTACAGATGCAGTTGAGGCCTCAATACCACCCACATCTAGAAGTTTCACTTTGTTAAACACCCATTTCTGAAAATATTTATATTCTGAGGAGACTTTGAATGATTTGAGTTGAAGAGAACAAGTCTGTCTAATTCATAATTCTGATTATACATTTTAAGATAAAAAGGGAATAGATACATCCACAAGGGACAATACCAGACAAAGAACATGATTAAACATAGAGGTATTTTTCCACCTTATTTTTCATGTAAGAATGTCCACGGCAATTAGCAAATTTTATGTGAATTTGGCTTCCGGTGTCATTTGCTTCCGGTTATTTTTAGCTGTACAAAATCGCTTATTATGCTGCTTGAAACATCAAACTGGTATTTTTTTTACTGTATTATTTTACTGTATTGTCTTAGTTATAAACACACTGGTTTAAGAATGTCCTCGGCCATTTGCTAATTTAATATGACTGGCTTCCGGTGTCATTTGCTACCAGTTATTTTTAGCTGTACAAAACAGCTCATTATGCTGCTAGAAACAGCAAAATGGTATTATTATTTTTTTTATTTTTTTTTTACTGTATTATTTTACTGTATTGTCTTAGTTATAAACACACTGGTTTGTAGCAAACAGATTAGCCATTTACTGCATATTCTTCTTGTTATTTCCCTGCAATGAATCAGCAGTCTCGCACATTCACAGAATACAGCTTACTTCCATGTTGAAAAATAAGGTGGATACACAAGATAACCAGGGGCTGACAAGGGACAGGTATGGGTAATTAGTTGGTTGACACAGAACAGCCGGTTCCCCAACCCAACCAATCGCAGCTCACCAATTTACCTGAGTATTAATCATCACCACCTGCAAGTCAGTTCATCAATCAGCACCCAGCACTCATAAGCACCAGCACCAGCACCAGCTCACTTCAGTGTCCAGTCTCGTTCAGACATTGTTGGACTCAAGCATCAATTCTCTACCTTGACTTTGTTCAGTATTTGTATCACTTACCTTCTGTGTCATCCCCAGCGTGTTGTCTTCGTCCTCAGTCCTCCTCCTCGCCTATCCGTCCTCCTGCTCCAGTCCAGGATTCCCCGCGGTGGTTTCCATCCACGATCTCCTGGAACTGAAGGATACCACCGGTCTGATCTGCTCATCACCCGTAGAAGTATCATCATACCCATTACTCACCTGCTTCCTGCTGTTCATCTGGACACTGTCAATAAACGTCACTAATTAGCATCTCCCTTTGTCTCTGTGAGTCCTTCCATAACAGAAGACTGGACCAACACCGGACGACGTCTTATGAGCAGTTCAGATCCGTTCCAGGAGTTCGTGGATCAACTGAAACGGACCTTCACCATCATGAACACAGCAACCGCTACCACTTCCGTCACCACCACCACTTCTTCATCGGCAAATCCACCGGGCATGGTCAGTCCCATGGTCAGACCGGCGCCCTACTCTGGTCGGGCGGAGGAATGCAACGGATTCTTGCTCCAATGCTCGCTCACCTTCGAGATGCAACCACATCTATTTCCCACTGAAAGAGCAAAAATAGCTTTCATCATCTCCTTACTCCACGGAAAAGCTCTTCAATGGGCGGAGACTATCTGGGGCCAAGCTGGCACGGTAACCCAATCACTAAGCGGTTTCACCAATCATCTCCGGGATGTTTTTGGCGCCTCTACCGGAGACTTGACAGCTGGCGAACAGCTCTACCATCTCCAACAGGGTAATTTGCCAATTCATGAATATGTTTTAAAATTCTGGACCCTGGCCGCTGCTAGTGGATGGGATGAAAGCCCACTCTTAACCACTTACCGTCAAGGATTGGAGGCTCATTTTTAGTTGCATCTCACGGCATATGATGACACCATGGGCCTTGAGCGATTCATCCAACTATCCATCCGAGTGGCGAGCCGTATGCATTCCTGTATGAAGGATCAACAGACACTTTTGCATTCTAATCCTCTCCTTCGTCGACCAGAGAACATCAGCCCTCCAGAACCAGTTCCAGAACCCATGCTAGTCGATAACACTCGACTCTCGCTCACGGAAAGACATCGACGCCTATCCCAGGGCTTGTGCTTATACTGCGGAGCCTCGGGACACACGATAGCTACCTGCCCTGTTCGTCCACCTCGACTTATGGTGAGTGCCATCACACCGCAGGTCACCAATATGTGTCCGCTCACTACGGTTGTGCAACTTACTGCTCACGATGTTTCTCTCCCAGTTGTTGCCCTCATCGACTCCGGCTCAGCAGCTAACTTCATCGCAGGCACCCTCAGTCGTCAGCTCAACCTTCCAACCACGAACACCACTAAGATCTACCAGATCCAGTCAGTAACCGGTCAACCTTTGGGTCGTAAGCACCTACGTCATCAGGTTGGACCGGTGAACATTCGCGTGGGTCTCCTTCATGAGGAAGATCTTAATTTACTGGTTGTGGAGGATTCCACCACTGATGTAATCTTAGGGCGCCCGTGGTTAGTGCAGCACAATCCCATCCTCTCCTGGAAGTCTGGAGAAGTCCTGAAGTGGGGCGAGAGTTGTTTCCCTGACTGTTTCCCAGATATGCCTCGTCCTCCAAAGAAGACTCCCGCTCCTCTCCAGATCTGCACCACCTCCATCGAGAGCCCAGTGGAGAAACAGTCAGTGGATGTTCCATCCTGCTACGCCCCCTTCAGTGACGTTTTCTGCCCGAAAAGAGCTTCCAAGCTGCCTCCACATCGACCATGGGACTGCCATCGATCTGCTTCTGGGTGAGCCAGTGCCCCATGGAAGAATATACCCACTTTCCATCCCTGAGCAGAAGGCCATGGAGGAGTATATTGAGGAGGCTCTAGAACAAGACTACATCTGTCCTTCTACATCCCCTGCTGCTTCGAGCTTCTTCTTCATGGCCAAGAAGGACGGTGGTTTGAGGCCTTGTATCGACTATCGGGCACTGAACAAAATCACGGTTAAGTTCCGGTATCCTCTTCGCCTCGTCCTGGTGGATCTAGAGCAACTCTGCGGAGCTCGCCTCTTCACAAAGTTGGACCTCTGCAGCGCTTACAACCTCATCCGGATACGTGAAGGGGATGAGTGGAAAACAGCCTTCGTTACACCTACTGGCCATTATGAATATCGGGTCATGCTGTATGGACTTGCTAACACCCCCTCCGTATTCCAGGATTTTATGCACGAGGTACTCCGGGGGTTTCTCCATCAGTTCGCTCTCGTTTACATCGATGACATACTTATATACTCCCGGAGTGAGGCCGAACATTGCCAGCACGTTGCGGAGGTCCTCCAATGGCTACGGGAGAATAACTTGTTCCTTAAAGCAGAGAAATGCTCCTTCCATCAATCTTCAGTAAAATTTATGGGTTACCACATCGACCAGCATGGCATCAAAATGGACGAGGGGAAGGTAACCGCCATCCAAAATTGGCCCATGCCCACGTCGATCAAGGAACTCCAACGCTTTCTGGGTTTCGCCAATTTCTATAGAAGGTTCATCCAGAACTATAGCCCCATTGCCGGTCCGCTCACCGACCTCCTCAAACGCAAGCCCAAATCACTGTCCTGGACACCATCTGCCACGGAGTCCTTTAACATCTTGAAAGAGACCTTCATCACTGCCCCTATCCTAGTTCATCCGGATCCAGACAAGGCCTTTGTCGTTGAAGTCGACGCCTCCATGACCGGGGTAGGGGCAGTGTTATCTCAGCAGCAGGGGACTCCAGCCAAACTCCATCCATGTGCCTTCTTCTCACGCTAACTCAGCCCGGCGGAGAGGAACTATGACATCGGTAACCGAGAGCTACTCGCCATCAAATTAGCTCTCGAGGAGTGGAGACACTGGTTGAAGGGAGCTTAGGAGCCGTTCGTGGTATTGACCAATCATAAGAACCTAGTGTACCTTCGGGAAGCCAATCCATCCTTCCAGAAGACATGTCCCATCCAATGGGCCCCCGAGTCCATTCTTACTCCCAGTGTCTCCACCTCCGAACCACCGGGCTGTCCACCAGGATTACAGTACGTCACCCGAACACAACGTACCCCCATCATTCACTCGGCACACTCATCTCTGGGCACTGGCCACCCGGGGGCCAATGGAACCCTCTCGCTGCTAAAAGATCGCTTCTGGTGGCCCAACATGGCCCGAGACGTGAGAAGGTTTGTACAAGGATGCTCAGACTGTGCCATCTCTAAGAGTCCCCGCCACCTTCCATCTGGCAAACTCCTTCCGCTGCCCGTTCCAACTCGACCATGGTCACATTTAGGAGAGGACTTAATTACGGATCTCCCACCATCTAACGGCAACACTTGTATCCTAGTCATTGTGGATAGATTCTCGAAGAGCTGTCATCTTCTCCCCCTTAAAGGCCTTCCCACGGCCATAGAAACAGCATAGAATCTATTCAACCAGGTGTTCCGGTATTTCGGCATCCCAGAGGACATTGTATCCGACCGAGGACCCCAATTAATTTCCCGCGTCTGTAAGGCCTTCTTCTCCCTCCTGAATGTGACCGTAAGTCTCTCCTCTGGTTACCATCCACAGACCAACGGGCAGACGGAGAGGAAGATACAGGAGATCGGCCGATTCTTACAAACATTCTGCCACGGCCATCAGAACTCTTGTAACCAGTTCCTGGGCTGTGCCGAGTACGTACAGAACTCCCTTCGCCAACCATCCACCGGACTCACTCCTTTCCAGTGTGTGCTCGGGTACCAGCCCCCTCTTTTCCCCTGGTCAGGCGAACCATCCGAAGTTCCATCGGTCGACTACTGGTTCCGAGAGAGCGAGAGGGTCTGGGACGCAACTCACCACCAACTGCAATGAGCTTTACGCAGACGCAAAATGACAGCCGACCTAAGACGTTCCGCAACTCCCATGTACCAACCAGGGAAAAAGGTTTGGCTGTTAACCCGGGACATCAGGTTACGCACACCCTACAAAAAGCTCAGTCCCAGATTCATTGGCCCCTTTTCCATTGTGAAGCAGATTACCCCGGTCACCTACAAACTCCAGCTACCTCCGCACTACCGTATACACCCCACTTTTCATGTGTCACTCCTCAAACCTCACCACCCATCTGTCTCTGTCCCCACAGATCCGGAACCGGCTGAAGAACCCCCCCCTTCCGTTGATCCTGGAAGACGGTACTGCGCATACTGTGAAGGAAATCCTGAGCTCCCGACGTCGTGGTGGCAAGTTACAATACTTGGTGGATTGGGAGGGCTATGGACCAGAGGAACGATCCTGGGAGCCTAGAGATAACATCATTGACCCCAATCTACTGGAAACATTCCACGCCACACACCCAGAACAGCCTGCTCCCCGAGGACGAGGTCGACCACCACGACGTCGAGGTTTACAGCCCTCAGGAGCGAGCCGTGGAGGGGGGGGTGGTGTACTGACACAGAACAGCCGATTCCCCAACCCAACCAATCACAGCTCACCTATTCACCTGAGTATTAATCATCACCACCTGCAAGTCGTTTCATTTTTTTCATTATTTGTTCTTTTGTAAAATTTCGATTGCATATTTCTCCTGTCTTGTTTAAGTGAGCTCACCGTTTGTCTTAAATACCTGTCTGTTGTGTCAGATAGGAGGTCAGTTTTGTCCTGTTAAGTTATCCTTAGTTTCTCTTTATATTGAGTTAAAGTGTGTTTGACCTCAGTTACTCCGGTCTACATACTAATGACAGCCTTTACTAGAATTCATAACGTTTTATTGCAGGCTTGTTTATTGTGGTACATTTAGTCTAACTTGTTGCAGAATTTATCATAGATAATGAATGTATTAAGGGAATATATATTCCCTATAGATTTATACAGTATTACAACTGTGCTGTGTTGTAACTACTGTCGCTAAATGTGCAGGCTGTTGTTTTTCATAGCAAATGCTATCAGTCAGTATTGGCCTGGTAATGCCATAACAACTGCTACAATTAAGAACTATGGTAACTTTTTTTATAAGAGCATGTAAGTCAGAATCAAGACCCGTGTGTAACCTGGCCTTCACATATTTCAAAAGATGGTATAGATTTAATCATTAAGAGCCTGATCAGCTGGGGTAAGAAATAAACATCAATATAAGAAAATGTTAAATTGACTTCCTATGGCATGATGAATTAGAACATTCTGTCAAACAATAGCCTATAAATGCCTAAGTAATGTAAAATGCTTTATATTGGCTATATGTAAACAACTAGGCTAATTGTTAACTAGGCTATTATTGAAGTTATGTTATTAACCAACTTTGCATGTGTGGATAATAGCACAAAATAATTACCTTTTTACAAAAATAAATATACAAATAAACCTTATGAAGGAGCATGACACGGGACACCTGTATCCACTTCCCAGTCCTCATATAAGCCTACTCACCTCATTCCCTCGTCGGCTGGTCTCGAGGTTGTACGCTATCCATTACCTGCTTCCTTACCTGTTGGAATCCTAAACCTCCAGTTGAACTTTCCTACAAGAACAAGATAAGGACTGTTATCTTCCTCTTTGTGAGCTCTATATGACCATTTATGTTGGATCCTACCTGGTTGAATCCACTTTCTGTTTGTGTTAAATAAAAGAGCTCGGATTGCCTGAACTCACATTGTGCCTCTCCTTCCTGTGTGTGACAAACGGCCCCCGATATTCAAACCAAAACTACGCCGCCGCCACTAACCAAAAACTTTCTTCCCAAAATTCCGCAATAAGAATATCAACCAGCGTAATAAAATTTTTATAGATTCTGTTTTATGGAAAACTTATTTAATTAATCATTTTGCAGGAAAAAAAATTCCAAAGAGTCTGGGTTGGCCAAACGCATGTGAATTATGTTTTTTTTTTGGACAGCACATAATTTTAATGTCTGGCATGAACGATTTTTCTTGACTATATTAAAGTTGTCTCCAAACTACTGAGAGTCAATGCATTTTTGAAAAACAGAATCCACACGATAGAGACCAAACGGTCAGAAACAAGATTCATTCGTTTTAATTTACTGAAACAGTGAAAACAGAAAAATGCTGAGTCCCAAAAAATCAGCCGGATGGGATAAACCGCTAGCAGATAGTCCACTGCACAGCACGAAGATCAGAGCCAGCGGGGCAGAGTGGCAGCGAGAAGGCAATAAGACAGTCGCTGCCAAAATCCAGAGGAAGCGCCGGACGCGAGCAGAGAGGAATCTGGGAGGGATGCCTTGAAGAGACAGGCATACGGGCAGAGAAAAGCCAAGGCAGAGAGCCGACCAGAGTTCTAGAGAAGCAGGCGTGTAAAAAAAGGAAGGACTGCAAAAACAGGAGCGCCAGACCGACAGGACTAGAAAAAATAAACACAACGAGACAAGGTCAGATAGCACAACCAGCAATGAGATTTTTTAACAGTAATGTCAATCAACCGACGATATTCAATACAAGGATGCAGAGAGCAATCCTCCTCTTAACGAAGAAGAACCCAGCTCCAGCAGGGGAAGACAAGGCGAATGAGTCCGGCTTCGATGGATTCTTGAATGTATGTGTCCATAGCCTATCGTTCATTACCAGACAGAGAAAAGAGATGACCCCGGGGTGGATAAGTGCCTGGAAGGAAATCGATGGCACACTCGAACGGCCGGTGGAGGGGAAGCGAGGTGGCTCGGGACTTGCTGAAAACCAGCTGCAGATCAAGGTACTCCTCCGGGACCCCAGTGAAATCAGCTGCCTCAACCTGCAACACAGGAGACACAGACACAGGGGGAGAGAGGCAGCACCTAGACAGCACGCATGACAAGACTGACTCCAAGACATAATCTGACTACGGGACCAATCCACATGAGGGCTTTGCTGAACCAACCAGGGATGCACTAGAACAAGACTAGCATTAGGATACTGCATGAGGAACAGCACAACCGACTCACGGTGATTGCCCGACACAACAAGACTTACACAGGGGTGGTGTGAGTGATAGTGGCTAAAGGCTTACCAAAGAGGCCCCAGACAGTAACAGGAGAGAAGAGGGGAATGGCAGGGATGCCCAAGCCATTCTACAGTCCAGAAAGCTGGCTTCGGCACCCGAATCAATCAGAGCCTTGCAGGAGTGGACGGAGCCTTGGTAAGTGATGGTGGCAGAGAGCTGTGTGTGTGACTGCGGGAAGATTAGAGGATAAATGCCCACCAGGACTCCCCGGTTAACTAGTGGGCCTTGGCTTTTAAAGGACACGATAGATAAAAGTGTCCCGGCCTCCCACAGTAGAGGCAGAGGCCCTGAACCAGCCTTTGTTTTCTCTCTCTGGCAGACAATCGATGTCGCCCCAGCTGCATGGGTTCAGGATCAGGCAGGGGCGATTTAAGTGATGGGTAGGCCTTGAAAGGCTGGGTTTCCTCCAGTCCCCAGGACGAGTGGGGAGCCAAGCATCACTGACAAAGTCAGAGGCGGCCTTCGACACGAGTGGCCAAATTGATAAATCCCTCCAGGTCCTGGGATAGCTCATGGGTGAAAATCTCATCCTGGATCTTGAATTTTAGCCCATTCCAAAACATAGCTCACAGAGCCGCCTCATTCCAATCGCAGGAAGATGCTAAAGTCTTAAATTGGATGGCATATTCTGTCACGGAACGGCCTCCTTGACAGAGCTGTTCTAGTTTGGATGCAGCTTCATCCCCTCTTACAGAGCGGTCAAAAAGCCTTGTAATTTCACAGCAAAATTCCTCAAAATCATTGCAGAAAAAGCTCCTGCATCCCATTCGGCAGTCCCCCACTCACGAGCCCTTCCCCTCAGCAGAGTAATGATGTAAGCAATATTTAGCCGTTCTGTAGCATATTGGCATGGTTGCAGCACTAACACCAGTGAACGTTGAGATAAAAACGCCAGAAATGAATTCGGATCTCGATTATTTAAGGGTGGGTTGTTGGCGTGCGGCTCAGGCTCGCGATCGTGGTGAGAGAGAGGCAGGGGGCCAGGGCCGGAGTGGGATCAATTTTCAGCCCGGGAGTGTAATGTTTATGACCAGCCCACCATCTATCCCCATCCAACCCCCTCCCACCGTGGTGAAATCTGGATAAATGAAGTGACAGATCTGTTCTTTCTATCCTGTTATATTTATTTTTGACATGATTCAATAAAAAAATACGAATAAGGTAAATATGGCCATAAATATCAATAACAAATCACATACTGAGTTTTCTGCAACAAAGAGTCCAACTGTTACATAATGAAAAAATGGTTTGCATTCAAACAAAAATGAAGTAACAGTTAGTGCACTAAGAAATATACTTTTTGCACTATTGTTTGTTTTATATCCATGTCAATGTAATTACAATGTTGCTTACATTTAATTGAAACAGGCAATCAATAGAAAAAAAACTAAACTGAATGAACAAAATTCCTTCAATATAAGTCACTTTGGATAAAAGCGTTTGCCAAATGCATAACTGTAAATGTTACTAGTCACTGTACCTTGAGTCTCCAGTTCACGTGTGCTCGTTTGTCTTCTTGAAAAAATATTTTCAGTTCGTCAATATCGTCAGTTTGGCACATTTGGCCGTGTCATCCTCCAATGCTTTTCTTTTTTTAACCTGGCTTTTTCAGCTCCTCCCGGCATCTTTTTTTACTATACATTTTATTCTATTTTATTTATTCCTCCTGTGATTAGCACACTCTCGCAAACTCACACAACAGCATTAATGGTTTCTGTTTGTCTCCATGGCAACGGCTTGTGTAGAGGAAGAGAGAGCGCGTGCGCTCTGACAACAGAAAACTTTACATTTGAATGTTAAATTCAAATCTAGTGTTATTAGCTTAGTTATCAGTCACACAGTAACGTAAACACATATACGTTATTGTGAATATGTAAGAAAAAAAAGCAGGCGAGTCTGCTGGCCCAACTTATGAGCGGGGCAGAGTGGCCCACCGGGAATTCTCCCGGTTCTCCCGATGGCCACTCCGGGCCTGCAGGGGGCTGCTGAAGCGGAGGATGACAGAATGTCTTGTTGAAGTTCACGGAAGCGGCTGCCTAATTCAGCTACCTGGGCCCTGAGGGTTTCAACCTCCTGAGTTGTGGATGAGAGCTGGCTGGCTTGGTGGCCGAGGAGAGCTCCTTGATGAGCAATGGCCGATGGAACAAGCTCCTCACCCGCTGGATCCATCATGGTCAGTCCGTGCTGTCAGAAATGAGACCGGGATCCAACAGCAGGTGAATAACTCAAAATGTATTGAAACAGTGAAAACAGAAAAATGTTGTGGACCAAAAAAATCAGCCGGATGGCATAAACCACCAGCAAATAGTCCACTGCACAGCGCAAAGATCAGACTGGCTTCAGCTGAGCCAGCGGGGCAGAGCGGCGGAGATTAGGCAATAGACAGCTGCCACCAAAATCCAGAGGTTGCGCCAGGTGCTAGCAGAGAGGAATCGGGGAGGGACACCTTGAAGAGATGGGCATAAGGGCAGAGAAAAGCCAAGGCATAGAGCCGACCAGAGTCCTAGAGAAGCAGACATGTAAAAAAAGGTAGGACTGCTGTGATGGAATTTTTCCTTATGGGTATTAATCTTTAGTGAAACATACATTTCAGATGTATGCATCATATGTTTTCTCACTCGTAGTTAGATAAGCATTCTTTGTGTGATGATTTACTATGATTGGGAAGTGATAGAGGTAAGGAAACGCAGATGGTCAGGGGGTCAAGGGGGCATTTGCCTGCCTTTTCTGTATAACCATTAATCGGTAAACAAACTGGTATCCCTCCTGATGAGAGGGGGAGGAAGAAGGCCTTGAAGCAAAGGACTATAAAAACAGGCTGGCAACTGTGACTCCTTATCTCTCGCTCCTGACTGACTCACAGCTATGTGTGTTAGTGACGAGGATCTTCTCTTGCAAGGGAATAAATACTTTATTATTACAATTTGGACTCAGAGTTGTCTCTTACTCAGTGATGATGTTTGTTAGAAAGAAATTGCCACAACAATTTGGTGTCAGAATGTGGGATTCCTTGGACGTGACTTCTGGACCTGACAGCGGACGGAGGCTGATCACCTTGGAGCTGAAAGTTCCAACCCTACCTCGCAAAAAAGATTCAGAGACGAGGGACCGTTTCCGCTGTTGGGACCGGAGGGATCGACCACTGGAATCAAAAAGAACCCAGGTGGCACAAAACGACATCTCTGGTAAGAGTCAATTAAATTCAGTTTAATTAGGGGGGAAAGAGTGAAATTGAACCATATTGGCTGAAAACAGTTTCTGTGGTAGAGTAATCTGGGCACGAACGTTCAGATTAGGTAACCTGAGATTAACTTGAGATCTGTACGGATCAAGATAGGTTTCAAACAGGTACCGAGGACTCTGGGCACGAACATTCAGATTAGGTAACCTGAGATTAATTTGAGATTTGTACGGATCAAGATAGGTTTCAAACAGGTACCGAGGTTAATTGGGGTTAGCTAAAAATCGAAAGATTTTGGTAAATCACAATTAAGAGGGCACTGATTGTGCAACCCGACCGATTGCGGGATAAGAGAAAATCGGATCTGCTGGAGACATCTAGCAGATTAAAGAGACGCGCGTGAGTAAATCCACAGAAAGCAGAAAACAGCCAGTATGGGGAAGTCTCAGAGCAAGCTTGTGAAATATGATACACCGGTGTACTACCAAATGAAAAAACATTATGGTCAGAAATGTATGCAAGATATTGAAAAAGCCCTATTGAAAATCCCTCAGATATTGAAAAATTTATCAAGCATCATGATTTTCCCGAAGAGGGAACATTGAGCCTCACAAGACTGAAAGTAGTGAGGGACTCAGTTGAACAAAGTAGCGACAAACAACCAGGTTGTTGTTGCAAATGTGTTAAAAATGTATGTTAAAAATGTGAACAAACAGTAGATTGTTGGCTCAAGGAAGTAGATGGTTGGCTCAAGGAAGTAGATAAAAGAGAAAGAAAGCAAGTGCAGAAAGAGTCAGCAGGAAGGAAAAATGAAAAGTGTGAAAGTCTATTTGTATGCGTGTCTGCACCACCAGAACCGACTAACAAAGTATGTTTGTGTTTCCCACATGAAAATACAGTGAGGTCGGCACCGCCAGAATATAAAACACCCATCTACCCAATGGCTCAGCTGGATGCATTGAAATTCGACCCCGACCTCGACTGTTCTCCGTCAAGACAACCGCAGCAGGACGCACAAGCAGCGCAGGCAGCGCCGCGAAAGCGAAGGGGGAGAGAGAGATGCAGCTGGCTGTTGTACAGATTAAAGCAGCACGAGCAGCGCAAGCAGCACAGACAGCACAAATGTGGACTGTGTGTAAAGTAATGAACATGACTTTTCTAGCTGCACGAAGTGCAGGTTGTGCAAGAACCATGGACACTGGGCACAGGATTGTCCAGAGGCGCGTAAGGCGGATTGAAACGAGAGGAATGGAGAACAGGAGAGGAGAGGGCGGGTGACAGGCATTCAGCCAGCTACGAAAAAGGGAAGTAAAAATTTATTGACACACACACACAACACGCTCACATACACTGATTCAAATACCGCTCTTTGCAATGAAGTAAATGCTTGCAACCTATATGTGTGACTGCTGAAGTTTTGAATAATGCTGTTACGGATGAATGTCTGAGAATGTACAAAAGTTTAGGGTTTTTAAGGCTACCGAGATATCCCATGTTAGTTGACGGGACAATGATAGACTTTATGGTCGATTCGGGAGCGGCTCGATCCACCATAAGACCATGTGACTTGCCATGTGAACCAAGAATGACGGATTTAGTGTTTGAAAGCACTTGAAGTCAGGGCATATAATTTCAGAAAACTATACTGTGCCGTTGAAATGTGAGATGGAGGGGGGCAGGGCATTGAAACATGCGTTTTTGTGCTCTGAAACCTGTCCGGTTCCGTTAATGGCCAGGGATCTAATGTGTAAATTAAATCTGAAACTCACTGCTGGCCCGTTTGGGAAGAAGAACAGCAGATGAGTTGTGCAAAATTTGGGCCACAGTGGGCTTACGAGTGGCAGATAAAGGATTCTGATTGGGCACAAATGATTTTGAAAATTGGCAAAAGATCGAACAGTATCAGCTAACACAGAAAGTATGTTGCCTGACAGATTGCATTGCACGTCACATGGTGTAATTGAGCGAACCAGAATATGAGGAAGAGTGGTTTAACGGGGTAGAAAATGAGAAAAGGTTTAAATAAGATTTTCTGGAATGAAAATGTGTGTGCGCTTTCAGCTTGCCTGTCAGAAAAACAAATGCAGCTGTATTTGATAACGGGGAAGTCTGCGCCACGCTTATCAGTAACCAAGGGCACCGAGCAGAAATGGGCCGCTTTAGGCCTGTTTGTGAGAAAATGCATGAGAGCCACAGATGGGCTGAAAAGGGGAACGGCGCTATTGCAGTATGTAGATGATTTATTGATTTGTGCACGAGATGAGGTTACGTGCGTGGCTGACACTGTAACTCTCTTGAACCACCTGGCGAGAGAGGGTCACAAGGTCAGTCTGACCAAGCTGCAATTTGTGAAGCAGGAAATAACTTTTTTGGGTCACACTATAACACCAAACAGTAAAGCTATCTCTGAGAAACGCATAAAAGCTATCAAAGATGTACCGAAACCCATAACAAAGAAACAATTGTTATCATTCTTGGGAATGTGAGCATATTGTCGAACGCTTATTCCAAATTATGCATTTCTTGAAAAGCCCTTGAGAGACCTGACAACAGGGAAAGGGCTGAGGTCATGTGACAAGATTGAAAGGCCTTTTACACAGATGGTAGACTCAGTCTCCATGATTTTGCAAGAACAGAGAACGTCACATTTATCAACAGCCCGATGGCTGAGGTATCACACGATTTTGCTTGACATGCCAAATGTAACGGTGAAAAGATGCACAACTTTGAATCCTGCCACACTCCTCCCTACAGAGGAGGATGGGGAGGAACACCATTGTTGTCTATCAGTGGTGGAACAGGTGTGTACACCACGTCCAGACCTGTTGGACACACCTTTAGAGAACTGTGACAATGTCCTCTTTGTGGATGGGTCGGCGTCCAAAGATCCACAAACAGGCTTGAATAAGGTTGGTTTCGCGGTGACCACTGAATTTGAAGTCGTAAAGTCTGGCAAAGACTTATCGCGTTATGCTTTTGGGGTCACGCACGACTTTGGGGCACTTTGGAAGCACAGACATTTTTTGAAGTCGGATGGACATCCGATATTAAACGCATCGCTTGTGTCTAAGCTTTTGGAGGCCATTCTTTTACCAGACAAGGTCGCGATCTGTAAATGCGCAGCGCACACTAACGATAAAAGTTTTATCTCCACAGGAAACGCGAGAGCAGACGCAGCAGCGAAGGCCGCGGCAGCACAGGAGACAAAAGAAACGACTTGTGCTTTAGTATCTGTGACTAACCCTGATATTTCCCCTTGTTTACAAAGTATGCAGACTTTTTCCACAGGAGCAGAAAAACAACAATGGAGGTCGTCTGGCTGCAGCCTCCAGGGGGGGTGTATGGATGAGTGTTGATGACATTCCTTGTTTGCCCAAACACTTCTTTCAGCATTATGCTAAGTTGACACATGGGTTGGATCATGTGTCAAAGGGGATGAAGGAATTATGGTTTACAAAGGGATTTACAGTGGTTGCTGAAAATTTTTGCAAAAGATGTGTCACTTGTAACACACACAATGTGGCTAGGGGAATAAAAACACCCTTGGCATCTCAACCAGCACCAGCAGGTCCATTTGAATATCTAATGATGGATTTCATCGAATTAACCCCTTGTGGGAAACAGAAACACTGTCTGGTGATGGTTGACATGTGGTCAAAATGGGTTGAGGCCTTCCCAACCTCAAAACAAGATTCGGCAGCAGTGGCAAAGGCCCTGTTAACCGAGATTGTTCCGAGATGGGGAATTCCAAGAAAAATCAGTTCTGACAATGGCAGACACTTTGTCAATGATGCAATAAAGCAGGTGGGTCAGTTCTTGGGAATTGACATGAGAACACACTGCAGCTACGCGCCCTCATCAGGAGGGGCAGTAGAGAGACAGAACCAGACAATTAAGAACAAATTAGCAAAATGCTGTGAAGAGACGGGTCTGACTTGGCTTAAAGCCCTCCCAATTGTACTGATGTACATGAGAATGAGAAAAAGAGTGAAAACAAATCTGAGCCCATTTGAAATTTTGTTTGGCAGGCCACCATTCATGGGCATAGAAGGGGGTAAACAAAGGCTGCCATCAACGGATGTGTGTGAGAGTGACATGTTGAATTACTGCAAAGAAGTGTCTTGTCTGTTGTCAAATATTTCTGTGCAGGTAAAAGCTGCCCAGGGGAAGGTTGCTGATACATTCCTGCACGAGGTCAGACGTGGTGATTTCGTGGTGATTCGTGATCACAGGAGAAAGAGCCGGAAATCGAAAAGGTGGCTTGGGCCATTCCAGGTGCTGCTGGTGACGCACACGGCGATGAAGGTCGCAGAGAGGGCTACGTGGGTTCATGTAAACCATTGCAGGAGGGTGCCGCCCATTGCGGAGGCGGAGCAATCGCTGGAGGAGGTTCAACGCGAGTGTCAGTAAACGCTAAGATCCAGTTTGAAAAGCAAGTACCGTTATCTGCACAAGAGCAAGGCCATGTAAAAGACATAACAAAGCCTGTGCTCTGGCTATGCTGCAGAAAGAAAATTAGAGATATCAACGAGCTGCTGGCTGTGTCTGCAAATGTCACATGCTTGGAAGGCTGTCCCACTGACAGTATCAACAGATAAGACTTTTAGTGCTTCAAAGACAGTACTGTCTCACATTCTCTGGTCATAACAGCACCTTTGATTCAGAGTAACTGAGAGAATGGAGCGTCCAAGACCGTGGCACCCATTCAGAGTAACAGGAATGTGTGGCCTGTTTAAGACCACATGTATAATGACTTTGTTGTCAGTAACAATTTGCTTGATAATACTACACTTCACAACAGGTCTGAAGGTGTTGCCAATTATAGTTATAGTAGTACTAATTTTGTTATGCATACCATGTATTATACAATGTGTGTCTAGCTTAGTACAGAGACTGGTTAAGGTCGGAATGTCTGTTCAATTGGTGAAAATGACAGTCTATCCGGATGATGATGTTAATGTTGATGACCAACAATATGATGACACAAGTAGCGGAAGTTACAATGAAAGGGGTAATTGAGTTATGATGTTTTTTTATTATTTTTCTTCTTGAGTATGATTGGTATGTAAAGAAGGTTAAAAGCAGCAGTTATCCGTGTTACGAGATGACGTACAAGGAGAGGGGTTGAAACTGAGGGATTTTTTAACTACTTTTAATATTTACATTTTATATTACAGAAGTAACTCAACAGTGATAAATTGATATGTTTATTTCCTACTATGAACTGTACTATTTCTTGTTTATACTATGGTGACTGAGGGTTCGGTTTAGGCCGAGGGTGCGACAGCAGGGTCTGTCCATTCAGCCCGGCTGTAGAATAAAGTCTTTACTATGCTTGCAAATATTAGGGTCTGACCCAACAACAAAAACAGCCTAAGCATTTTTCAAATTTTCAAAAGCTTACTTCACAGGTTCAAGAAGAGTGATCATTTATGTGAAAATCAGAGATGAAGAGTATAAGTGTGATTAATGACTTGAACTTGTATTTATTATTATTTTTACTATTATTATTACAATGTTTGATTAATCAGTTATCAGAGAATGATAAAAAGAGAGGAATTGTGATGGAATTTTTCCTTATGGGTATTAATCTTTAGTGAAACATACATTTCAGATGTATGCATCATATGTTTTCTCACTCGTAGTTAGATAAGCATTCTTTGTGTGATGATTTACTATGATTGGGAAGTGATAGAGATAAGGAAACGCAGATGGTCAGGGGGTCAAGGGGGCATTTGCCTGCCTTTTCTGTATAACCATTAATCGGTAAACAAACTGGTATCCCTCCTGATGAGAGGGGGAGGAAGAAGGCCTTGAAGCAAAGGACTATAAAAACAGGCTGGCAACTGTGACTCCTTATCTCTCGCTCCTGACTGACTCACAGCTATGTGTGTTAGTGACGAGGATCTTCTCTTGCAAGGGAATAAATACTTTATTATTATAATTTGGACTCAGAGTTGTCTCTTACTCAGTGATGATGTTTGTTAGAAAGAAATTGCCACAACACTGCAAAAACAGGAGCGCCAAACCGACAGGAATACAAAAAATAAACAAAACGAGACAGGGTCAGATAGAAGAACCCGCAACGAGATGATCTGAACTTCAGAACAACGCATAATGGACTGACAGCAAACACGACGGCACGATGAAGGAGAGGTAATGAGGACAAAATAGAGTGCAGGTGAGGAGGGAGACATCAAATAGGATAACACGAGGGGCGGAGTTTACACCACGATGACAGCGGAGCACATGGTGAGCTGTCAAAAAAAAGGCTATGTGCTCCAGGACAACAAAAGTAAAGCAGCCCCCACTGAGATCGTGACACAAACATGACTGAGTGAATCTGCAGGTTCTGTTTCAGGGGGGGATTTACACAAGTAAACTTTTTAAAACTACAAATATAAAATTTCTTATGAATTTGCCCATTCATTTACACAACAGCAGCATTATGGGGGCCTGAATACACAAACTTTTGAAAACAGGGCTTAATAAATCTGAGATGATTAAAGAAGATAGTCTAATCATGATAACTGATCTCTGGCTAATTTGGTTCTTCAAACAAACTTGTGGATTGGATTAAAATATCTGGATAAAGCTGCCTGAGATTACTGCGCGTTCTTGTATTCCATTAAAAGGGTAGATGTATCAATACTAAAAACCCTGATTAGCAATGCAGCGATTAGCTGGTGGCAAGACAGCAACATGTTGACATCATATAATAATAATAAAAAAAAGCTTGAAGAATTTCTGAAGCTTTATTAGGAAACAACCAAGCGAACAAAACAACATAAATGTTATAATAGATAATGGAAATGTGCTCAGTTTTTTATTCTTTTATTTTATTTACATGATTCACAATTATTTATTTTCATGATTTCTAGTATTTGTGCAGACTTTTTCATTTTTTTTATTTCAATGTTATAATTAGAAATTCATTTTATTTGATCTTTGAAGCAGATATGTTACGTGACAGCATTAGTTAAAGTTTCTTAAGGGTCAAAGTCATGTTATCTGTATCTCTTGCTCTCAATCAAGCCCCTCCCATAGCTGTGTCAAATTAACACATGACTCAGATTAACTGTATAGCATGTGTGCAAGACTCCAATACAATTATAAAGTAATTATTTCTTCACTAATAAATCTTTCAATGAGTAACACTGGCTGTGTTTATAATATTATATACTATTCAAATTATAATATTATTTTTTTTTTATTATCTATTTACAATTATTGTTCCTGGATCAGTAGGGTAATATTGTAATAAAGTAGCAGTGGCTGGGACAGATTTTGAGTATCACTTCAGCTTAAAAATACACATTAAATTCCGGTTTACATTAAATGAGCCTGCTCCCGAGCAGTTTTAAGGTTATGGACCTGTTGCTATTAGAGCAACTCCAAGATCAACTTCGAAGAACCAAACAATCCAAGATCATGCCAAATAATGAACAATCAAATCCAGTGTGAGTTAGCAACGTACGAAGAACAGACCTCAGGTTTTGAAGTACAAGCTTTGGAAAACAATGCTGTTATCATCTTTGCGCAAACTATAAAAACGTAAATTTGTGAAAATCATGACATCATGTGTATGCATTTCACATGTTTGCGTAGTGTTTCTTTACTAATGGCGCTTTTCCACTGCATGGTACGGCACGGTACGGTACGGTACGGTTCACTTTTGGGGGGTTTTCCACTGGGTACTGTACCTGGTACCTGATACTTTTTTAGTACCACTTCGGTCGAGGTTCCATGCGAACCGTACCGTTACCAAAACGTGACGTGTAAACTCTGCTGATCACTGATTGGCCTGAGAAAATCGTCATTACTGCGTCACTGAACTTGCGACATGAGACCCTCCTCTACAGTCCTACCCGCTAGATTTAAATCAGCACAGCCAGCGAAGGATCGGACGCAACTTCTGTTTAAACAAACGCACATTTTTGCATCAACCACAAAATAGCAGTGTCGTTGTCTGTTGAGGAAGTTCAGACGTTCCTCTCGTTGATAGCCGAGGAGCGGATCCAGCGAGAGCTTGATGGCGCGGACGCCGAAGGAAAAAGCCTTATGTATAACGTTACTTTTGAACTTGCTATATTTACAGAGTATGTTTTCTGTTTATATTTTTTACATCTGTATCTGTGTTTTGCTTCAATTAAAAACAATCTGATCGAATAAGTGTACCTCCAGACTATATTAAATATGTATCATTGTATGAGCACGTAATGAACCTCTTGAAAAAGACAAATGATTAATGCCGCGATTATAAAAACCATCACATAAATAAAGAAAACGAGGGATACATTGTACATTTTGAAATATTTAAAGGTTTATTGATAATTCACTTTACAGAACACGCTGCATGAATAGTTAACTAATCAAGTAACGCAGCACACCTGCACGAACATCTTTGCTCTCCTCATCTACAGCCCGTGACACTGCACCACAGTCTCTGCTGCTGGGGGTAAATCCCAAGCATTCTCACAGACCTCTCCATTGCTGTTAAAAACATCCACATGCCGAGAGTGAAGAACACTATTCCGTCTCCTTTCTTTGTTGTGAGTTTGTTTGTGGCGCGTTTATGATGACGTCATCGTAGTAGAGGCGGCGCAATTATAACGACGTGTGAATAATCCCGCCCACTCTATAGCGGTACTAAACTGCGGTGGAAATGCAAACCGACCCGAACTGAGCCGTACCGTACCGTACCGTACCATGCAGTGGAAAAGCGCCAAAAGTGACATTGCCAACTAATGGCCTGGCATGCAAAATAGTCATTCTCATACATCCAATGTGAACAGGGATAATTTTGACCAAGTTGTCATCTGTATGTGAAAAACACAAAGAAAAAAGAAATCTGTTTTTAGTAGCTACATTGTTGTGTGTAAATATACCATTAATCTCTTTCAAGAAAGAGACAAAAGACAGTATTGGCTGTTTATGAGTGCTACAGACACGCATTCTCAGTCACCTGTGCAGTAGCAAACATTAAACAGTTCAATGTAGTTTATTGCATTTACTTTATTCTGTTGTGCCATTACAAGAGCCTAAGGCTAGTGTGTAATAGTTATAAATAAATTTCCTATCATCCAATACTGATGTACACTGACCAGTTCACTCTAAACTCATGCACTTACACTGTTGAAAAACCCTGCATATGCTGGTTAGGTATTTTTTGAAGCATGGCAGCTGGTTAGAGCTGGTTTAAACTGGTCCTTATTGCATTTATTTACATTTACATTTATGCATTTAGCAGACGCTTTTATCCAAAGCGATTCAGGCTATACATTTATATTGTCAGTATGTGGTCATGAGCTGTTTTTTTAAGATGGATATAAGCTGATCCTGAGCTGGTTATGCACTGGTCCTGAGCAGGAGCTAACCAGTTTAGGACCAGCACATAACCAGCTTAAACCAGTTTAGGACCAACTAAGGACCAGCTTAAAGCAGCTCAAACCAGCTGCTATGCTTCAAAACATACCAAACCAGCATATGCTATTTTTTGGGGGGTTTCAACAGAATTTTTTGTTAAAGTTGTTTTGCACCATCACACGAGTTTGCTCATCGCAGACACTGGTCACTTCACGTGAACCGCACGTGAGGAAGTCTCACAAAACAACAGTCTGGAATCAGTCTTAAAGCACTGACACAAAACAGCTGTGTTTCTTAAGAATGACTCAAAGCATTGCTTCAGGTGAACACCATTAATAGAGCTAAGTGTTTAGAAATGTATTTCAGTTCTATTTTGGGTAACTCTTTATCTTTTGGTTCACAGTCACATAAGCTCTGTGCACACGAATAATAAATTAAGGGTGATTCTTCAATCATCCCTCTGGTTCTTGGAAAGTTCATTACAAAACTTCCACTCAGCCTTTACAGCAACAGGACAAATAACATGTTAGGATTTGTTTGTGCATTGTTGATTAAAAATCCTTGCACATTATTAAATGAATGAAACCAGCATTCTGCTTTAAATTACATCCATTGTGTGATTCATAGAATGAACGTACAGTACACACAGAAAACACACGTACGCCTCTCTTTCAGATGTGAAATCTGTGAATCGCAAATTATATTTAACTTTAATTTAACTGAATGTTTTCAGCTCTCTGCCTTGTAAACGACTACTAATTAATGTCATTAACATATAAAAGATCACCAGTCATCGTCCAAATCCTTTTATTTAGAACAACGAGCTGCAAGAAGAGCATTTTCATAAACCTGCAGTACTATTACAAGAAAAAGAGTGCATGTCTGCTAAGATCCTGACGTGACGCAAAGCACTTTATAAAGCATGCGTACGCATTCTCCGTTACCACCATGGCCCCCATAGACCTGCCCATGGCAGTGGCGGCCTGCTTAGTGGCAGGGAGAGCCAAATCCGTGATGCGGCGCAGCTCAGCTACTTCATCAGGTGACAAGCCCTGACCCATATCCAGGTCTTTCAGCAGATCAGCCTGGTATGCCTGAAGCACCACCATAGTGTGCAACGAAACGACAGCCTGACCTGCTGCTGCATATGCCCTGCCATTTAAGCAAGATTTTTCCTGAAGGAGCTTAGATGGCAAAGAGGGAGCCTTGAGAGAGGATGTCTCGGCCACAGAGAGATAGCTGGCTAGCCTCTCTTCCACATGGGGCATCCCCTCATAGCCATTTTCATGCATACCCTCATTGTTTGCATAACTAGTATGCTGAAACCTATGAATGCAAGAAGAAAACTGCTTTTTCCACTCCTTCTCAACCCCCGTCATGGAGATCAGGAAGAAAAGGAAGGCTCACTCGAGCTGGGGGATTATGGCCAGAAAGATAACGCTCATCGAGATGACCCCATGGCGCCACCATCTTGGTCAAGCCTTGCCGTGGAACGTTCCATAACCTCCAATAACTCGTCATACGCAGGGCAGGAGGAATAAGAGGGCTCAGTCTCAACTTCTTCGCCCTCAGACATCTCATGCCCTTCCTGGGCAGAACCCAGCAGAGCGCTAGTTGCTGGATCAGATGATGTCAAAGAGATCGCATCATCTTAATCCAACAGCTCACCCTCGTTCGCGGCCGATGAGCGTGAGAAGGAAACAAGCTCATTCTCCTCCATACCTTGGCAACAGCGGGTCCTGAACCACAGGAAACAGACAGCTGCCTCTCCTTCCTCAAAAAAAGAGAAACAGACGAGAGCGGAACTTTCTCACGGAAAAATGCTCACAGTGCATGCAGATTGTCTCTTCGAGGACATCGCATGCATGCTCCTCACCCTAACAAAAGATGCAAAGATCATGTGTGTCATCAGGTGTCAAATAACGTGTGAAATGAGGTGTCACATCTCTTAAACGTCTTGCTAGCGCTTGCCATAATAATAGTAGAAAATCATTCTTACCTGTAAAATGCACGCTTCAAACAAAACAGTCACTGAAGACGAAGAAGAGTATGATACTCTCCCGGCGCTCTTTTATACTGTGGTTGTGCCGGTAGTGACGTTATAGGCTGTCGCCGGCCAACACGTTGTGTTTTTGTATGTGTGGCGAGTGGGGCGGGGCCGAGAGCCGTGGGAACGGAGCGAGGCCGGTGGAGTAAATGGTAATGAACGACACCTGCGCCACTTACCGGTCTCGAGTCCCACGGAGGAGCTTCGGAAGGGTTAAATGAGGAGTGACGACAGTGGAAGACGAGAGAGGACCAGGCCTGGATTTTAGTTTGTGTTTTGTGTGCGGCAGTCGTCCGTGAGGGGCTGCCGCTTTTCATTTGTATTTGTTTATTTTATTATTAAAGTGTGTTAAATGTTCGCCGGTTCCCGCCTCCTTCTTCCCGTACTTACGAACGTCGTTACAGTATGTATGCTTCAGGCACGGGTTACACTGATGGCGTTCCCCATAGCGACCCCTAAAGGATGCAGTTCGAAGTTCCCACGAAGGGGAATTGTATTTCAAAGAGAACGAGTTCGAAGGAACATTAAATTGATTTTGATGGTTAAAAGAAAAATGTCTTTCTATGATGTTCAAATGGTATGATAATTACAGATTCCACTGTACAGAAGCTGAAATCTACAGATACTACTAATACACTAAATACACATAGTAATACTATGCTGATGTTGTTAACATTAACAATTTACAACTATAATACTTTGCACTGTTTGACATGATCTGAGCCAACTGCGTCTAATTAGGTTTAATTTATGGTGGCCGAGAGAGCTCAATGCGCTGCAACTTCAGAAAACACATGCAAATAGAAAAAGAACCAGCAAATCAAGAAAACATCTTCATCAATTTGACAGCAGGTGCTGCAAATGCGCACAACACAAACAAATAAAGAAACGCACTGCAAATACAATACAACCAAACAAAGAAACGCGCTGCAAATAAAATAATTTATTTGGTTGTGCTGTGAGCATTTGCTGCATGTGTTTTGTCTAATTGATGAAGTTGTTTTCTTAATTTTCATGTGTTTTTTATTATATTAAATAATATATTTATATTATATTTATTAAATAATATTTTATATACATATTAATATTATACTTTACTTTTAATTTTAATATATACAAATTATATTAAAGCATTAACTAACATTAACTAATTAACTGACTGTGTTTCAACAGCGTGTAAGGAAATTAATTAAATAAATAAATAAATAAATAGGCAGACAGTTTAGTTTAACGGTAACACTTTACAATAAGGGTACATGAATAATCATGTACTAATGCCTAAATTATTAATACTTAATTCATCACACATTAATGATTTTTAAAGGAGTTAACTAATTATGAACTAACGAAGAGCTATCCTTAACTAAAACTGGAGTCATATGGATTCATGCATGAATAACAGCAGCCTTAACTACATGTTAGTACATGTTTGATAGTTAATGCAGTAATTAACATTTATGGGTACCCACATGGAAAGAACCTATATGAGGATATATGCGCATATATGAAACCTATATGCAGTATATATGCACATATATGATAATATATATGCTGCATATATGCTTATATATGCCACATATAGGCAAAATTGAGGTGCATATATGTGCATATACAGGCCATATAGGTCTCCTGTATTGCTTATTTATATCCACATATAAGCCCTATATGTACATACAAGATATGTCTCCTATATAGCTCATGGCAGGATCTGGTCATTTAGCTCATATCTCACTTTGACAACTGTCGTACATGATGCCTAGCTCATATTTTCTATTATCAAGGCAATAACTAAGAACTAACTAAAAAAAAAAAAACGCATCCTGCGTAGTTGATGACGTCATCCGCATGCGGCATTCGCGCCGAAAGATAGCGGCTGGGAGTAAAAATGGCGATATCAGCATTGGAGATCCGCTATGTCCTACTTGAATGGACTGAGGGTGAGGATAGAGGGGCCCATAGTATTTTGGCCCTCGACTGTGTCCGGAATTTTTCAGTTAAAGATTTTCTTGAAAGGGCTGATAAAACCGAGAAGCTGGTGGAATGGCGAAAAGGCCGCAAACCCTGGCCGGTGCACCGAGCTAGAATTATTGACGTGGCAAGTATGTTACACGCTAACTTTAGCTGACGTTATGTAGTTACATACCACATTAAATGGTTTTGCTCGCACTTAAATAAGTGTAAAATGGATTTTGCTAGGTACCTGGCTAGCAATAGCTTAGCTTTCTGGCTCATGTTAGCTACCTAATTTGCTAATGGCAATCCAATTGGGACTAATGTTAGATTTGGTAACGTTAAACATGATTAGACAAACGTTTGCAGTTCATGATAACATTTCAATTTTATTGCACCAGAATTTTTAAAAACTCCAAATTAAACTGCGTTGTGATCGAGATGGAGAAAGAGGACACACAAGGGCAAACAAAACGTCCTCACATCCCAAACTCAAAAGTTGAATGAGCAGCAGGGGCAGACTGGGAAGGCTTCAAAGAAAAAGGTAACTGACTGCACCAATTGGTGCTTTACTTAAAGTTATCTCCCCCTCTCTCTCTTGTTTCTTAATGTGTAGGCATGTGTGTAGGTTTGTAATTGTGTCATCTATGATGATTTCATGTGCTTTGTTGACAAGATGTATGTGCAAGGTGGTGTAACTTAAGTTAATAAGAGTTGGGCTAAAAGTCAGTCTGTCTCTCTCTGTCTCTCAAGGTTGACAATAAAAAGGGAGGGGCTTCCAAATATAAGCACCAGGAGGGTGAGAAGCAGGAGGAGGGTCATGAAAGACTTTCAAAGAACAAGGTACACTACCAGTCTGCATCCTGTGTGTGTTGTTACATTACATTCATGATGAGTACGATTTTTATGGGGGATAAGGGAATCTTATTTGTATAGCGCTTTTCATACGACACACAAGTCACACCCAAAGCGCTTCACACATGAAAGGGAGGGGGGTTTATTCACTCCATGCTGATGGTGGTAAGCTACATTTGTAGCCACAGTTTCCCATGGGTTAGACTGACAGAAGCAGGATGAGGCAACGAACAAGGTACACTACCAGTCTGCACCCAGTATGTGTTATTACATTGCAATACAGTAAAGATAAGTAAGACTTTTATAATAAAGTGCATTACCAGTAGCTGTTACAAGGTACAACACCAGCACAGTAGGCAACTTTGTCCTCTCTCTCTCTCTTTCTCTCTCCCTCCCAGCGGGCCAACGAAGAGGAGGAGCGTATTGGGGATGAAGAGGACATAGTACCACCCTCTAAGAAAAAGATAGCCTAAATGATGACATCCAGTGTGTGGTGTATTACATACATACATTACATGAAATACAAGATGTGGAAGTTTCATGTTTTAAGTAAGGAATAACCACCAGGAGGCCGGACAACCAGTTACATATAGCCAAGTGGAGGGATTTCTGCCCTAGACTTCTTGCCACCTATCTCTTACACCTTTTGTGACATCCTCCCAGCCAATCAGAATCAACCATTTACAAAAGAAGTTATATAACAATTAGCTGTTGTTCTTCTCTCTGTCTCTCTCTCTGTCTCTTTCTCGTAGACAGCTGCTGAATTTAGAAAACACCTGGACGAACAGATGTGGGAGAGAAGGAAACTCGACCAAATGCAAAGAAATTTGCAGGAGTTGAGAAATGAAGTCCATTCTCTTAAAAATGAAAATGCCCGTCTGAAAGACATTATCATCAATCGTAAGTATTCCTAAAAAAGGGGGGGGGGGGGGGGGGTGATGTTTCCAATTAGAATTTCTTTCAGATTTAGCAGAATCCAATCAGAATCTTCCAATTGACGTGTTTACATGACGCATTTTTTATTATGATCAGCCCTTTATCCAAAATATGTGTCCAATCGCAGCTGTACTGTAAGCACTTTGGGTTCCTGATGAAGCACTATATTATTATTATTATTATTATACTGTCTTATTATTTTTGTCTTCTCTAGATGCTACATTGAAGAAGTGGCCAGCAGCCACCCGAGGGCAGATAGGCACGTCTATCAATTCGAAGCTCACGGAGCTGAGAAGATCAAGATAATTTTTTTGTCTTATTTTTGTTCTTGTACTATTTGATTGTTCTTAAGTAAATAAAAAATGTAAATTTCTACATTTTGGGCTTTTATTTATGTTGTCTAGCAGCTATGGATTTTAATAATTTTACTAATATATAGGTAAACATATAGGTGGACATATACGTGCATATATGCACACATATACATGCATATATGTACCTATATAGTTACATGTATGCACGTATATATGTACACATATATGTGCATATATGTACACATATATGTACACATATGTGCATATATGTACATATAATATAGGAAAACGGCCAATTTTATATATGTCACATATATTAAAAACATATATCAAAACCTATATTAAAACATATATGTTTATATAGGTTTTTTCCGTGTGGGTAAACTAAATCAAACAGCTTCTTTAAGAAGGAATGAGAAATACTCAGACTTTGAAATTAATTTAAACAATTTAATACTATCATAATTTGAGCATTTGACATCTTCAGCATTGTCAGAAACATTATTGAGAAAACTATATGTCAGAAACATATCCAAAATGGCGCTGCTGTGTTCAGTCGACGTTCGGATAGCTCCGCTCAAATTGTGCTTTTATTGACTTTTGTACGTATTTTTACCTTCTCTTTTTACACGCATAACGTCTGCACTATTTATTTACGACAAAAGAACACTTTGGGACATTGGACACCGCTACACTAACCTGTTTCAGGACACTTTATCCACGAATCCAACGTGGCCATTGGAGATACTTCAGAACACCAAGGAGAACAAAGGCCACCTGAACAACCCCAGGAGGCAAAAGAAACACCGCGGGAAATGCGCTGGAATCCACAACAGACTGAGGGAAAGGGCTCACAGTCCTCCTCTAGTATTCTGCTCGCTAATGTCCAATCCCTGGAAAATAAGATGGACGATCTTACAGCCAGGATAAGTTTCCAACGGGACATAAGGGACTGTAACATCCTTTGTTTGACTGAAACATGGCTCACGCCCTCGGTCCCAGACACCGCTGTAATGCCGTCTGATAACTTTTCTGTTTTACGGATGGACAGAACAGCCGAGGCCGGTAAAATGCTCCGAGGCCGGAGTGTGTTCCACGATTAACAAGAAATGGTGTGACCCCAGGAATATCTCCATACTGTCGTCGCGTTCCTGCTCGCCTCATCTGGAATATCTCTCCATTATCGGCCGCCCATTCTATCTGCCCCGGGATTTTTCATCGATTATGGCTACTGCTGTTTACATTCCACCACAAGCAGACACTAGCTTGGCTTTGTCCAAACTCCACGATGAGCTCAGCTGCTACATCAACAAACACCCTGACGCTGCCTCCATCATCGCGGGGGACTTTAACAAAGCCAACCTTAGGAAGGGCATGCCGAACTTTCAACAACATGTATCCTGTCCAACTAGAGGACCGAATACACAGGATCATTGCTACACTCCATTTAAAAATGCCAACAAAGCCCATTCACTGCCGGCTTTTGGCAAACAGACCACGATGCCATTTTCCTCACACCGGAATATAAACAAAGGTTCGTTCAAGAACCCCCGGTGGAGAGAGAAGTGACATACTGGTCCTCCCACTCTGAAGCTATGACTTTTGTACGTATTTTTTGCAGTTGGCTCTAGATGACGTCGACTGGGACATGTTCTGGGTGAGTTCATCTGACGTCAGCAAGTTCACGTATGTAGCATTAAGCTTTGTCAACCCGTTAACCGAGCAAGCCACTGAAACTGTAACAATGAGGACATTCTCAAATCAGAAACCATGGGTGGACAGATCAATCCGTGATGCGGTTAACCATCGCACTGCCGCATACAATGCCGGTCTTCTATCGGGAAACATGAGCGAGTACAAAGCATCGTGCTATGCTCTCCGACGTGCAGTAAGAGCCGCAAAAATCAGATACAGGGAGAGAATTTAGTCACATTTTCAGCTCAATGACTCTCGACGCATGTGGCAGGGACTGAAGACCATCTGTTCCTCTGGAAATAAATCCTCTTCAGAGGTGAGAGCAGATCCGTTGCTGGCCGAAGAGCTAAACACCTTCTACGGCCGCTTTGAATGCAATGGCAGCAGTGCGACTCTGCCGATCAGAGCGTCAGGAAGCAGCAGACAGAGCAGCGATGATCATGTTATCACTGTGTCGGAGGACGAGGTTCGGAGGGAACTAAAGAGAGTGAACGTCAGGAAAGCAGCCGGACCTGATGGGATTACTGGCCGTGTCCTGAGGTCCTGCGCTAATCAGCTTGCTGGTTTGTTTACATCCATCTTCAATGAGTCCCTCGCTACTTCTGTGCTTCCCACCCCCTTTAAAAAATCTGTCATCATCCCTGTGCCTAAGAACAGTAAACCCTCTCGCCTGAATGACCATAGTCCAGTTGCCCTCACATCAACAGTCATGAAAGTTTTTGAGAGACTTGTAAAGAACCACATTTGCTCCTCCATCCCTGCTACTTTGGACCCTCTTCAGTTTGCCTACCGCCCAAATAGGTCTACTGATGATGCCATCTCTCAGGTCCTGCATTCGTCCCACTCACACATTGACAGCAAAAATGGCAACTACAGTGCCCTCCACTAATATTGGCACGCTTGGTAAATATGACCAAAGGCGGCTGTGAAAATAAATCTGCATTGTTTATCCTTTTTATCTTTCATTAAAAAATGTTACAAAATTACAACCTATCATTGAAGTAAAACAATTGAAAGTGGGGAGAAAATCTCATGATGAAATAAATGCTTTCACTATTTCATGTTGGCCACAATTATTGGCACCCAATTATTGCAACGTCCTTTTCCCAGGGTAACAGCTCTGAGTTTTCTCCTATAATGCCTGAAGAGTTTGGAGAACACCTGACAAGAGATCAGAGACCATTTTCTTCATACAGAATCTCTCCAGATCCTTCAGATTCACAGCTCCATGACGGTGCTTCTTCTCTTCAGTTCACCTCACTCATTTTCTGTAGGGTTCAGGTCAGAGGACTGAGACAGCAATGGTAAAAGATTCATTTTGTTCTCAGTGACCCATTTATGTGTTTATTTTGATGTTTGTTTTGGATTGTTGTCCTGCTGGAAGATCAAAACATGGCCCATTATAAGATTTCTAACAGAGGCAGTCAGATTTGGATTTTTTTATCTGTTGATATTTGATAGAATCCATGATGCCATGCATCTGAACAAGATGTCCAGGACCTCCAGCAGAAAAACAGGCCCACAACATTAAAGATCCAGCAGTATATTTAACCGTGGACATGGGGTACTTTTTTATCCCTGTTCTGTAAACTCATCTGGTGGGGTTGCTGCCAAAAAGCTATTTTTTCAGTTTCATCTGACAATAGAAGCCAGTGCCATTTGAAGTTCCAGTCGTGTCTGACAACTGAATTTGTTTTTGGATAAGCTAGGATAATTTGTCTTGAAACCCTCCCGAACAACATGTGGTGATGTTTGATTTTTTATTTTTAGGTTTCTGACCCCAAGACTTAACTAATCTCTGCAATTCTCCAGCTGTGATCGTTGGAGAGTCTTTGGCTACTCAAACTCTCCTCCTCAGCATTCATTAGGACGATATAGACACACGTCCTCTTTCAGGCAGATTTTTAACATTTTTAGTTGATTGGAACCTCTTAATTATTACCCTGATGGTGGGAATGGAGATTTTCAATGTTTTAACTCTTTTCTTACAGCCACTTTCTATTTTGTGATGCTCAACAATCCTGTTCTTCACATCAGAAATATATTTTTTGTTTTTTCTCATTGTGATGGATGATAAAGGGAATTTGACCTTTGTGTTCCTCATATTTATAATCCTGTGGAACAGAAAGTCATGGCTGGACAATTTCATGCTCCTAGTCACCCTGGTGTGCTAAAAAATGTAAATATGAATGGGAATATACTTCAGAGGTATTTTACTCATAAGAATTTCTAGGGGTGCCAATAATTGTGGCCAACATTCATTTGGAGAAAAACATTTATTTCATCATGAGATTTTCTCCCCACTTTCAATTGTTTTACTTCAATGATAGGTTAGAATTTTGTGAATTTATTGAGTGAAAGATCCGCCAGCGAGCAAGTTGCAGAGCAGAGCGAAGAGAGAAGAGAGATAATTGCTGTAGTGTCCACCTTTTAAACCACTAGATTTAGACTCGCCCATGGTGGCTTCTTCCAATCAGATTGTTCTTGTGGGGCGGAGCCCCACCCATGTCTTTTGGGACATACCACCAATGAATCTTCCATGTGACAAAAAATAACACTTTACATAAGTATTAAACTCTTACCACATGTTTACCCATTTATAATATCACCAAATCTGTCACATCACTGATTCATAATTTTTTGCGACCGTCTGTATGAATCTAAACACATTATAACCTCACAGGGAACAGTAATAAGTCATTGGTTAAGCAACATCATAGGTTCTATTTACACAGCAATCTTATACACAACATAAAATTTAACCTTAATATATATTTTCTCGAGTATATTGTTTTAATAGCCATGGAATAAATTAATGTCTTTGTGCATAAAGTCCACCAGTTCGGGGTGGTTTCTTTGCACTGCGCAGACACACAGAAAGGTTATTTCCGTTGACCTGCAGGGGGGTTGTCCTGGGGTCATAAAAAAGTCACGTCTTTCTTTATGATAGTATCATTGAGTTATAGTTAAATAACTATAACTTTTTGTTCCTGTTTTGGAGCACATTCATGATGTTTCCATTAAATCTCTCCTAGTTTTAAAGGGGGGGTCTCCTGAGATAAGGCGAATTGGGGCGGGAACTCGGCCAGCCTGTTAAATGCGGATGGCTCATGTATTACCCTTTTATGACCCCTTAGGTATGTGTTGGTTCTTAAATCCTTTTTTGGGCCATTAGACTCTACACATCCCCCTTTGGCTCGGTGATGTTCCCGATGGAACATCGGCGGGCCCTGGAACAAGAGGCAGAGAGAACAGGCACACACAAGACACAAACATCATCTCTATCACTGACTGAATCCTGGTGCAGGGTAATTTGGGAAGGAACAGTTTAGAAACTTGAGAAGACATAGGGATGCATTGTTTGGGATTATTGACAATTGGGTCATTTTGATTGGTTTAATTGTCAGGGGTTCGACGAGGCGGTATAGGTATGATCTCAATCAGGTTGGTTGAGTTCTCAGGTTCGGGTTTATCATGTCGGAAAAGACGCAGGACGCCTGACGTGCATCTGTTGAAAGACTCTTGAACGGCGTTCACTCGCTTGTGTAGGAGGAAGGCCAGTGTCAAAGTCACAACATATCCTACGATAGTAGAGATGCAAAGCGCCAGCAGGCGGAAGGCAAACGATAGCTTCTAAAGCTGTGTCAACAGGTGTCAAATCAATAAGTTGCGTTCCTTCCGCCTTGATCTTTTCTTCCATTTCTGGATCAAGGACAAAGGAATGCTGTTTGAAGAAGGGTGAGATTTCAATTTCAGCCTGATACTCGTCGACAGTAAGGTGATACAATGCTAACTCGTCAATATGGAGGATCGAGCCCTTAGGGACAGTGATCCATAAAATTTGGTTGGGCAAACTAATGCGCCATAGATGGCGTGTTGATCCTATGTGAGGGTAGCTGTTCATTCTGGGATGTTGACCAGCCATCGGTTTCCGATGATTTCGGCGTGTGTTACCTCAACTTGAGAACGTGGTGTTGCTTCAGCGGGGCAGCTAGTGTCGGGTCTAATGGATTCTAGGCCGCAGATGCCCATCGCGTACGAAGGGTTTACTTGGGCAGAGGAAGTGAATATCCTTAGTGAGCGTACACATCTTTAGGTTTGGGGCCAGATAAAACTGCTCGTTGTTATCGTGATACGCAACAACTTCAGGAGTGTGGATTTTGACATAGGTGTTCCCTTTCCAAAATTCCACATTCACAACATCTTTAAGCCAGTAAATATTATTATCGTCGATAATGGGCAAACTGAGAAGAAACGCTACGTCGCCTGCTTCCGGGTCTGCGTATCTGGGAATAGCGCTACCCAGGGAAAAGGCAAGATGGATTTGGATGGGACTAGCGTGGCCCGCGGTGGCAGAAGTTAGGATGTTTGGACAAGGCTAAGAGGTATCGCGTAGTGTGGAATCCTACTCATGGCTAAGTTGTCGATCAAGGAACTTACATCGCGTAGCATGTCGGTCATGATTTCGGCGGGTTGCCTCGATCGGTTGACAACGGTTCCCACAATGAGTTACGACGATTTTATTGAAGGGAGTCAATCTCAATTTCAGGGCCTGGATTCAAAGATTGGTTAAGGAAGTTCCCTGATGAGGGGACTGGAGGGTAAAGGAGATTATAGTGAGGGAGAGAAAGGGAGAACACAAAGCGAGACACAAGAAAAAAAAGAACACACAAATTATAAAATAAAATGAAAAACAAAAACAAAACAAAGAGACACATGGACACCAAATGAGATGAGGCCGCTAACGAGTGTCACATGAGTGGAATAACTCCTCTCTACTAGAGATTGGTCTTAGCAGTGCAGCGGAGGAGAGAGTATGTTTTGTGTCTAAGCATGGTTGCTACATGTTTTCCTAAAATGACAGTACTTATGTTTGTGTGGGGTAGAGCATATGGTTGTTGGGCTGTGTCAGTGGGTTTGATGTTCCCCCTTTTCCTGTCGGCTGGAGCCCTGGAGCCTCTTTTTCTGGTTTCGATGGACCCATCAAAGGACTGGCTCGCTGTGCCCTTGTCTGATTTTGATTTGATAGGCAACAGGTGAGAGGTTGTGTACAATCTCATGGGGTCCTGTCCAGTGAGGTAGGAACTTCTTCGATAGGCGATGGGGAGCATTCTGCCTTGGTCGGGCGAAGCTGTAGTACCACACTTTGTCTCCGATATTGAGCTCATGGTGAGAGGCCTTTAGGTCGTAGTAGGCTTTTCAACCTTCCGCGCTTCGTTGTAGTTGCTGTTGCGCGAAGGCGAAAGTCGTTCTCAGGTGCTGATGTAACTCTTCCAGGTACTGGTGAGTGGTATAAGTGGTGACAAGGTTCAGGTCACCAGGTTGGTACAGCAGGTGTAGCGGTAGCGTCATGTTTCTCCCTGTCATCAGTGTGAACGGGGGTACACCGTAGATTGGTGAGGGGTGGCTCGAGCGGCCATCAGTACCAGAAGAAGTTTAATATCCTAATCCTTTTGATTGGTGGCTACATACTTCTTCAACATGCTGACCACTGTCCTGTTAGCCCGTTCAACTTGACCGGAGGAAATTGGGTGATGGCTTATATGGAGCTTAGCCTGTATACCCAGGAGTTTCCACACTTCCTGCATGATTTCGGTAGTGAAGTGGGTTCCATGGTCAGAGTTGACCCTTAAAGGCAGTCCAAATCTTGAGAAAATTAGGTTCATTAACAGGCAGGCTGTCGTTTCTGCTGTATCGTTGGGAGCTGGGAGGCACTCTATCCACTTTGTGAATTCGCAAACCACGGTAAGGAAGTATTTGTTACCCCGTGTTGACCATGGCAGGGGTCCTACCCAGTCTATTTGGAGGTCCGACCATGGAAAGGTCATTCCTTTCCTTTGCAGTGGTGCTCGGTGGTTTGGATTTGCCCTTTGGATCTGTTATCACACCAGGCATCCTTTAACGTATTCTGCTACGTCTTGCTGCATGCCAGGCCAGTGTGCTACCTGCTTGAGTGTTTCATAGGTGGCCTTGACACCGTGGTGTCCTGTGCATGGTGCATCGTGTGCATGTGTCAGCATCATTCCCCTTTGGCCGTGAGGTACTACGAGCCTTGGTGCAGTGAGTGGCTCAGGGACATATGTGAGAACACCATCTCGAAGATGCAGCATGTGCTTGATAGAGTGGAGCGTGCAGAGCTCAGAGGATGTGTTTAGGTCCGAGGTGGAAATGGGATGTGTTAATGGGTTGGAAATGTGAGCTGCCATGGTTCGTAGTGACGAATCCGCATTTTGGAGGGTGAGGAGATCGTCAGCAGCTAACTGAGGTGATAGGGCAATGTGGGAGGAGGCAGGGGTGTGCACACCAGTTGCGTGCTGGCAGCTGGTTACTGCTGACGCTGAAGGGTTGGGTGGGAGGGCATGAAATGTCCAGGACTCTCCATGTAATGCACCTGCTTTGGACAGGGCATTGGCTTGGTCATTTAAGTCTTTGTCTTGTCCTGGTTGACATGAATGACCTCTTGACTTTTTTCCAATAAACGATCATGTCATGTTCAGTGACGATGGCGTCGCTTGCTTGGACCAGTTTCTGGTGCTTGACAGGCTTGTTGTTAGCTGTCTTGAATCCATTCCGTTTCCATCCAGTTAAATGGCATGTGAAGCTTAGACGGGCATAGTTCGAATCGGTACAGATGAGGAGTTCTGTGATGTTGTGGGATGCAGCCAGTTGTAGGGCGATGAGGATGGCTGCTATTTCTGCATATTGCGATGATTGAGGGCCTAATTTGAGTTGTTGCGGTGGGCACGGGTCGTTGTTTAGCCAGACCACACTCGCTCCAGCTTGTAAATTGCCCTTGCGATTGTAGGAGCAGCCATCGACATATGCTGTGGGCATTCCTTCACACAGATTCACCTCAAAGTACCTGTGATTTTTCATTTGCGGTTGTGGCGGTTCTTTCGGTTCTGCTGAGGTGTACAGCGTGTCCGTTGAACAGTTTTGGCAGGCTGCAAGCCCTTTTGATGAGCCATCCCAGGTGACTGGCTTTGGGAACGTGGATGTCTTGGACCATACAGTTGTTGAACAACACATACACAGCACAAGATGACACTTCAATGAGAGGTGTGGCTTCCAGGGTCAGTCCGAGTTTTAGGCAGGTCCTGGAAGGTTGGAAGAAGCTTAGCTTACTTTTGAGAGTTTGGCCAGGTCGCATGTTGAGGCGGACGCTGACACTCTTGCTGTAGGCATGTATTGTGGCTTCTTGCTCAGTGATCATAGCGCATTCGTCTGGTATGGTTTGACCGGATTGGAGGTTCTTGAGGTTGACTTACATTGTCAGTTGGTGTGACAGGGGAGACCATGTGATGTCGTTTACGGTGTCAATGCAAGCATTGAGCCGGACCATGATATCCGCTCCAATGTAGATGTCATGAGGCAGTTCTGGGACAACGAGGAAGTAGTGACTCAGATGTCTGTTGTTCCTCGTATGTCCAGAGCGCAGATGATCTAGGAGGTTGTTTGTCGACCAGGGACTGAAAGTGAAGTGGCTGTGCTTAGCGACATGTGGTAGACTCTGATGTTTTTGCTTCATTATTCTGAATAGCTTCAGGCTTATGTTTTCAGGTGGACAGTTCTCTGCCCACAGAGCTAGTGCCGTGTCGGACACAGATGTGCCTTGAACATCTATCACAGTCATGATTTGAAGGGGGCCTGTGTTTGATTCAGGCTCCCGCAGTGAGCAGAGGAAAGGGTCCTTGCTGTTTGTGCTCGATCCAGATCCTGGCTTTGCGACTGCATCATCGATCATTGACTTAGGGGCGATGTCGGTGACTTGACACTGTGACTTGTTGGAGTCTAATGACTGGCAGGGTAGAGGCTCACGGACTTGTGTTCAAATCTTTAGGTGCTTGAGGTCTATTAGAGGTTCGAAGCGATTAAGCAGATATTTCCCAATGAGGAGTGGGTACGTGTTGTGTGTTGACACGTATACTGGGGGGACGAGGTCCATGGGTCCCACTGTTAGATGAATTGGGGCCACATGTTTCCGTTGTAGGCCCATATGGGAGTATGCTTGGACGTTCAGTTCACACCTTTGGAGCTTGAGTGTTCCGTTAGTCCTCTTTGTTCTTTCTTTCCTTGAGAAGTTCTGTAGACATTAGAGTGATGTCGGCTCCCGTATCGAGAAGGGCTTTGACATTGATGTGTCGTTCAATCATGATGGAGAGGTAAAACTTTCTTGCTATACCCTTTTCAATGAGATCGCCTAGGAGTTGAGGGACTGGGGTTTGGGAGGAAACGTTTAGGATGTCAGGGTTGATCTGGTGTTCTTCAGAGGAGTGGCAGACGACTAAGACAGCACTTTCAGGGACTTGAGGGTTTCATCAGCAGATGTTTGTTGGAACGCTTCTGTGATCTGGAGTATTGGGTGTTGAGTTAGTGTTTAACTCTGTTGCTGGGTTTTACGGTGGGGTTTCGTGTCCATCTGAAGTTAGGGTGTTTACTGTTCTCTGAGAGTCAAGTCAAGTCACCTTTATTTATATAGCGCTTTTAACAATACAAATTGTAACAAATAACTGCACAATATAAAAATAGGCAAATTGTGTCAAATGTAAAATGACAGGATTTAACACTCAATTATCAGCTGAATGCATTTCATTATTGAATTTAGTAATTGCATTGTCCAGCTTAGTTCAGTTTAAATAATATCTGTGCAATCAAGTCGATGATTGTGCTGGAAATGATGTGTCCCCAACTAAGCAAGCCAGAGGCGACAGCGGCAAGGAACAAAAACTCCATCGGTGACACAATGGAGAAAAAACCTTGGGAGAAACCAGGCTCAGTCGGGGGGCCAGTTCCCCTCCGGCCAGACGAACCAGTAGTTTGTTCCAACTGCAGCAAAGTCAGAGTGTAAGTGGTCCACTGGTTCCAGGGGTCTTTCCCCGATGTATGTCTAGGTGATGAGGTCCTCACTGGAGATCTGTCTCTGGGGCTCATCTATGTGTCATAGACTCCTCTGATGGTCAGGGCTGTAGAGGTTGTCTCCAGGTGCTGATCCTCCATTTATGGCAAACTTTGGTTAAGTCAGTATAATCGCTGATGGTTGGCTTCCTCTGAGGTCCTCCGAGGGGTTGTCATCCTGAGTGAGGTGAAGGAGTGCTGTTTTCTGTGGCTGATTGGTTCAGCTTGTCGCTGCCTTCTCGTCCGACTGCTAGTCAGGCTGAATCTGGTTTCTCTTTCTTTTCCCACTTCCGATCCTCCTCTTTTCATTGGAAGAACTCTTTCATCATCATTTCCATCAGCTTTTGTGAGTCGAAGTACGGTGGTGTCTTTTGTTCTTGTGTGGATTCAGTTTGAGCTCGGTCAGCTTGGAATCTTTGTGAATTCTTTCGTCAATTCCTTGGGCTGGTTGCTCCAGGGTGAGTTTGTCGTATTCCCTTGGAGTTTGCATTGACTGTGATTGTTATTCCAATTTTTCTCCTGGATGGAGGAAAACAATAGCAATGACAGTACTGGTCCCTTATAGGCTAAATTTACAATCTTTTCATTGACCTGCTTTAACTTGGAGGGGTAGGATTTCACAATAGAGGAAGGTAAATAGAAAACCGTTTTGAAATGTAGTTCTCAAGTTTCACAAATACCTGTTATATCGTGCAATTCTATGCTCATGATCTTCCCACAAGCAAAATCTAAGTGAACAGTAGCCGTGGTCAAATTAGAAGATGGCAGCAGGAATGAAAGAGAAGAGGAGAGGAAAAGTGAGGGCTTTCTCCCAATGTTAGGACTAATAATAAGGGTGGCAGCGTGGTGGCGCTGTTTAGTCGATACACTTAGGGGGTTGGATTTGCTGTTTTACAGGATAAAAAAACTGACCTAAGTTTTGAGGAAACCTTAATTTCCTTTTGGGTTTTTTCTGATTAGAAGGTTAACGTCCTTATACCCTAAGCTTGGTGAGAAATTACATTGCTTCCGTGGTGCCCAGCAGCAAGGTTCTCACCATCCAAGCTCCTGTAAGGGTTTTGCCGAATGCTCTATCCCCACCATATTGCAGTGAACCTCTCAAACAGCCGTGACATCTGGCACAACCGGTCTGGGACTCGGGTGACCGCTGGCCTGAAGAGGGGCGGGGCTAAATCCCAGGGCTTCCCGTCAGCGTGGACCCGAAGTCCGACGTACCTCTTCAATAGTTACCCGGGGTGGTATATCCGCACCTTCGCCCAGTCAGCCTGTTGACTCCTCCGATACCCGATTGCTAGGCCTGCTGCGTGCCTTCTCTTTGCAATACTAGAACAGAGGTATTCGGTTTCCACCCCATCCCGCACCAGGTTACGCTGGAGCAGGTGACTCCGCTTGCTGTGACACACGATGGCGGCAATGTCACTTCACCAACCAAGCACTAAGGGGAGCGCTATCTACTCTCAGGCCTAAGTAAAGGGGACCTTATTAAATTTTTTCTGAGTTAATCAGATCACCTAAGGAGATGAAGTAAGGCCTAATAGGTAGAGCCAGACTGTAATGAATGACTGAAATTAGAATTCAAATTGAGAAATTGTGGTTTCTAATTAAAATTGAATGATGTTATCAATAAAATGTATAGGATCGATAGGATTAGAATTACAAGAGTAATTTACAATTGAGTTGATAAACCAATATTGTTGCAATATGTAAACAGGAAGTGTAATTCATTATTAAATGTAATTAGAAATTGTAAATTTCTCAATGAATTATGAAATTAAATTACAGCTTCCAAATCACTAATTTTGGATACCTAGCATAACCTGTCAGTCATGCCTCCCCGTGTCATTAACATCATCAAGCCAAGTTAATCGGTTCCCCCCTCATTACTTGTGAATGAAATTTAAATTTATGGCCCTCTTGATACCGATTAAGATTTTAATGTTGTCAAATTATAAGAACACCTCTGATTAATTAGTGGCTATTGTTGCTATGTGGAAGCAGGAACTGAAATTATTTTATGAAATGAAATTAATTTTAAATTTGTAATTAATTATGACATTACGTTAATAATTTAAAATTCCTAACAATGACAACTTATCCGCTGATGTCTTTAGAATCAGGAGAGCTATTATAATTGAATTAATCACCGTATTATCAAGGTATTGAGGTAGTACTGAATTATTTTCTAATCTTAAACAAACGTGTCTTAAAACCACCTGTGAGATTGCTAGCCACTGATGATTAGTTATAATCATACAGCCAGTTTATTAACATTGCATTTGTTACAATCCTTTTAAATGGGAGAAGAGATAGAGAGAGAGAGAGAGAAAACTCCTGAAAAAGGGGGAAAATGGAAAGAAATGCATTTGCAAATCTCAGTGTGAGTCACAGTCTAAACGTAACTGATTCAGTCACTTACATTTCACAACATACTGCATTCAACCCACATTCAAAACTCTCTAAATACTATGTGCTAATCGCTAGCCGTCAATGCTAATAGCATTGCATTTGCTTCAATGCAAGCTCTTTGGCTTCAGTTAGCTTAGCGTTAATGCTATTCATTTACAATAGCTCAATATGGCGCTGTGACTAAGTCTGCACCAGCAAATGCCCCAGAAAGGGTTTCTAACGACTTCCTGGTTGAGCTGGTCACTATGATGATCCACACACCAGGATGTGATTTACACACAGCTTCAGTACATAAACAGAGCCGTAAGTGTGTTTCACTCTTCAAAATCAACAAGCACTATGTAGATTATTATCTTTTATAGCACTGACACTCTCGCTCGTTTAGGATTAGATAAATTAATCTACGGATTAATTATTATAAATTACTAAGCTTCAGCGTACCTTATGCTGATATTTGCTTGTTTAGACACTCAGCACACATAACAATCTGATCGATCACATACTCCCCTCAGACCGTGCTTGGCCACTCCTTCTCTGAGCGCCGCGGGTCTTGATTTCACTCGTGTGGTGAATCAAAAGTGGTCGAGAATCAATTAATTAGCTACTTTAATGTTCTCCAGCCGGTAGATTTAATAGCACGGATGAGTTTGGAAGTGGAACACGCACTAACAAATCATACCATGAAGGCCTTAAAGAGAGAAATGAGCAATACGCTCATTTGTCTCTCATGCACTTTTTATAGGGACTTACTTTTGTCTTACGACAAATATTAATTATTTACTGCAGTTAATTTCTTCTTAATAACTTTCATTCAAACGCACCGTAAACAAGAATACAGTATCACAAACAATCCTAGTTTCTGTATTCACTCCATTTTTCCGGATAAAGATAGAGCAATACCCAAATTAAATCTTATGAATGTTTTATTAATTTTCAAGTTAATCTAATGTCCGCTGAATCCTCCACCATTATGTAATACATCTATGAAGCTATTATTTCAGCTCCGGGGAATTATTTATTAAAGATTCAATATTGCTTTGATTGAAGTGATATTAATTTTTAACTTATGATTTATACTTTATTAGCGGTTCGTCCAGCGACCATTAACATCAGTATATCTTTAACAATTTAATTTACATTGCTTCGTGGCCAACGATAACAACAAACAAAATTAGCAATCTACTTTCTCAGATATGAGCTAGGTAACGTAATCTGGACAAATAGTTTGAACTTGAAAATCATCCACGAGACATCTTTCTTTATCTTTCTTTAGGTTTATTTGCTAACTGCTATTCTACGATAGGTGGACTTACTTAATAAAAACACATAAACAAACACATAACATACACACACATTCAGAATTTTGTGGTTAACGTTAGAAGAACAAGTATTTTCTAGCACTCTTTATTATCTCATAGCTTTGACTAAAAGACGATCACGAACAGAGACTTTGCTGTCCTTCTGCACACGGATCAATTAATCAGTTTCAGTAAGAATAGAGACTTTGTTTGGTTGCATTCAGGTTAAGTTTCGGATTCCACGTGTTGCTGAGGGAGTCTTCGGCTTTGTCATTGCTGCGTGACGTCATTGGTGAAGCCCTCTTGCGATTGGCGGCTTTGTTTTTTTTTTTGGAACGCAGAAGGCGCCGTTGGTCTGCTGGCTTTAAGGTGTTACAGCTTTTACGAAGTCTTGCATTGTCTTAGCTGGTTTCCTCGGCCTGATGGTAAGGCAAGGGTCCAGCACAACCGGAGCTTTCAGTTCGTCAGCGAGCGAGCAAGTTGCAGAGTAGAGCGAAGAGAGAAGAGGGAGAATTGCTGTAGTGTCCACCTTTTAAACCACTAGATTTAGACCCGCCCACGGTGGCTTCTTCCAATCAGATTGTTCTTGTGGGGCGGAGCCCCGCCCATGTCTTTTGGGACATACCACCAATGAAATCTTCCATGTGACGAAAAATAACACTTTACATAAGTATTAAACTCTTACCACATGTTTACCCATTTATAATATCACCAAATCTGTCACATCACTGATTCATATTTTTTTGCGACTGTCTATATGAATCTAAACACATTATAACCTCACAGGGAACAGTAATACGTCATAGGTTAAGCAACATCATAGGTTCTATTTACACAGCAATCTTATACACAACATAAAATACAACCTTAATATATATTTTAATATTATTGTTTTAATAGCCATGGAATAAATGAATGTATTTGTGCATAAAGTCCACCAGTTCGGGGTGGTTTCTTTGCACTGGGCAGACACACAGAAAAGTTATTTCCTTTGACCTGCAGAGGGGGTGAAAGCAGAGCGAAAGAGGGGCTGTCCTGGGGTCATACAAAAGTCACGTCTTTCTTAATAATAGCATCATTGAGTTATAGTTAAATGGTCCTCTGGGACCATGACCAGATAAAGAGTTCTTTGTGTTCCTGTTTTGGAGCACATCCAGATGTTTACATTAAATCTCTCCTAGTTTTAAAGGGGGGTCTCCTGTGATAAGGCAACTTGGGGCAGGAACTCGGCCAGCCTGTTAGATGCGGATGGGTCATGTATTACCCTTTTATGACCCCTTAGGAATGTGCTGTTCTCAAAACCCTTTTTGGGCGATTTGACTCTACACCCACAAAGAACATTTGTAGAACAATTCCTAAAGAAATGCTCAAACTGGGAAGAGTTCACTGTCCATCCAGACACAGCCGTGATGATCCTGTATCTCCACTCTCTGAGTTCTTGAAAATTCACACAGCATCTCTTAACCGGGCTGAATACTGACTGTGTTAGTACATGTGTGTTTGATAGAAATTATACCATAAATCACTAGTTGAGTTCAGTAAGTAGTTAACAGTGAATTCATTATGATTGGGGCCTCTCAAGTAGAGTCATGTCAAAATCAAATATAACATGCCATTAGTTGATGTTAGTATATGGGTAGTTAATAATAAGTTAGTGATGTTGGGCCCTATCAAGTAAGGTAATGTCAAAATCAAATTTAACAAACCATTAGTTGATGTTAGTATATGGGTAGTTAATATTGAGTTAGTGATGTTGGGCCCTCTCAAGTAAAGTCATGTCAAAATCACCTTTAACTAGTCATTAGATGATGTTAGTTCATGGGTTGAGTTGACACAATGATACGTTAACAATGTGAAGTGCCCTCCTTATTCCTTTACACCACCAATACAACAAACACATTTTTTTTTATTACTTATTTACATAATTTCACATATATGGACTCAAAAGAAAGTCCAAATATAATATTTGCCTCTGAAGAGACACAGAACAGAAGGTTAAATATTTTGCGTCCAGAAGATCAAAACAATCCTGTTAATTACTGTACATAACATAAAAAAAAACAAAATGGAAATGTAACATGACTTTAATTCGGTTTACAAAAGCAGACGACATTTATTAGATTAACATATGGACATTACCTTAACAACAAACCTTGCGAGCCGAGAGCAAGCACAGAGAGTGTGCCACTAATGAGTGTCCAACCAGACACAAACAACTTAAGTACAGTACTTTTTTGGGAGTATCTGTACTTTACTTGAGTTTTTATATTCCAGCCAACCTTTACTTTTACTCCACTACATTTCCTAATTAAAATGTATATTTTTACTCCGATACATTTCCCCAAAGCATATTCGTTACTTACAACAAAATAGTCAGAAATCAGAACACGGACTGCAGGAGAGCAGGTTTGACGAATCAGTGGTCTGGCGCTTACAAGTTCGACTCCTAAAAACACCTTTGCACATGTGCAAACAAGTGTGCGCTCAACCGCGGATGATTTATTTTCCACTCAAGTCGAGTCTGCTGTGTGCGATATACAGTATATCTTCTGCGATAATGTGGTAAGTGTTGTTGTAATGATGTGCGATCTGATATCATCAAGTAGGCTATATCATCAAATCACACACAGAGTGCACGCACATTAATTTATTAGAGTATTAAAATTACAGGCATTCTAAATTGTAGACGGCATAAATGCTTCTGTATGCTTTTTATATTTAGATAATTTCTATAGTTAACTTAATCTATATCACACAAAGAGTACCGTTTTACTGCAGATGTCAGCATAAAACATTTAATAATAATTTTATACAAGTTCAGTAAAGCAATAAGTGACTCACATTTTAGACATAATATTGCTTGTTTTTGCTCAATTTTGCCAAAGAAAATAGTTCAAAACAAAGATCACAGCACTGTTTTGCATCTCTGAGCAATGGACAGTGTTTACTTATTGAATGAATCAGCTTTTTGAACGAATCAATTGAATAAACGATTCAGTGATTCACTCATTAACACAGTAACAAAGCCTGTGTTGTGAACTTGGTTCTTCTAAAGTGTAGGAAACTCAGAAGAGAAGACCAGGAGACTTCGGATTGGATCGTCAGCAGGATTCTTTATTGAGAACACAAGCTGTTGGTATCTGTAGTCATCGAAATCTCAATCTTAAGTAATTTTACATGGTATCTTATAGGCATTTTTGGAGGAGGGACTTTTGGAGGTGGAGACAAATTCAAAACAACGCATGCATCTGAGGGAGGCGTTGGTTTGTTACCAAACTTCCCGTGGTTCTAATCTCATCAACATAATAGTTTTTCAAATGCATAGACACTAATCCAATCAACCTAGCGATTCCACGTCTGGGCCAGGGAGCCAGGAAGTCTGGGCCAGAAAGCCATTTGCAGAACAAAAGTTGAGAGTCTCAGTAGTCTGACTCATTGAACTTACCATTATCATAGAGACAAAGGCACAGCTGTCTCAAGCTCAATGGTCAGGAAGCGATCTCAAGCACCTAAGCAATTGCCTGACAATTTCTTAGTCAGGAAGTGAATAATAAGAATCTAAATTAAACATTAAATTAAATTTGTAATCTCACACCTGCATCCCAATGTTCATACTATTCTAGTATAATATCCATTCTAAATTCTTAGTGATATTAGTAATTTTCAAATCTATTTACGGCAGATAGGGTGGATATTATACACACTGGGACATAGGGAAATGCTTTGTTTCTGAATTAATCGGTTGAATCTCATTAACAGCCACTTGCTGTCACCTACTAGCTAAAATATCAGAATTCAAAGTTTTATGTTAAAACAAAACATCAGGCCTGTATATGCATCTGTAGCTGCAGTTTAAATGCATCCATATCTCCTCCGAGATACATAAACTGTGTGAATACATCTAAATGCTATTTCAGATGCAGGTTCCAGAAGTGTTTCTTATGTTGGAATGAAAGAGACCAAGTACTTTATGAAGTGCTTCTTATTCATACCCAAAAAATACAAAATGGAAGAAATAATTAAAACTGAACACAATCTTGTTACTCAAGTTGTGTATATTTTTTTTTTATATATATATTTATTTGCTTATTTTCCATTTTGCATTTACTTGTAATTTTATTTTCAATACTCAAGTACATTTAAGATTTAAAAAATTATTTTTGCACTTAAGTACACTAAATATCACTTACTGTAAGACTTTTACTCAAGTAATATTCTAAATGGTGACTTCAACTTCTACTGTAATTGAGTAGCATTTGAAGTGCTTTCTTTCACGGTGTGATTCAGTCTCTTAAAATGTGTTTAGAATGATCTCAAAATTGAAGATATATGGGCAGAAAATGTACTGTATATATTTATATCATTTCGTAATATAATAGTAAATCAACATCACACGAAGAGTGCCGTATTTCCCCATAAATCAGCATGATTACATAATGTTTTTAAAACAAGAAGTTATTTAAGAGACTTGCGTTTTAGACACCATTTTGCCTGTTTTTGCTCTAATTTGACAACATAAATAATCCTAAACACAGTCACCATACACAGTTTTGCATCTCTGAACAACATGGCGGTGTTTTATTCTTGAATCAACTGTTTAAATGATTCGGTTCAATCACAACGACTCTCTTAATAGTGACTTGCTGACCCCTACTGGCTGTTTTAATTTCACATTTACATAATCTTTTGATTTATTTTTTATTTTTTAAATACTTTCAAATGAGTATTCAACATTTTATGTCTTATTTATCAAAATATTATTTCTGCATTTGTAATGGAAAGTTAAATGCATTCATGTCTGTGTGTAAATACATCTATGCCACTTCAGATGAAGCTTCTGTGAAGCTTCTCTGCATTGCAAATATTAATTTAGTTTATACTGATTTAATATGCCTGGTAACAGCACAAATGTGTTATTATTCTAAATAACTGATTCCTTTAATTAAAAACAACTATTTTGAGATTTATAGGCCTATCCCAGGTGTGTCAAACTCAGTTCCTGGAGGGCCGCAACCCTGCAGAATTTAGTTCCAACCCTGCTCCAACACACATACCATGTAGTTTTCAAATAAGCCTAAATTATTAGTTTAGCTGGATCAGATGTGTTTAATTAGGGTTAACAGTGCAGGGCTGTGGCCCCCCAGGACATGAGTTTTACACCCTTGGCCTATCCCACTTTTTAATCCCTCCCACTGTTAAAATGTAACTAAGAAATTCTTAAGTAATGTAATGCATTTTTTGAAGTCAGTCTTCATGTCGAACCATTTCCTTTTAATTTCCAGGACTGTTCGATTAACAGATGAAACTACATTAACAGCATCTGTAATATGCTTCCATGCTTCCTTTATTTTAAGACCTAATAATCCAGTATGTATGCTTGAAAATAAAATGTTGCGTTTTGAACGCACTTCCGATATTAAAATTTCAATTTCTGCGTCTGACAAATTATTCTATTTCATTCGCTTTTGAGAGGACATGTTGAAATCCTTATTTTCGTTTGATAATATGATGCCCATATATAGTTGTCAGTCAGAATTCATAGGCAGGGATTATGCTAATTGTGAATGAGCGTGCACGTGCCCCCCATTTACAAAAGATTGGAATTCATTAACATACACGTTTAACTATCAAATCGGACGTTTACGAAGCATTTGTGAATCCGGAGGAGAGTTTTCGGGACGGTCCGGTTTACGTACAGATTACCAGGAATTTACTCACATATTTAAGAATGTTTCATGAATGAGGCCCATTGTAGAAAAATAACCATTTAAAGATGTCTGTTTTTGGAGTTAGAGCTGTTGACTCAGTGGTGAATGATGATATTTTATGTTCTGCAGAAATGGAAATGTGTGATATTGAATCATGTTGATGATGTCAGACTGGACAGAGTTTCTGGTATCCAAATATTTGGCATCCAAACATTAATCTTGAGAAGTTGAATTACCTGTATATGAAGCAAAAATGAAAGAGTGGGAACCCATATCTAAATTTAAAGCAAGAAAGTTGCAATGAGAACAAGACAAAATTGAAATATTTTAGATTAGTTTTCCTATTGTTGCACTTCTTATAATGCAAATCATCTCACCACAAGATATCACATAATTCAGTATGTAGGTGATGAACTAAATGTACAATAAACGATTGTGCAATGAAGATGTATATTTTATAAGTATATATTTTCTAGGAAATGCCCCTTGGACATTGTGACCATTTGAGCTAAAGGGATATACAAAAGTTGTATGTTAAGCTCTCCTTGAAATCACTCCTGCCATAAAGTTTGTGTTAAAAATAGGTAAAAATTTATTGCAAAGTTCTTTCAAATTCTCACTATTAACTAACCATTAACTATTACTTTTGCCTCAATAAACTCCCTGTTTGCTGCTTATTAGTAGTTAATAAGGTAGTTGGCAAGTTTAGGTATGGGTCGGAGTAAGGGATCTAAAATAGGGTCATGAGGCATTAATATGTGTTTTATAAGTCCTAATAAACAGCCAATATGCTAGTAATATGCATGCTTGTTAATAGTGAGAATTGGTCCTTAAGAAAGTGTTACCTTAAAGAACTCATTTGTTGACTAACTATTTATTTGTGTGTTTGTTTGTGGTATATGAAAAAAATCATAATTAACATGTTAATGGGCTAAGATGTACATACAAACCTTAACAGTATTAGAAAGTGGAACTTTAGACTTGTTATGAAGGAAACTGAGATCAATAGCAACAAACTTCATAGAAAGTTTACAGAACTGCTTCGAGAAAAACAGTCCAGGAGACTGCAGCATGTGTCCAGCTATGTCTGTGTGTCTGCTGTGTGTCATGTTCCATGGAAGAGAAGAAAAAAAAGTTTTTTTGGTTTTTTTTTCACTAGAACCAGATGTTATGTTATGCATTGTGCCAAATTTGACTCTGTGCCATGAGTTGAGAAGACGTTACCAGCTCCTGTCCTTCACATGAATCACCAACATTCTGCAGAGTTTAGTACTAACTTGATCAGTTTATATTTTGTGTAGCTTCAGTCCTAATTTTTGTTTTTGAATGATAAATGTAGAGGCCAGCTGCTAGTTATTCAATCTCACACATCTTGCAGTCTGTTAAAGAACAAATTGTGGCCAAGATGCAGGCAAAGTGTGGTGACAACACAGTCAGCTTTTGTCAACGCTGGTTCTTGAATATAAGTTTGGTGTATCGTGGGTTTAAGGTCTCCAGCAAGTTTTTTACTTGAACTAAAAATCAAGTCAACATCTTCGGGTGATTCTGGAGACAGACCTTAGTTTCAGTAGTCATGTCAAAGCAGTAACTAAATCAGCATAGTATCATCTCAAAAACATTGCAAGAATTAGATGTTTTGTTTCCAGTCAAGACTTGGAGAAACTTGTTCATGCCTTTATCACCAGCAGGGTGGATTATTGTAATGATCTCCTCACCGGCCTTCCAAAGAAAACCATTAGACAGCTGCAGCTCATCCAGAACGCTGCTGCAAGGATTCTGACTAGAACCAGAAAATCTGAGCATGGCTTCCAGTTACATTCAGGATTGATTTAAAGTATTTTTACTTTACTCGTTTATAAATCACTCAATGGCCTAGGACCTTAACACATTTCAGATATGCTCACTGAATATAAACCTAACAGAAATACCATGGGTTTCAGACAAAACAAGGGGAGTCTGCTTTTAGCTATTATGCTGCCCGTAGTTGGAACCAGCTTCCAGAAGAGATCAGGGGCCGTATGTATAAAGCCGCTCAGAGTAAAACTTTAGTCTTAAGTGTGTCAAAATTCTAAGAATGACGTCATTTTACTCCTATACTTAGACTTAAGAATAAGAGTGATTCATAAAGGTTCCTAAGTGTTAAGACTAGGTCTCAGCTCCTAAATTATTTAAGAGTGCTGGGGACGTCTCCTAACCTAGTTAGGAGTAACAAGATGGCAGTACAGAGGAGGAGACTGCGCACTTTCCAAGAACGAAAGGATGTGTTGGAATTATATGATGACAGGGAGTTGATAAAACGGTACAGACTTGATCATCAAGGTATTCTTTTTGTTACCGACTTAGTCAGAAATTCAATAACTCCTCAAACTCTACGAAACAATGCTTTAACTGCAGAACTGAAGGTAATAATGACTCTCCGTTTTTGAAAGTCAGATGGCCCGGTTCCAGCGTCATCAGCACTACATTCACATGCAGAAAATATTAATGAGCAAACATGTTTATTCAATCCGATGTGGTGTTTTTTTCAGTGTCCATAGATTAAAGTAACTAATGTCAATTTAATAAAGAGATTATTAATTCACATACATTTTCTTACCATCTTTGTAACTCCTTTAATTTGAGCAGTGCAGGGTCCGGGGCATTTGCAATGCCACAAATGGAAGGGTTGGCCGTTCCCAGTATCTCCTCTACCATTTCAGCAATCTCAGACAGAGGATTACATGGAGGGCCTCCACCTGTTTGACAAGAACTCAGCTACTGACCACACATAAACAATCATTTCATATTTAAAAAAAGAGTTTAGTAAGATTAAAATCAATTGTACCTGTGGCACGCATGCTTTCCTTGTAAGCTGCAATCTCTTTGCGAGATGTTGCCAATACATTGTACCACCTTTTCTCACAGTCTTCAGCAGACCGATTTGTCCGAGGAAATGCTGCATTTATAATTGCCATGCATTTTTTTTTTCCTTTACTTGTTACAGTTGGACTGAATTTTCCTCGTATGATGTCCTTCCATTTAAGGACTGATTGCACTAGAAAAATACTTTCTTCCTTGGACCAGTTTGGTTTGGAATATTGGTCTTTCTTTTATATAAAGCTGAGAGTGCAATTTGGGTGACATGATTAGTCAGCTTAATTACATAATTAGAATTCATTTGTGAATTTAATTAATCTGTAAACCTATTGATAAAATCTTGCAAGATTGTGAAATATAAAAGTACTTATTTGTAGTTGTGTAAAATAAGTGTAGTTATTTGCTTTTGCACATAATGCAAAGCTACCTTTTAAAATAAATGTAAATAACAGAACAATTGTATTGTCTTGATTTTTAAACGATGTCATGTTGCTGTGACTTCACCCTTGTAGACTCCCTATTGGCTAATTCAGAGACTAAGGGCAGCCATTTTGTGTTGAAATTATTGTAGTCCTTAATTCTCAACACTTAAGTAAGCTCTTACGAATCAGTCTTAGACTTTACTGAAAGTTGCTTTTAGCCTCTTCATAAAACTCTCCTACTCTTAGAAAAGTCCTACTTTTTACTAATATTTTTTTGACACTTAAGTCAAAGCTTAAGACTATTCTTAAGAGCATTTCTGAGAAGTTTTATACATACGGGCCCAGGGTCCGTATTCATGACAAATCTTAGTGCTAAGAGTTGCTCCTAGTAACACAATTCTAAGAAATTTCTTAGAAATGTGGGTGTTTCCTCTTAAATTTAAAGAAAAGATCCTAGTAAAGAAAAAAGTAATTCAGAAAGCATCTTAACCCTTAAAAGAGGTCTTAAGGTCCGAAATTGTTAGGAGTACGGACGAGGACTTTTAAGAGGCTTAAGAGTTTCTTTAGCAGTGAAGAAAATGGATGAAACATGAAGAGGGAGAAGAAATGTGTTGCACACAATGCATGACAGTGAGTTAATAAGACGCTGCACATTAGATCGTGCAGGGATCATGTTTGTGACAGATCTTATTAAAGACATGTTAACATCCCTGACACTGCGCAGAAATGGACGTAATCACTACATTAACATATTTGGCAACTGGAAAAATGCAACTATGCAGCAGCGATGATTTGGGTCTGTTACAGCACTTTCAGAACCTTATTGTGTCGCTGTTCATTTCCTATAAAATACATTAAGTATGACAGCATGGTAAATAAAGAATATAATGTGTGTGTCTGTGTGTGTGCGCGCGCGAGAGAGAGTACGGTAAAACAGAAAAAATTACGCTTGTAATTTCAAAGTGAAGGCTTATAATAAACCCTACTCTTAAAAGCGCTCTTATTTCCTTCTTGGACAACCAACCAATCACAGTCTTCAAAAGATTGTGTCATAGCTAGCAACGGGGTCAGCCCCGCCTCCTCACTAAGATAAAAGATTTTGTCTTTTCCTCGCTCAGAGTTGCTCTCAGATTGGTCCTGAATCACTTTTAAGCTAAGACTCCTAGCTAGACATTTTTAAGCTAAATTAGGAGCTCTCTGAGAGGATTCTTAGAATCTTTATGAATACGGGCCCAGATGTGCTAAAACATTAGTCACATATAAATCCAGACTCAAAACTCCTCTGTTTATCTGTGCATTTGTTGAATGAGCACTGTGCTACGTCCGAACTGACTGCACTGTATTCAATGTATATGTCACTGTCCTGCTGGTGTGCCCGGGCTGGCCACCAGATGTCTCTGTGTTTTAAGCACATGGCTTGTTGTTTGTTGTTGGTGCCATGTGCTCCCTTGTCTATTGTCTGCCCCCTCCCGTCTTGTTAACTAATCGTTGGAGTGGCTCGCTCCCTGACAGAACGGATCAGCCAGGGGTCCATGGGTCCAGGGCGGAAGCTCCTCAACATCTTCCAGGGAGACCGAACAATGGAGGATTATGCCAGGGACTTCATTGGAGTGGCTCACCAGTCAGCTAAGGAAAAGGCCTGCTTCATTTTCTTTTTCTGGGGAGGCCTAGCCGAGCACTTCAAGTCCCGGATGCCTTATTGGCACCCCGAGGAGTCACTGGACGAGTACATCGGCCTGGCTCTGGGTTTAAGTGGCTCAGCCTTCAGGATGGAGTCTTCCCCAAAGCCTGCTCCGTTTCGTGAGCCCACTGAGTCCGCTCCAGAGCCTGCTCCGTTCTGGGAGCCCAAGCAGTCCACTCCGTTCTGGGGGCCAATGCAGTCTGCTCCAGTCCGTGAGACCACAGAGTCCTCTCCAGAGCCCACTCCAGTCCGGGAGCCCACAGAGCTCGCTCCAGTCTGGGAGCCCACAGAGCCCGCTCCAGTTCGTGAGCCCACAGAGTCCGCTCCAGAGCCCACTCTAGTCCGTGAGTCCACAGAGTCCGCTCCGGGGCTCGCTCCAGTCCGTGAGCCCACAGAGTCTACTCCAGAGCCCGCTCCACTCCGTGAGACCACAGAGTCCGCTCCAGAGTCCACTCCAAAATCCGTTCCAGAGCCCGCTCCAGAGCCCGCTCCAGAGCCCGCTCCAGTCCGGGAGCCCACAGAGCCCGCTCCAGAGCCCTCTCCAGTCCGGGAGCCCACAGAGTCTGCTCCTGTCTGGGAGCCCACAGAGTCCGCACTGAATTCAAATTAAAAATGTATTATTTTATTGAATGAAACTACTGTTAAAAATGTTGTGGCAAAAAAATGCAATTGTTATATTTTACAGTGATATCTGTTACAAAAGCAAATTCAGTCAGCAGCATTTCAATGGGCCCATCCACGACTCATACACAAATTTTATGAAAAGTTTTTCATGGATTGTGTATATCTGCAGGTTGTTTTCGGATGAATGGACCGTTTGTGAGTTCCCTATCAGTCGGTTACTCTCGACGTCATGTCGGAGGACCAACGAATTGAGAGACCAATCCACTTAGAGTGTAAACTAAATGAGCCAATGCACATTGGCATATGATTATTGCATTCAGCTGCCGCATATCACAGCGTGAGCATAAGTAGGAAGCAGGTGCATTGCACATTCAACTTTTCGCTTCGGAGCTGAGTGGTTACATCGTTCTGCTCCTGACGTCTGCTGAGGAGTGAATTCAACGAGTTGAGCATGCTCTTCGGAAGATGGTGCTACAGCGGTGGTGGTTCTTCACATGTCGAGTGGATTGCCCTGTTTGTGTTGCAAGTGACCATCTCCCCTGTGGGCTTCAGCATGCTAAAAGAGCTTTTTCCCTAAAAGAGCATTCATGGGTGCGTCTTTTTAAAAACAAATTTGCATCTGGCAAACTCAACGTTACGTCTTTGTAAAGACGAGTTGGGTCTTGCTTCTGACAACGTGTCACCCGTGCGTTTCTGGATGAGATCTTTACCTGGCGCTGGGTGATGGTCACGATTGCTGCCTCACGTGTCTGGGCAGTAAGCACGCTGAGGTGGCGTTCGTGGATGAGTCATCTTCTCATTGAGGATGCTCATCTCGGAGTTGCGGGCCAGGCTCCGTAACCTCGACAAAGGGGCAGAGCTCTGTTGCCTCCATCTCTATCTAGTTCTCGCCCTGGCTGCAGACAGTTGAGGTCTACTTCAGGAGTTAGCACGGGTGGTCTGAGGATTACAGTGGTGACAAACCTTCCAGGGAATCAACCCTCGAGGGACCATTGCTCCTCTTGCGCTCCGCAACCAGTTGAGCTGCCAATGGAGTCTGCTGGGCCCTCTACAATGAACGTACCAGCAGTATCCTTGGCGCTCCTCCCGATGACCGGATGTCGATTGCTGCATCGGAGGGTGAGCCGGAGCTTCTAGAGAGGAAGATTCGGCTGTGCTGCTGCTCCGGCAGTAGCAATGCCTGAGTGGGATCTGGAAATGACGGCTATGCTTTCCCGGGCCGCAGAGAGGGTAGGGCTCAAGTGGAGACCTCCACCATTTCCCGACCCCTCGAGGTTGGACGAATGGTTTCTCGGGATAGCTTTTGCTGGTTCTCAGCGCCCTACCCGGTTGCCTCTCTCCCAGAGGTGCATGGGGAGCTTACAGGTTGGGGATGGCATATTTTACTGCCAGAAACCAACCTGCTAACTCCTCCTCCCTCACCACCCTCGATGGTGGTGCAGCTAGGGGTATATGGGGGACCCCCGGTGGAGCAGTCAGTTGCGATGCAGTTGCGTCCTTATACCGTCTCCACATGACAGGGCAAACCTTGCCTCCTCTTCCGGGCCTGTAGGTACTCATCTGGTCTCTCCGGCGATGCCTATGTGGCTTGTGGAAATGCTGCCTCCACCTTACGCTATGTCGTTACTGCAGGTTCTTCAGGCTAAAACCACTGAGGGACATGCACGGGGGTTGTCACGACCACACTTGTGGTCCAGGAGCGTTACCTTTGGCTGTGTCTGGTTGACATAGGGATGTCGACAAAGTTCAGTTCCTCAAGGGCTCTGTATCCCAGTCTGACCTCTTTGGCGACACAATCAGGAACATGGCCCAGTAGCCCCACCCGTCATGGCCCCTGTCAACTGGCGGTGAGCTGAGGAGCAAGAGGCCCCGGGACGGGTGACCCAGAAAAAGAGAGGGAACTGCTTCGGGAGATGGTAAGTACACCTCTCCCTTCCCCGGAGGAGGGCCGGGTGGATAATCTTTTGTTTGGCGAACATTCAAACACTTTAATTATAAAAATACACAAACACAAAATGAAAGCGGCAGCCCCTCACGGACGACTGCCGCACACAAAACACAAAACAAAATCCAGACCTGATCCTCTCTCGTTTTTCACTGTTGTCACTCCTCCTTTTATCCTTCCGAAGCTCCTCCGTGGGACTCGAGACTGGTGATTGGCGCAGGTGTCGTTCATTATCATTTTACTCCACCGGCCTCGCTCCATTCCCACGGTTCTTGGACCCGCCCCACTCATCATAGTATGCATTTCCCCAGTGAGCTTTCTCGCACAGACACTGTGCAAGATCAGGGAGGACGAGGAGCAGGTCCTGCTCGTGGCGCCATACTGGCTCACTCGGACCTGGTTCCAGGAGCTGATCCTCCTCTTGACAGCCTCTCCTTGGCAGATTCCTTTGAGGAAGGATCTACTGAATCAGAGATGGGGCACCATGTGGCACCGGCATCCAGACCACCGGAAACTTTATGTCTGGTCCCTGGATGGGACGTGAAGGTTCTAGGTGACCTATCCCAAGAGGTAGTCGACACCATGACTTCAGTGAGAGCGCTGTCTACGAAACATGCTTACGCCTTGAAGTGGAACCTGTTCGTCGAATGGTTCTTTTCTCACAGAGAAGACCCCTGGAAGTGCCCAATCAAAGTCGTGCCGTCCTTCTTGCAGCAAGTGTTGGAGCGAAGGCTGTGTCCATCCACCCTCAAAGTCTATGTAGCTGCGATTGCTGCCAACCACGACCCTGTGGAAGGGAAGTCTGTGGGGAAACATGCGTCATCAGGTTCCATAGGGGGGCAAGAAGGTTGAATCCTCCACCCCACCCCCCCCCCCCCCATACCCTCTTGGGACTTGTCTCTGGTACTTAGAGCACTACAGCAGGGCCCATTCGAGCCTTTGCAGACAGTCGAGCCTCTCAATGAAATCTCTACTCCTGCTTGCACTGGCCTCCATCAAGAGGATTGTGGACCTACACGCATTTTCGGTCGACGATTCGTGCCTAAAGTTTGGACCTGCGGATTCCCAGATAATATGAGGCCCCGGCCCGGCTATGTGCCTAAGGTTCCCACTACTCCCCTCAGAGACCAGGTGGTGAGCCTGCAAGCGCTGCCCCCGGAAGAGGCAGACCCAGCCCTAGCTTTGCTTGTCCCGTCCGAGCATTGAGATGCTACCTTGACAGGACGCAAAGCTTTAGGACCTCAGGCCAGCTCTTTGTCTGTCACAAAGGCCGGCAGAATGGGAATACCATCTCCAAGCTGAGGATGGCCCACTGGATAGTGGACGCTATCACCCTGGTTTATCAGGCAGAGGGTTTGCCTTGCCTGTTCAGGTTGAGGAGCTCACTCTACAAGAAGCGTGGTGTCCTCCTGGGTGCTGGCTCATGGCACCTCACTGACAGATATTTGTAGAGCTGCAGGCTGGGTGACCCCTAACACGTTTGCTAGATTCTATAGCATTCGTGTGGAACTGGTTTCCTCCTGTGTTTGCACCTCAAACGGATAGAAGAACTGAGACCTCAATCTGACTGAACATCTATGCTGTACCAACAAATCCAATCCATGTGGCACTTTTTAGGACTTAAAGAATCTGCTGCTATGACTTAAGCACAGCTAACACTGTGCAATTTTGGCCATGATTTGGTCGTCTGAGACACATTTTGGAACTCCTAAAAGATTCCTATAAACCTAGGCTAAAATATGTAGTCTTTTATCAGTGATTTGGCATGTTCACCGACAGCCGATTAATGGTTGTTGTGATCAAATTTGACCTCAGATGAAATTCTGGCAGTGTCAGGAGATTTGGCACATACAACAAACACCAAACTGTCTCTATTTTTCAAGACAAGCCATGATCAGAATTAATGCTAATTAATGCGCGCACCTGTTTTTAACATGTCTTGACTGTCGTACAGTCTGACATTAATGACAACTGAGATCCCACAGTGTGAAATTATCATCTTTTTTGTACAGTCTGACAAGCAACAATTGTAAATTACTATTAAAAATCACACAGTGTGAGCTCGGCTTTAGTGCCAGAAACCACAAGACACATTCAGTGATCTTGTCGAGTCCACGCCTCAATGCATCTGAGACTACATTACCTACATGATATTAGGCAGGTGGTTTTAATGTTGTGGCTGATTGGTGATTGTCTCTCATACTTAAGTTATTGTATCTATTTAATATGTGTTTTTTTAATAATGTGGCCATATGTCGCCTCATGTATTTGTAATTTGCATGTGGTGTTTGTGTGCAAATGTGGGCCTATTTGTAATATATTACTTAAAACAACCTTGATTTGTGAAAAGGCACTATATAAATAAAACTACTTCTAAATAAGACTAAATAAAAAACTTATTATTAAATTATTTTTCATGTAGCAAGACAAAAGTTATGTAAAAAGGAACAATATACACATATTGTTTACATTATTCACTTGAATATCATCTAGCAGGAGTCATCTAGTTGCTATGCAACATTCTCATTGCTTTCTTCTCATAATTATTTCCCTCTCTTTTGGAACATTTGAGTAATTGAATCCAAGACATTCCCCAACATTATGTAATGGTAATAAGAACATTTGGAATTAATTAATTGGAATTAATTCTCAGTAATAGTGAATTTCATCTTAGTAACAATATTTTCCATAGCATGCCCTAATTCTACAACAGTGGCATGAATGTTAAATGACACACTTAATTACTACTTGATTTTAACCATTTCACACATGAATTTTAAATATTCTAGCTGAGCCCAGGGTGTTTTTTTAAATGACCTTATTTTAGAATGTATTGCCATATTGTTTCCATGGCGACACACATGGTTATCATGTGATGCTCCACAGCCACAATAGCACTGTATGTATTGCATTTATGTATGTATAATTTTTTATTATTACAATTCACTCTATTTACTCTTCTCTCTGGCTCTCAACGGAGGCGGTCGCATTTTTCACTCCCCGTCCTCCCTTATTTTCCCTGCTTGCTCTCCAGTATTGTCTGATCTATTGAGAGACTCTCACTGCACTGCTCTTCAAACTGAGAAATTATGGATTTGATCAACTGGTCCCTCAACGCTATTGACACCATCTTTTCGACAAGAAAACTGGGTTCCGGGGAACTTGCCTGTCCGGACGGAACGTTCGCAGCTGGGTATACGATGGACGCGTGGGAGAGGTGGCGAATCGTATGTCTGCGGCTCTTTCCGTGGAGGACATTGAAGACATCTACCTATTCGGAACCATGATAACAGGTCTTCTGCTGATTGGATTAGGCTTTGTCCTGGGTTATCGAAGAATTCAGAAAACGGGTACAGCTGTCCAAAGCCTCACAAGGCTGCCTGTCATGACTGAAGCTGTGGGAAGAGCGGTCAGCATTGAGACTGAGACTATTAACCGCAATATGGATTCTATCATGGAGAAGCTCACGGCTCTGCAAAAGAAAATTGATGATATTCGGGATCAGAATGGACAAAGAGAGTAGCTGCGGAATTGGAATGCGGCTACTCGCCTAAACAAATCACAATCTTATCTTTTCTGGCTCCCCCGTACCAGCACTGCCCGGCAAGGTCGTTGTTGGAAATTTATCCCTGGGAAAGAACACTGCAGTGAGATGCTCTTGCCTCCTCCCCCATTCTACAGACATTGATTATAAACTACTACACACACACACAAATATGCATTCACTTCCCCTCCCCCCATCCCTCGCCTCCGTTCGCTTTGAACCCGCCAGCCTGACGGGCGGGTCTGTGACCGGCGCCGAAACAAATGGCTGCTGGACCGAATGGCTGCTTGCCGGAGCTGGATTTGTTTGCCCCTGTTGCAAGAGTCATGTGTTTATGGTGTATGTGCTTTTTGTGCTGAGGTGTTTTTTTCTGTTCTCACACTGTACTCCCGAAGGAGCATAGTCTGTTTTGTTTTTTTTGTTTTTTTTCCTCACTTTCCTCATGTAAATGCTGTATTTTCTTCAATTCCCTGTCTTCCTGTTCTGTCTACCCCCTTGTCATATGTATGTTGTGTATGTATGGACAGGTTAATGGCTAATTTCGCTGGTACTTGTGACTAGTGACAATAAAGGGCTACTACTAACAAACATGCTCACTATATTATTAAATATCTGATATTCCCATGCTGAAATGTGTGCAAATAAATGTATTTGAAAGTTTAAACTCTTTTATAATGGCAGTGTTAGTTAGTGCTGAATCCGAGCTGTGGGATTTACAACACATACATTCATCCTCTCCTCCTGACACTAAAGTAAGTCTCTGATGACCTGGGAGAAGAGCAGAGTTATAGTTATAGTATAGTTATAGCTATAAATGTTATAGTTACCTACACAGAGTGTTTTATATCAATAAAACATGTAGTCAGATTATATTTGTTAACATCATTATTGGCGCTTCTAAAAAAATACATTGGTGTGTATTTTTACAAACTATAAATGTATTGTTTTGCTTGCGCTTATGTGAATTTAAATGTCTGTGATTGTATGCGTTAAGGCTGAAACACATTGCACAATTTTTAGTTGTCCCAGACAAAAGTCTGGAGGCAATCACAGCGATTTCTGATTGGCCACAATTGTTTCACGATGCCAATATTTCATCTGGGACAGCCGATAATCGTGCAGTGTGTTTAGGGCTTTAAAGTGTTAAGTCCCCTTTTTTTGCATAACACTTAAATATGTTTTACTTTTATTTTGTTACTGTACAGAACAACACTGCATTGTTTCCTTGCAAAACAAATCCATGATAATCATGCAACAGAAAAAACAAACAAATAAACAACAACAACAAAAACAATGGTACTAACATGGGATAGTACTCTTGGAACCAGTAATCCACTGAAGAAATGTTGGAGGGTTTTTGGGGATGTATTTGGTCGGTCAGGGGGACAACTCGGTCAAGGATCTATGGAGGTACAGGCTTGATCTTCATTCTGAGACTAACGAAATGGATTCACAATTTGTTTATGGTCCAGGATGGATCCAGGAGACTGTGGAGTGTCATCAGGAGCATGAAATATGGATAATGTGTCTGCTTCACTGTTCTTGGTACACGGGCCATAGCATATACAGAAGTTTAAATGGCAAAAAAAACAAGGCCCAGCGTGCTTGGTGGGACTTCAAACACTTGGCTTTGCAGAGACACTGGAGGGCCGAAGGGGTGATGTGTTTTTTCTAGCCAATGCCTCAACGCTTCCAGAGCTAACTTAAAAGCTAAGAGTTCTCAATTACCTATATAAAAAATTACTCTCCACCAAGGGGAGTGAACAGGAGAAGGCGACAAATGGATGGAGCCTCGAAGGTGTCCCCTGCTGCTAGGAAAGCACCGCTCAGACACTGGTGGTTTAGGGATCCACTTCTATGTTGAAAGGCTTGTTGAGATCTGAATGAGTCAGTAGTAATACACTGATGAAGGTCTGTTTGAGCTGATGAAAAGCATAAGTGGCTTTGGGGGACCAGAACCATGGAACAACATCACTTTGAGCACTTTAGTCCAATGAAGCAATAACGTTGTTATATGGATGGATATTCCTTTGTTTACGTCTCCTTTCTTCACGGAGACTTATTGTTTGTATCCGTTATGGAATAGCTCTCTCTCTCTCTCTCTCTCTCTCTATATATATATATATATATATATATATATATATATATATATACATACATACAGTTGAAGTCATAACTTTACATAAACACTTATCTGAAATCTGAAAAATGTTAATTATTTTACCAAAATAAGAGAGATCATACAAAATGCATGTTATTGTTTATTTAGTACTGAGATATTTCACATAAAATATGTTTACATATAGTCAACAAGATAAAATAATACTTGAATTTATAAAAATGACCCCGTTCAAACCTTTACATATGCTCAATTCTTAATACTGTGGTGTTACCTGAATGATAAACAGAAGTGATTTTTTTTGTTTAGTGATAGTTGTTCATGAGTCCCTTGTTTGTCCTGAACAGTTAAATGTCCTGAACAGTCTGCTGTTCCTCAGAAAAATCCTTCAGGTCCCACAAATTATTTAGTTTTCCAGCATTCTTGTGTATTTGAACCCTTACCAATAATGACTGTATGATTTTTGAGATCCATCTTTTCACACCGAGGACGTCTAAGGGACTCATATGCAACTATTAGAGACTATTAAAATGCTCACTGATGCTCCAGAAGGAAAAGCCATGCATTAAGAGTCGGGGCAGTTATTTTTGGAGCTGGGCTTATCGCATATGCATTGTAGGAGTTTGCCTATCAGATGCATAATTTATGGGAAGAGAATTTTTTAATAAATCATGCAACAAGATTTACAAAGGCTTCTGGTAGTTTATTTAATGGTCAGCTATTTGCTCCATTATTTAACATCCAAAAATAAAGCATGTCTCAACCCATTTTGCGCTTGACATGACTGTGATACCAAGCTGGCTAAATATGTGTTATTTTATTTTAGATAGAACCCTAATATGCTGTGCTTCCAAAAAAAAAATCACTTTATTTTTGCCTCAGAAACTGACTGAAGTGAGCCTTGTTACCTTACTATCTAAATGTACACTGTGATATTGTGCCACTGCACCTCCCCATCAACTCAAGTCACTAAGGAACTTCATTCACTTTCACCAGTCACCCACGCACTGCACCATTTCTGCACCTAAATATAATCCCACCAGGATAGCACAAATTACCTTTTTTGACTTTGTATTATTCTGCTACAGTATGGATGTGAGGTGAGATTATGTTTCTTTGGATGTGAGTTTATGTTTCTGTGATGAGTCATTTCAGATAGAACTATTTGTTTTGCTCTCTGTGAATTATACTCAGGAGTCAGCATTGTTTTCTGAGAAGGAACAGGCCTAATAGGAAGCAGTGGAACACAGGGTGTGAATGAGAACAGCACCTCCCTAGAGAAAATCATTTAATGGTCACAGACGCATACAAGCTGATGAACGTCATTCAGTGATTCAATGTTCAGCAATTAATTAACAACCCTTCAAATACTTGTTGTAATTTGTCTTGTAAGTTGATAATGAAAGTGAACGAAAATAACTTTTTAGGCTATTATAAAATGTTAACCAAAGATGTACTGTTTTGAACTATGTGACTGTCAATCACAATTAGTTAAAAGGATAAGAAAATAATTGTGGATATTGAACAACATCAGTTTTCCTGTTCAACACATGGAATGCACTTTTCTTCTAAAAATGCAAATATGCCTGAAAAAAATAAAAACTATAAAATTCACAAGGTGGGAATTTGCCTCCATATAAGTCCATGGCAAACCACTGAGCTTAACATACTGGTTTAGAAAACATAACAGTTGTTCCCAAATGTAAACTAAATTTGATAAAAACCTCCAGTTGGAGAAATTTAGGTTTAAAATGATATTAATAAAACAGTAAAAATAGAAGTCTAAGGTCAAACAATAGAAGTCTAAGGTCCCATTTAGATGTCTGTAATGTGTGTGTTGTGTAATACTAGTCTCTTGGGGGGGGGGTTACTCATCTGCTGAGAAGAAGAAACACAGCCATCTGATGAACAATTTCTCCAGAGTCTCAAACCAGACGCTCCCTGCAGAAAACAGAATCTGCAAAATTCAAACATTAATTCCTTCCTCTGAGCTCACTGCATTACCTTTGATTTTCTTGGATCATAAAGTCATTTTTTACATAATGCTGTATCATATTTCTCAACAACTAAGTCTCAGCTGTGTTCCAAAGACTGTTACCCTGAGATAAAATACTCATTCTTTCCATCTCCAATTTATATAGAAAAATTAAATTAAAATAAATAATTTTAATAGTACATTTCTAAACACTATAATGACAAAATAACATGACCGATTTCAAAGTGGATATAAAGATATACAGACATAAAGAGCCATGGATGAAGTGGATCTGTATCTACAATCCACTGAAACCATATCTGCAAATGCATTTCATAATTTACCAACGACGAAGCAATCTTTAGAAATTACATTTCCATTACTGTCTTGCTGCGTTTTCAGCCTCTCCCGTGATCACTACATTTTCAGAAACTCATCTTGAGACTGTACTTGTTCCATTCATCGGCAATATGGCTCTGCAGTTGTATACTGTTATGCAGTGTCTTGATTTTTAAAAAGCAAAAGTGCAGCTCCTTATAATCTGTACCTAAAAAAATTAAAATAAAAAGGATTCAAATCTGTCAAATTGTTCTCCTTATCCAGCTGGGTGAATATCTTAACTGTAAAAACACACTTTTGTGAACAGCAGATGTGTGATAAATTAACTAGAAAAAATTATTTAGCATTTCTTATGATAATTTAAAGGGGTCTTGAAAACCCCTAATGATAAGGAGTACTTAATTGTGTGATTAACTTGTTTGTAAACTTTAAACCTGTTTATTTAATTTAAGATTTTTTTAACAACATTAAGCCACTGTATAATAACCAACATTTGGAATGTTTGTTCCAAATATGTGGTTATTTCATTATATTTAGGTATATGGTTAGTGTTGGGGTAGAGGCCAGGTTCAACAACATAACTACAGAAGTAAGTACATGCAGAAACTGTATAATGTATAAACAATGTAACATGTATAAAATCAACTAATATAAAGTGGATCCTCTAAGTATAATCCCAAAGCTCCTCCAACTGCAGAACTATGGCAGGGGAATTAGGTTTTTTTGGGATGTCACATTCACATAAGGAGAAACTTGCATAATAGGTAAATAGGTCAGTAGCCAACAGCCCTAGGAAGTAAACTTCCATTACCAAGAAAAAATGGATCGGTGCTTTCTGATTCATTCATGAGTGTCTCTACAGGGTAGTGTTTCTAAGGTAGTGTGCCTCTGGAGACGTGCAGTGAGTTCCGGACTCTGGCTAACATTTGTTGTTGAGAATTGTTGAGTCAGATGATAATTAACAATATCTACATAATCTGTTTTGTAATCTGGGGCAAAAACACATGCTGTGGAAAAGTGTTTGCCAATACTCTGAGATTTTTAATGTCACACGATCTTAGTCAACGTGTATAAATGCCTAAAGCGAACCTCCAGAAACAAGAAAAAACACAAAGGGGTGCATCTTTCATGTACACCTTTCATGGATACATAATATATACCAGCAAGTGTTCCTGTGTGAAAAAGTAGTCCATACTGCCATATAATTAATGGCAATAATTACAACAAACACTTCCTGTGCAATGGTTTGTGCCTTGCCAATCTGGCATGGACACAATTTTTGCCCAGTGTTTTTCTGATGTACAATCCTACCCAAGATGAAGGAAGCTCAAAGATCGTTGTGATTTCCTGGTTAATTTTGCACCTTGCTCTTTTTGTTGTTTTTTTTCAGACTGATAAGCTTTTAATTTCTGGTCTGTCTGATTTATATTGCACAAAACCAGTGTAAATAATAGCTACTTGTTAAAGGTGTACAAAGCTGTCTTTGCCAAACAATGTTGATATTTGAAAGCACCAAAAACAAACATACCCATAGCCCAACAGAACCTCACCCCTATTTTGATATCTCCATCCCACATATACATACACAATCATGGGAACGATGGTCACGGAAACAAGTGAAGATGACACACAAGCATATTCAAACAAAAGCCAACTCAGATAAGCAAGTGAAACAAAAGAAAGGGTCTCACCTCAGTCGTGGACAATTCCTGCCGGAGCTGAGATTCGAACCCACAACCTCGGGTTACAAGTCCAACGCTAAATCCATTAGGCCACGGTTGTCCCCTGTTTATGCAGGTCCCACCTCTTGCCTGATTATAACCCTGCAAACATGTCCTTGTGTGGCCCATGCTGGCTTTTTGAGGGCACAGTCGGCTAGGGCCAGCCCACACCAAACCTAAACAGGCTCAGTGTGGGCTTGCTCAGGTGAGGCGCACAGCTTTTTTTGGTGAGACTCTTTATTGGTGAGATTAGTCAAGTCAAGTCAAACTTAATTAAGATCCCTTGCGGGCAATTTGGATGCAGCGCAAATCAAAAGCACAACAGACCCATACACTACATTCTAAAACATAAATACATAAAAATATATAAGTAAAATACAGTATATTTCCCTAACAGATTCCTTAAAGACAATTTAACAGTCGAATTGCCCATGGAACAATCAACTGTTTGTATTGTTTACTTTTCATCTTTGGTAGTCTATAACGGGAACCTGAAGGGAGCATAAAAAACTCTGGATACAAAAAAAATGGTCACTGTCCAAGAGCACAGATTGAGTCCCGAATCAAAATATTTCTATTAAACAAAGATGACAAACTTTTTTACCTATAGTCTTCCCACTAAGAATAACTATTAATACAAAAATGTATGTTTCACACTGAGATTTCCAAACCAGCAGCTGATAGATTAGTACAATACAGGCTCAAACTAAGACTTATAGAACAATTCCAACAGTGTCCTATCTATATTGAATGATCTTAATTTTCTTAAACAGTATAGGCGCTGCTGTCCCTTTTTACTTAATACCTCTGTGCTCACATCAAAACACAATCTATTATCAATAGTGGTTCCCAGATATTTATAACTATCCACACATTCCACTTTCTCACACCTAATAAGGGTAGCCTGTGAAGAATGTGGTTTTGTTCTAATGTCAATAATCATATCTTTAGTCGTAGACAGATTCAATTGCAAACAGTCATCATAACACCATTTCACAAATAAAGTCGTCAACTCCTCAATTTAATTATTTTCCAGAAGACTCACGATGACTGTTTTGATGCATTAAAGTGGATAAGCAAATACATTAGTTTTTTACAATCATTTTTACACTAATAACAGAAACTTAATGTCATTTTTCGAACACAATTCACAACTGAAGAACAAAATACACATTTTTCAAAACTCTTAAGACTTTTTTCAAATGCTTAGATACAATACATATGAGCCAAAGATCTTTTGTTCATTGAAATACAAAATCACAGGTTCAAAATAACACAACTTAACATCAAAGTATTACTATTTCAAAATACAGCACACATATTACATCTGAATTGAGTGTCTATTCCTTTAATTATAATGGTCTAACTATCAACTGATACAACTGCTCAAAATGCTATCTAACGGTTGCATTACTCTTGAAGCATAGTTTTATGGAAAATTTTGGACAACATTACGAAGTGAAGCAACTGAAGACTGAATATGTTAAGGTATGTTCCTGTGGCTCAGTGGTTAGAGCATTGCTTTAGCAGCGCAAAGGTTGTGGGTTCGATTCCCAGGGAACACATACTGACACAAAAAATTATATCCTGAATGCACTGTAAGTCGCTTTGGATAAAAGCGTCTGCTAAATGCATAAATGTAAATGTATGATCAGTTTCAAGGTGCCTGGTGTTGGGAGAGAGAAAAAATCCCCAAAATTCTATATCATTGTTATCAGTATTTGTTTTTCCTACATTACAGTTTTTTTTACAATAATTTCTGCACTAATAACAGAACCTTAATGTATTTTTTCAAACACAATTCACAACTGAAGATCAATCAGTATTTGTTTTTCCTACATTAAATGTCTTTACAGAGGGTGATAGAGCTGGAAGCTGATTAAAACCATTCATAATTTTGGATGATGCAGGCCAAGAAATGGAGGAGAGTTTGAGAGCCCAGCGGTTGAGAGGGACTCAGAACAATGTTCTCTGGGGGGCCTGACCACCTCCCCACTGAATGTGATTTTGAGGGACCCCATAGCTAAATCAGTGCAATGGGCCCAGAATTCCTAGTGATAGTACTGAGAGCAATCACGGTTTCAGGCCCATCCACAGTTTATCACCTTGTATCTACCCCCATACTCCCATTTCCTTACTGTAACCCGACTGAAGAGTTTTTTCTCCACTTGGAGGTGGAAGGTTTTCAATAGGCTCCTCACAAACAAGTCCCTCTTCTCCAGGCCATAGATGATGCCTGTAATGTCCAATGGCAGGCCTGTATTTGCCATACCATAATAATTTTTCCAAGATCTTTAGCTAATTAAATTCATTATCCATTATGATGTGGATGAGAACCTGTGGCCAAATCCACAAGACAGGGTTGATAAAACATAGAAGTGCAGTGAGGGACATTTTACTGTATGCCTACTGTAGTTTTATCTTTTTTTTTCTTATATACAGTTTTTTTTTTTACCTGTTGCGAGTTGATTATTTAATGATTATAATAATTTTCCAATTTTGATTAATGATTCCAGTGTCTTTACTTTTTATCTCTAGTCTATTAAAATAATGTATGGATGTGTAGAACCATAATGAAAGCTGTATTATATATTTTGAGCAACTATATTTAATGATTGTACTAACAGCTAAGCAGTGAAACTATGCACATCTTGTGTGTGGGTGATCTAAATGAATGTTCCTATGATATTTCATAAGAAATTAGTATTTTGAAATAATGCTTCTGCAAATGCAAGGCTTCTTTAAAGATATGAACAAAATATGCAAAGTTTTGAACATTGGACAGCCTGTGTTACGAATAATGACTGTTTTGAGTCTATAGTTTTGAAAAATTACATGAAGGGTCTGTTATTAAGGCAAAAATTATTGTAAAAAACTGTAATAAGTTAATCAATTTTCAAGTGTAGCTTGGTGCTAATTGTACTTCTAATTATATTTTAGGATGCAACCTATTCTTGTAAGCATTATAGATAGCTTGTGTTTCTGGTATAGAACCAAACTTTGTTTATTATAATTTATTTATAATTATAATTTAGATATTAAATCCACATACGCAATACATATCTGAGGAAAAATGCATTGTTGGTCGGCGCCACCTTGCGGGCAGGCGTGAATTAGCAGAAGGCGAACATTTATTTCGCATTGCTTTTTTGCATGGCGCTTAGTGTGGAAAGGCCTTTACATTGCTTTGTTTGCTTTCTTTTGTCTTTGTTTTTTACTTTTGTGTATTTACATTTTTGGCTATATGTAGCTGTATTAAACTGAATTGAATGTTTTATTTTGTATTTAATAAATTCACTGATTTTAAATCCCTTTGACTACTGTACATTTTTGACAATATAGACATTAGTTAGTGAGAAACACTTAAATTAAGCGAATAACAAAAATAATTCTGTGATAGTTTAAAGCCAAACAGGAGAAACACTGTGTGCAACGAGACAGTCAGACGGCTTTTCAATCTACACATATTCATGATTTACCATGGATTTACTGTAACGTTAGTAACACCCACCTCACCATGGTATTGCGGCAGAAATGTGGTATATTTACACTGAATTTTATTACAGGAGTAAAGGTATATAATTATAGTAAGCATGTGTGGTTAAGCCATAGCATGTTTTTAGACAGTTTTTCATACAAATAGGCTATCTAAAAACCATATGGTTATATTTTTACCATGGTATTGAGGTGTAATATGCTATTATGGGAGACCAAAACTAAAAAAAATAAGAATAAAGAATAAAGGTTGCTACAATTTTTACATATGTTCCTGATTTTGATCATGAACAAAAATGTGCTTCTGCATCCTCACTCAAACTACTATCAAATGTGCATTTCTAAGAGACAAGAAAGTGATATTTTTAATTATTAATATTTTCAGGCAACCCAAACCAGTTTCTTGATTTGAATAAATATCACTCATTAGAACATGCAGAAACTAAGAAATAATTTTTTCTATTTAGATATTTATTGTATTAAGGAAAATTAATGCTCAAGTAACTTTCACTTTGGAGCAAAAATCTGCCTTTAAACTAGAAATAAATAAAGAATTGACATGTATCGTGATAATCATCTATATCGACTGATATGAAAAAAATTATCATAATCATTTTTGTGATAATTTTTTGGGACATATCGCCCAGCCCTGCAACTGCCTTATATTCCTCAAGCAAAGGAATGTATTCAAAACTCTATATTGTTTATACAAGGAAAGAAAACAGATTGTTGGAACAACACTAGGCCATTTATTTGTTCCATAAAACAAGGTTATTATTTTTGAATGCATGCTGTCAAATCAGAAACATAAAGCGGCAAAAAAGTGTAAATACTCACTTGTGAAAATTATAAATACATAAATAATCAAATAAAATAGAATAATAGATCAATGTCTTTTTTCAGTTATAGAATTTAATATTTGGTTGGTCGCACAAAAGCACTGAAGAATTGCCTTTCACAAAAGAAGAGGTGAAATGCAGAAATAGAGTACGCTTTTGACTCTGTATACAAGTTTCATTATTCTAAACACTACTAAACTCTAATCTAAACCACTAAATGTTATGCAAAGAGTGTTGGTGCTGGATGATACGTTAAATTTAGTGCAAATAGTCCAGAAACCAGGCACATGGCTTTTCCAGGTCATACAATTGTACCTTCCAAAATCATTGCAGCGTTCATGACGTTAAGGTGCAGTGAGTAAGATATGGTCTGCGAGTCCTCAGGAATCAGTCAATATGCCAACTGGCGTGCTGGACATCTGTTTTGCATCATCACAGTCCCAAAAACAGGAGTGACCTATGACATTTTAAGAGATTTTTTGTTTTGTTTGTGGTTATATATTAAAACTTCACTAAAATGGCTGATTTCATTTTTGAAAAGTGATATACAGTAAATGCAGTGCTTTGACAAGAAATAGTAAAAAATGTACCCTTATATATCCTGTTCTGTGATATGGCGACTCATGGATATTAAAATACAGGAGGCACACTAAATTAATCTCTTCTCATTTATTTACTTCTTTCTAAACTCTTTTTTAGACGATAGCTCTGCATGCATCTCTTTCTTACCTCCTTTCTGTTCTGTTCTGTCTGTTGCAGAATCATTATTTGTTTCAAACCAATAACCCCCCAGAAATATACTTTTGTTTCTTCTGGCTTCTAAAAAGAGGCCTCGAGGCCTGTTTCATAAATCAAGTTTATCAAATAGGCCAGGCTTATTTCAATTAGTCTGATTCCCTATCAAATGATTTGGTTCATTAAAGCAAATTTAACAAAGATCTGATACGTCCATAAATGTTCTTGTGGGAGTGTTTGTTTTTGTCTCTCTCTCTCCTGCTTGTCTTCGCTCCTTTGCCTGTCATTTTCTTAGGCTGCTCCCCCTGGACTGCTGATTGGCTCACGAAGCTGTCAATCATCATTAGGCAATGTGATGTCAACCTATCCGCTTCCAGTTAAGCATTTAAAAGGACGCTGAGAAGAGGAATAGGGAGGCTTTGCTTTTGCTCCTTGCTTGCTGTCATTTGCACTTGATTTGATTCATTGTTAGTTTATGCCTAGGTTCGTTCTGTTTGTTTCTTGATCTTTATAATCTCTTGGTTGTAATTTTGTTTTGATCTTTGTTACTTTGATTTGGATGGCGTTATTCTTTGTTCTTTGAGTTACGCCCTATGACACTTACTCTTCACTTAAGAGGAAGGTGGATAGGGAAGATGTCGTACGACTTCCATTGTGCAACACTTAGGTAACTCTCTGTATAAAAACACCAGGTAAGAGGTGAATGCCACCCCCTGTATGTTTTGTTTGTTAGTTGAGTAGGGAAGTATATGGCGCTTGGCGCTGAAGACTTATTTTCCTTTTCTTCCTTTAGCTAGGTAAGCTTCCTTTAGCTTACCTAGCTTCATTTAGCTAGGTAAGAGGTTTAATTAAGGTAGAATTGGTTTTGTTTCTTTCTTTCTTTCTTTTTGCGTCACTAGCATCCCCTTTCTCTTGGGTTGATTTGTTTAGGTCTTAGCTTCCTTTTCTTGAGTTGTAAATATTTGTATATATTGATGGTCTCTTCAATGATTTATACTTTTGTAAATATACTTTATTATATGGATTCTTTCACTTTATATATTAAATTCACTTCTGTTGGCAGTTCGTGTCTTGCATTTCCTCTTGCTACTAGATAGCGGGCTAGATCATAGTAAAATAATAAAACAAATTTTGATTAAAAAATACAACTACAGGTGCATCTCAATAAATTAGAATGTAGTGTAAAAGTTCATTTATTTAAGTAATTCAACTCAAATTGTGAAACTCGTGTATTAAATTCAATCCACACAGACTGAAGTAGTTTAAGTCTTTGGTTCTTTTAATTATGATGACTTTGGCTCACATTTAAAAAAAAAAAAAAAAAACACCAATTCACTATCTCAACAAATTAGAATATGGTGACATGCTAATCAACTCAAAACCCCTGCAAAGGTTTCCTGAGCCTTCAAAATGGTCTCTCACTTTGGTTCGGTTCACAGTTGTCCAGAAGACAATCATTGACACCCTTCACAAGGAGGGAAAGCCACAAACATGCATTGCCAAAGAAGCTGGTTGTTCACAGAGGGCTGTATCCAAGCATGTAAACAAAGTTTAGTGGAAGGAAAAAGTGTGGAAGAAAAAAATGCACAACCAACCGAGAGTACCGCAGCCTTATGAGGATTGTCAAGCAAATCCGATTCAAGAATTTGGGTGAACTTCACAAGGAATGGACTGAGGCTGGGGTCAAGGCATCAAGAGCCACCACACACAGATGTGTCAAGGAATTTGGCTAGTTGTCATCAGAGGCATCTTAACTGGGCTAAGGAGAAGAACTGGACTGTTGCCCAGTAGTTCAAAGTCCTCTTTTCAGATGAGAGCAAGTTTTGTATTTCATTTGGAAACAAAGGTCCTAGAGTCTGGAGGAAGGGTGGAGAAGCTCATAGCACCAGCTGCTTGAAGTCCAGTGTTAAATTTCCACAGTCTGTGATGATTTGGGGTGCAATGTACAGGTGCTGGTCATATAATTAGAATATCATCAAAAAGTTGATTTATTTAATTAATTCCATTCAAAAAGTGAAACTTGTATAATGTATACATTCATTCCACACAGACTGATATATTTCAAGTGTTTATTTCTTTTAATTTTGATGATTATAACTGACAACTAATGAAAACCCCAAATTCAGTATCTCAGAATATTAGAATATTACTTAAGACCAATACAAAGAAAGGAATTTTAGAAATCTTGGCCAACTGAAAAGTATAAACATGAAAAGTCTGAGCATGTACCGCATTCAATACTTAGTTGGGGCTCCTTTTGCCTGAATTACTGCAGCAATGCGGCGTGGCATGGAGTCGATCAATCTGTGGCACTGCACAGGTGTTATGAGAGCCCAGGTTGCTCTGATAGTGGCCTTCGGCTCTTCTGCATTGTTGGGTCTGGCATGTCGCATCTTCCTCTTCACAATACCCCATATATTTTCTATGGGGTTAAGGTCAGGCGAGTTTGCTGGCCAATTAAGAACAGGGATACCATGGTCCTTAAACCAGGTACTGGTAGCTTTGGCACTGTGTGCAGGTGCCAAGTCCTGTTGGAAAATGAAATCTGCATCTCCATAAAATTGGTCAGCAGCAGGAAGCATGAAGTGCTCTAAAACTTCCTGGTATATGGCTGTGTTGACCTTGGACCTCAGAAAACACAGTGGACCAACACTAGCAGATGACATGGCACCCCAAACCATCACTGACTGTGGAAACTTTACACTGGACCTCTAGCAACGTGGATTATGTGCCTCTCCTCTCTTCCTCCAGACTCTGGGACCCTGATTTCCAAAGGAAATGCAAAATTTACTTTCATCAAGGTTTAAGGTTTTTTTAAGGTTTCTTTATTTGTCACATAAAAAAATTATACAAGGTATAATCAGAAGTGAAATGTAAGTGAAATCAGGTCCGCTCAGTGGACAGTGCAAAAGAATAAAAATAAAAATAATATAAAAGTAACAACACAACAGCATATATATGGTAAAAAAAGAGAGAGTAAAATGTGCAATGGAATAAAAAGTGCAAAAAAATAAGATGTGCAAAAAACAGTATACTGGGGCTTAATAAATAGTAATATGAACAAGAGGGATGTGCAAGATGGATGTGCAAACGGGTTGTACAGGGTATGTACACAAAGCAGCAATACGGGTGATGAGAATATGGATGTTTTACAGTTAACAATCTTGTAAATTTATGAGACTGGGTTTGTGTTAAGGAGTTTATGAGTTTATGAGACTGGGTTTGTGTTAAGGAGCCTGATGGCCTGAGGGAAGAAGCTCCTCCTCAGTCTCTCAGTTTTTGCCATCATGCTCCTGAAGTGCTTGCCAGATGGCAGTAAACAGAAAAGATGGTGAGTTGAATCTTTAAGGATTTTAGCAGCTCTGCTTTTACAGCGTTTGAAGTAGATGTCCTGCAGAGAGGGGAGAGCCGACCCTGAGATGTGCTCAGCTAAGCTCACGACACTCTATAGAGCTTAGCAGTCCTGGTTTGAGGAATTACCATACCACACTGAGATGCACTGAGTCTGCTTTCACACGGCAACGGCAAACATGCTGATTTACTTCTGGTTTGTCGTTGACGCGTGTTCTGAGCTGAATCTCCGCCAAGCCAATTGTTTATCGTCTATTTTCTATCTTAAATTCCGATTCTATACACAATAATTTGTGTTTCTATAACGTGTGAATATATCCCCGATCGCATTCTGCAACGAGAATAATCAGAGTGGCTTGTTATCGCAAGTTCTATTTTGATTTCCCAAGTCCGCTATTAGCTTATAGCCCGTTAGCAAAGCCAGCGCGGGTTCCGCTAACACAGCTAATACCCCTTTTTCACACACGCATACACACATTTAACATTGTTTCACTGTTACTTGCTTAAATGGCGGATTCGTGTCTACCTTTGTGTGCAGGTGAGGACACGTTCGAGCTGCATTCGGCGCAGCTAGAGCTGGAGGCCGTGGAGACACGGATCCGCGAGCTGCTTGGGAAACAGGCCCAGCTGAGGAAACGGATAGCAACGCTGGAAACATCTCGGGCTGACGCTCATAAGTCCGGGGTAAGTATGCAACGCGCTGCTAACGCTCCCACCACCTCTACTCCGTGTGTTTCTCTGCACAGGCCCCGTGCACCCGGGACGCGACCGTCACAGATGGCCTTCACTCCGGCGCCGGGAAATCACGGACCCTGGGTGCAGCAGCGGAACATTCACGTTGATAATACAAATGATGCGTTAGGACTTGCGTTTACTGACCTAATAAACTCTTTTGGTGTCAAGCAAAATGTCACCGGGCCGACGCATCGTTTTAATCATACGCTAGATTTAATAATATCGCATGGAATTGATCTAACTAATATAGATATCATACCTCAAAGTGATGATGTTACTGACCATTTCCTTGTATCGTGCATGCTGCATATTACTGATATTAACTATATGGCTCCGCGTTATCGCCCAGGCAGAATTATTATTCCAGCCACTAAAGACAGATTCACAAATAACCTGCCTGATTTATCTCAACTGCTCTGTGTACCCATAAATACAGATGAACTAGACACAATTACTAGCAACATGGGAACTATTTTCTCCAATACGTTAGAAACTGTTGCACCCATCAAATTAAAAAAGATTAGAGAAAAACGTGCTGCGCCATGGTACAACAGTTATACCCATTCTCTCAAGAAAGAAATTCGTATTCTTGAGCGCAAATGGAGAAAAAGTAACTTGGAAGTCTTTAGAATTGCGTGGAAAAACAGTATGTCCAGCTATAGACAGGCTCTAAAAACTGCAAGAACCGAGTATATACGCAAACTCATAGATAATCACCAAAACAATCCAAGGTTTTTATTTAGCACAGTGGCTAGATTAACAAATAAACAGATGTCACCCGATCTAAATATTCCCTCACAGTTTAATAGTAATGACTTTATGAATTTCTTTACTGATAAAATATATAACATTAGAAATACAATAACAAACGTAGATTCTACAGCGTCTAGTACTTCAGCATCATTCATCGCACCCAAAGAAAAACTGCAGTGCTTTACAACTATAGGACAGGATGAGCTAAATAAACTTATCACTGCATCTAAACCAACAACATGTTTATTAGATCCTGTACCAACTAAACTATTGAAAGAGGTGTTACCTGTTGCAGAACAACCGCTTCTCAATATTATTAACTCCTCGCTATCTTTAGGTCACGTCCCAAAACCATTTAAGCTGGCAGTTATTAAGCCTCTTATTAAGAAACCAAAATTAGATCCTTGTGAACTGGCAAATTACAGGCCCATTTCAAATCTTCCGTTTATGTCGAAAATATTAGAAAAAGTAGTGTCTGCTCAATTGTGCTCCTTTTTGCAAAAAAATGATATCTATGAAGAATTTCAGTCAGGTTTCAGGCCCCGCCATAGCACAGAAACTGCACTTGTTAAAATTACAAATGACTTGCTTCTTGCGTCAGACAAAGGCTGCATCTCGTTGCTAGTTTTACTTGATCTTAGTGCTGCGTTCGACACTATAGATCATGACATACTGATAGATCGATTACAAAACTATACAGGTGTTCAAGGGCAGGCTCTAAGATGGTTTAGATCCTATCTGTCCGATCGCAACCACTTTGTTTATTTAAACGGGGAGTCATCTCAATTATCACCAGTAAAGTATGGAGTACCACAAGGATCTGTCCTAGGTCCTCTATTATTTTCATTATATATGCTGCCCCTTGGTAATATTATTAGAAAATACGGGATTAGTTTCCATTGTTATGCTGATGACACTCAACTATATATCTCAACAAAACCAGATGAAACTTCTAAACTATCTAAGCTAACGGAGTGTGTTAAATATATAAAAGATTGGATGACCAGTAATTTTCTCCTATTAAATTCAGATAAGACCGAGATATTACTTATTGGACCTAAAAACAGTACACAGAATCTCTTGGATTACAATTTGCAACTAGACGGATGTAATGTTACTTCCTTTACAGTTAAAAATCTGGGTGTTATATTAGACAGCAACCTATATTTTGAAAATCATATTTCCAATGTTACAAAAACAGCATTCTTCCATCTTAGAAACATTTCCAAGCTACGGAACATGTTAAGTGTTTCTGATGCAGAAAAGTTAGTTCATGCATTCATGACCTCTAGACTGGACTATTGTAATGCACTGCTAGGTGGTTGTCCTGCATCTTCAATAAACAAGCTACAGATAGTACAAAATGCTGCGGCTAGAGTCCTTGCCAGGTCAAGAAAATATGACCATATTACTCCAATTTTACAGTCTCTGCACTGGCTACCTATTAAGTTTCGTATCAGTTACAAAATATTATTACTTGCCTATAAGGCCCTAAATGATTTAGCTCCTGCGTACCTAACTAATCTTCTATCACGTTACAATCCAACCCGCTCCCTTAGGTCGCAAAACTCTGGACTCTTGGTAGTACCTAGGATAGCAAAGTCCACAAAAGGAGGTAGAACTTTTTCATATCTGGCTCCTAAACTATGGAATAGCCTTCCTGAAAACGTTCGGGGTTCAGACACACTCTCTCTGTTTAAATCTAGATTAAAGACGCATCTCTTTAGCCAAGCATTCATATAATGCATCTCACAATCTTGTACTGCCAGTCTATCTGAACAAATGCACATTATTATGCTTTAGCTTGGGTTATACTGATAATTTCATCCAGGGTTATTCCTGGATGGAGCAGCTGCTACGCTAATTGTCTTACTGTTTCTATGTTACTGGATTAACATCCCGTGGTAGTTAGGAATTACACAAGCTTCAGTCTGGATCCTACCCTTAAACGATAGAGATGACCGAACACCTGAGAAGAGACGATGACAACCCCTCCGAAGACCTCCGAGATGAGCCCCAGAGACAGATCTCCAGTGAGGACCTCGTCACCTAGACATCCATCGGGGAAAGACCCCTGGAACCAGTGGACCACTTACACTCTGACTTTGCTGCAGTTGGAACAAACTACTGATTCGTCTGGCCGGAGGGGAACTGGCCCCCCGACTGAGCCTGGTTTCTCCCAAGGTTTTTTCTCCATTCTGTCACCGATGGAGTTTTCGTTCCTTGCCGCTGTCGCCTCTGGCTTGCTCAGTTGGGGACACTTCATTTCCAGCACAATTGCACAGATATTATTTAAACTGAACTAAGCTGGACAATGCCATTACTAAATTCAATAATGAAATGCATTCAGCAGATAATTGAGTGTTAAATCCTGTCATTTTACATTATTGACATAATTTGCCTATTTTGATATTGTGCAGTGCTTTGTTACAATTTGTATTGTTAAAGGCGCTATATAAATAAAGGTGACTTGACTTGACTTGAGTCAAAACACTTTCTATGACCCCTGAATATAACGTTTTCAGGATAGCTGGTGAGACCCTGAATTTCCTCAGCTGTCGCAGATGGTACAGTCTTTGCCTGGCTTTCTTAACCTGAGTCTGAATGTGTGTAGTCCAAGTCAGGTCCTCGGAGATGTATACACCGAGGTACTTGAAGCTACTCACCCTCTCCACAGGGGTCCCACTGATCATAAGAGGAGTGTAGGGCCGCTGCTGTCTCTTCCTGAAGTCCACGATCAGCTCCTTAGTTTTGCTCACGTTCAGAGAGCGACAGTTGACCTGGCAACATGATGTGAGTCTCTCTACCTCATCCAAGTATGCGGCCTCGTCATCGTTGTTAATGAGGCCCAGAACCACAGTATCATCCGCAAATTTAACAATGGAAGGGGAGCTGTGAGAGGATACGCAGTCGTGGGTGTAGAGAGAGTAGAGCAGGGGGCTCAGGACACAGCCCTGTGGGGCTCCTATGTTCAGGGTGATGGAATTGGAGGTGAACTAGCCAACTTTCACCACTTGTGGTCTGGCGGTGAGGAAATCTTGAATCCAGTCACAAAGTGAAGTGTTTAGGCCGAGGTCTGAGAGTTTGACAGCTAGCTTAGTGGGGACTATAGTGTTGAAAGCTGAGCTATAGTCAATGAATACCAGCCTGACATAGTTGCCATTTTTGCTGTCAATGTGAGTGAGGAAGGAGTGCAGTACCTGAGAGATGGCATCATCAGTAGACCTATTTGGCCGAAACTGAAGAGGGTCCAAAGTAGCAGGGATGGAGGAGCAAATGTGTTTCTTTAAATGTCTCTCAAAAACCTTCATGACTGTTGATGTGAGGGCAACTGGACGATAGTCATTCAGGCAAGAGGGTTTACTGTTTTTAGGCACAGGGATTATGACAGATTTTTTAAAGAAGGTGGGAACAACAGAGGTAGCAAGGGACTCATTAAATATGGATGTAAACAAACCAGCAAGCTGATCAGCCCTGGACCTCAGAACGCGGCCAGTAATCCCATCAGGTCCGGCTGCTTTCCTGATGTTCACTCTCCTTAGTTCCCTCCGAACCTTGTCCTCCGACAGGGTGAATACATGATCGCTGCTCTGTCTGCTGCTTCCTGACGCGCTGCTCGGCAGAGTCGCGCTGCCGCCATTGCATTCAAAGCGGCTGTAGAAGGTGTTTAGCTCTTCGGCCAGCAATGGATCTGCTCTCACCTCTGCGGAGGAGTTATTTCCAGAGGAACATATGGTCTTCAGTCCCTGCCACATGCGTCGAGAGTCATTGAGCTGGAAATGTGACTCAATTATCTCCCTGTACCGGCGTTTAGCAGCTCTTACTGCCCGACGGAGAGCGTAGCACGATGCTTTATACTCGCTCATGTTTCCTGACAACAGACCGGCGTTGTATGCAGTACGATGGTTAACCGCATCACGGATTGATCTGTCCACCCACGGTTTCTGATTAGAAAATGTCCTTATTGTTACTGTTTCAGTGGCCTGTTCGGTTAGCGTGTTTACGAAGCTTAATGCTACATCCATGAATTCACTGACGTCAGATGAACTCGCCCCGGAACATGTCCCAGTCAACGTCATCAAGAGCCGCCTGTAGCATAGCTTCAGAGTGGGAGGACCAGCGCGTCACTTCCCTCTCCACCGGCGGTTCATGAACGATCCTTTGTTTGTATTCCGTTGTGAGGAAAATGGCGACATCCGATTTGCCAAAAGTCGGCAGTGAGTGGGCTTTGTAGGCATTTTTGAGCGGAGTGTAGCAATGATCGAGTGTATTCAGTCCTCTGGTTGGACAGGATATATGCTGATGAAAGTTCGGCAAGACCTTCTTGAGGTTGGCTTTGTTAAAGTCCCCGGCGATGATGAAGGCAGCGTCAGGATGTTTGTTGTTTTATCCGCTGAGCACATCGTGGAGATTGAGCAAAGCCAAGCTAGTGTCAGCTTGTGGTGGAATGTAGACAGAAGTAATGACGATTGATGAAAATTCCCAGGGCAGATAGAATGGGCGGCAGATAATGGAGAGATGTTCTAGATGAGTCGAGCAGGAGCACGACAGAATGGAGATATTTCTGGGGTCACACCATTTCTTGTTAATCATGAAACACACCCCACCACCTTTGGTTTTTCCGGCCTCGGCTGTTCTGTCCATCCGTAAAACAGAAAAGTTATCAGACGGCATTACAGCGGTGTCCGGGACCGTCGGCGTGAGCCATGTTTCGGTCAAACAAAGGATGTTACAGTCTCTAATGTCCCATTGGAAACTTATCCTGGCTCTAAGATCGTCCATCTTATTCTCCAAGGATTGGACATTAGCGAGCAGAATACTCGGTAGAGGAGGACTGTGAGTCCTTTCCCTCAGTCTGTTGCCTATTCCAGCGCGTCTCCCGCGATGTTTCCTTCATCTCCTGCGGTTATTCAGGTGGTCATTGTTCAACTCAGTATTCTGAAGTATCTCCAATGGCCACGCTGGGTCCGTGGATAAAGTGTCCCAAATCAGGTTAGTGTAGCACTGTCCAATGTCCAAAAGTGTTCTTCTGTCATACATAATCATTGTAGACGATACACGTATAAAAAGAGAAGTAAAAAAGTAAAAATAGGTTAAAAAAAACACATAAAAAGCACAATTCTGAGCGGAGCTAATTCACAGGCGACTGAACTCAGCAGCGCCACCGGAAGGAAGAACATAACTTTGTTCTTCCACTCAGCAGCAGTCCAGTCCTTTTTGTCTTTAGCCCAGACGAGACGCTTCTGACGCTGTCTGTTGTTCAAGAGCGGCTTGACACAAGGAATGTGACAGCTGAAACCCATGTCTTGCATACGTCTGTGCGTAGTGGTTCTTGAAGCACTGACTCCAGCTGCAGTCCACTCTTTGTGAATCTCCCCCACATTTTTGAATGGGTTTTGTTTCACAATCCTCTCCAGGGTGCGGTTATCCCTATTGCTTGTACACTTTTTTTCTACCACATCTTTTCCTTCCCTTCGCCTCTCTATTATTGTGCTTGGACACAGAGCTCTGAGAACAGCCAGCCTCTTTTGCAATGACCTTTTGTGTCTTGCCCTCCTTGTGCAAGGTGTCAATGGTCGTCTTTTGGACAACTGTCAAGTCAGCAGTCTTCCCCATGATTGTGTAGCCTACAGAACTAGACTGAGAGACCATTTAAAGGCCTTTGCAGGTGTTTTGAGTTAATTAGCTGATTAGAGTGTGGCACCAGGTGTCTTCAATATTGAACCTTTAAACAATATTCTAATTTTCTGAGATACTGAATTTGGGGTTTTCATTATTTGTCAGTTATAATCATCAAAATTAAAAGAAATAAACACTTGAAATATATCAGTCTGTGTGGAATGAATGTATACATTATACAAGTTTCACTTTTTGAATGGAATTAGTGAAATAAATCAACTTTTTGATGATATTCTAATTATATGACCAGCACCTGTAATCTGCTGGTGTTGGTCCATTGTGTTTAATTTTTTTTATTTTTATATCTATCTATATCTATCTATGTATATATATATATATATATATATATATATGCTTCATTCATTCATTCATTCATTCACACTCCTGACAGCAAAATGGATATATTTGCATGACTTTTTCAACATTTACAGATGAAAAATAAACTTGTGACATGTAAGTTATGCACTGAGGAAAACATAACTTCTCTAATGCATTAAAGGATTAGTTAACTATCAAATAAATATTTCCTGATAATTTACTCACCCCCATGTCATTCAAGATGTTAATGTATTTTTTTATATTTATTTTTAGTGAACTAATCCTTTAAACAGCACAATATATATTTGCTGCTTGCCATGGTGGATCGATTTGATCCATGATCTACATTAAGAGCTGCTTAAGAATAAGTGTTTAAAATTAGTTAGATTGTGTGAACTTACATTGTCATTTATAAAAACTTTAGCCCGATTGATTTGAAAGGTTATTTCAAGTCAGGTTTTGGACTTTAATCCCCACTTTTCCTCAGGTCTCCGTATAGTGTTGTTGTGATTCGTCATATTTACACTCAGCGTTGATGAGAGAACGCGCTTGAGAAACAGTTTCGATTGGAAAAATCAATCTACATATAAAATATTGATCACAGATTATTGGTCACTTTTTAAACAATAAAAGTGTATCGCATCCACTAGTAATTATATAAATAAATAGTTTTTAATGGTGCAAATATGTTAGAAATGAAGTATCGTGATTCAAATGCTGTATCCGTATTCAAATGATTCTATAGTTCTATCCAATGCATACTTTTTAAACCAATGCATCACATCGTTAACTTTTTTTGCCAATGAACCGAGCGAATTGGGGAATCTTCCCATCCCTAGAAGTGACGCATGGCAAATGTTCATGATAAAATAATATGTGAACCCAAAACTATAAGACATGAATTTTTACTTATTTGTCTCTGTGACCTCTTCACTTTATACTTTACTGGAGGCTCTGTCTCTATAATTTCCTTCCTTCACAACGCAAATGTGTAGTTCATGTTTTCAGCTGTTCGTGCAGCATTAGGGAAACATTTGTATTTATTTTTTTACGTATTCCAACCTTTGTTTTTGTTTTTTGGACTCCATCCAAAAAAATGGCTTTATCACCATCAGGAAGGTTAGGTAGATCATTTATTTCAAACCACTTGAGTCTTTTGATGTCCTCTCTTTTCCTCACCATGTATGGATATCTTCAAACATCCGATTCGACGCAGTTTTGAATGGTAATTTCCCATTTTCCACTTAAGGCTACCACCCGTTCAACCCTTAGAGGAACCAGACTGGGTAAGGCAAGGTATATTTTTTTATTAGAGCAGCAGAACATCCTCAGAATTTAATTTATCTGGGTAAATTAAGCTCTCCAGACACTTTTAGATATGATTGATCTCACATGTATAATATAATTTCCATAATCCTGTGTGGGTAAAAAGTGCCTGGCCATGCTGTCCATTGAGCATGTCTCTATCTCAGCTGTGCTAGGTGTCATTACAAGGGAGACATCTCATCTTCTTTTTAAGTTCTTTACAGCGTTCTTTGCTCATACTTACTAAGGGGCCCAATAATTATGATAACAACGCTAGGTACTTACCAACAGGTTGGATATTGAGAAACAAACCGAACATCAATGATGACAAAAATTTTGGAAATTTGTCCAAAATCAGGTAGGCCCAAACATGTACCAACAATACAACTATTGTATATCTGCATTATACTTGATTCTGGAAATGCTCACAGATTATGCACAGATGATGCTGAGAGGACAGTGTTCTGAAGTGCATGTCTCGGGTATTCATGAAGTCCTAAAGGCTGAAGAAAAAGTACTCATAACCTTGTCTGTCAGAATGGATGGCTGGAAAAAGGAGGGTGAGTCCAAACAGCAATTCACCAGTCTTCGATCAACTGCCAGAGTTTGTAGACCTTTTTTAAGTTTTTGATTTCACTAATTACCTGCTTGAAGAATTTGTGCTTTCCTTCAAAACACTTTGTCCAAACATCTTTTAGTGGTCCCATATATTCTTGTGATCTTTTGGATAGTGCTCAATGTAATGGTGCTTAGAGTGCAATGTGAAATAAGGAAACACTGTTAAATGTATTTCTCTGTGTTCTGACTGAGATCTTATCATGAAAAGTAACTAAACGTAACTGCCATTTCTAACATCTTTCAAAAGCAACTCAATTTCCAATGTTGGATCATATTTAGGGATATCACTACAGTTTTAATGGGCATTACCACCAATGGTGCATCTAGAGGTAATTGTGGCTGGGAAGATCTGAGGTAGATCAGCTTTGTCTGAGAATTTGTAAGGAAACTTCTTAAGGTAAACTCCCTGGATCAAGTCATTAATGTACAAGGACATTTCACTGGGGATGACACCCCCCATAAGGTCATGCATTATGTCAGGTGGAAAACCTCCAAATGTGTGAAAATGTTAAAACTTTTCGCTTAAAACACAGCCCCCCTTCACACCATTACTACTTTACCAAACTCTCATCGTGTAACTAACTATTCAGCCACTTGCCTGCCATGATCCTGCTGTGTTCTCAATTAAAATGTTCCAGACTGGATTTCCTTCTCCTGGATTTTGCTTACCTTGGCTGTCTGCTTGGCCAAGCAGAATTGACACAGGTGCTCAAAAGTTAAACTTTCCTGTTGTCCATCCAAAGGATGAGCACCTAGATTACCGGATTACACAAACAGAACAGTTCCTTTCATAAAGTCTTCTAAATATTCAGCTTATACACCATGCTTTTCAAGAGTTTCCAGGTCTTGAACAGGTGAATGTAAGACTTCTGTGTAAACATGTTCTATTAATGTACTAGATCGACCAAACTTTACAAGCTAAAATCCTTCGAACTGAAGTGAATTGAATTGATGACTAGAAGAACCCAATAAAGCAAACATTTTGTGTTCTTTTACCATGCAGTGCCAAGGAGATTGGCAATCAATTTGTAAACATAAAGACCAAAGACAATCCTAAAGGTCTCAGTGGTTGAAAAAAAAGGAAGAAGAATTTCATCCCTGTTTAGAATATGTTGTAACATTAGTAGAACTAGTACGTAATAGACTTCTTGAAAATTAAGTTTGCATTAAGTTGGCTCGACAAATGGAAATTCACTCTCAAATATGATTATGTTCTTCTTATTGTGGAAAGAGGCTTAAAAGCTTTGTTTGTTTTCAAGATTGGGTAACTGTCTTTTACTGCATTTTTTTCATTAATGAATCAATCACTGAGTACGTGCCCTTTCTCAATTTCCTGAATGTGAATGATGGACAAAGGGCTCTGACAGAATTAAAAATCTGATTTATTTATTGGATTACTTTTTGCGCAGCTGAATCAGAAATATGTAAGAAAAAGTGGGTGAGTTTTAATTCAGCAAAACATTATTAATTCCCTTCATATTCTTTTAGATGTACGTATATCTACAAGATCATGGCACAAAAGCTTATCTTGTTGCACATCTTAATCTATATTGACTGTAAAAACATGCAAATAATGCAAAAGTCATGCTTAAACTGCCTTTGATTAAGTTCTATACACTCTCTACATTTATGGGCATTAAACGGTAAAATGGCAATCAGTAAAATGGCAATCTTTTCACATTTCATTGTTTTTGAGGTGCAAATGATATGTCAATCAAACCATCACTGCAATCTAGTAAGCACAATACCTACTGTAAACATTCGCAATACCGTAAACTCTTCTGCCACCCCTGAGTCCCACAAACATAATGGCTGCTGTCCAAGGTAAAAATAAATGCCTTTAATATGAGGCTAGTCACAGGAAGCTGCTGCCGCCCTTCCCATGGTAAGATGTCAAACCACATGGAACATTGTGTCCTGTTGTAGTGGTCTGCACTTGTTTGGGTAAATTAAAACCTGGAAGACTACCTCAAGGTTGTGAAGGGACCCTTTAAAATCTGTGGCAAGTAGCAACACATTAGTTCCTGGGAACTGGAGCCAATCAGCCTTACACAACTGGTCGGAATATTACAGAATCCAAAGGGCATGACTCATAATTTTGTTTATAATTAAATCAATAATTATTTTTTGGAATCAGTTCCATGAAGAATACATAACATACGTATAAACGTTTCATCCCACAATCCATTATTTATAGTGGAAAAGGGTTATTTGAATTTGTTCTTTACACAAAGAAAAAAATGTTATTTTAGGAATTGATCACTTATAGGTTAATGTAAAATAAATGTACATTATTCCATACACGAATACATGACATATTCAATGCATCAAGAAGCCCACCAATGTACATATTCAGGGATTAATTGCAACTTGTAAGTCCATCTATTGGACATATTTACTGTATTGGCAGTCCATTTCCTGCTCCTAGAATGGTTGATGTGTCTACCAGTACAGATAAGAAATCCTTCAGTTTATTTGATACAAACTTCCTCCATCAGATTCATACGTCTTGAGCAGATGAATACGATTAATGTGCTTTCATGTGACAAGAAGGTATTTCCACAGTTATCCTGCAAATTGTAGAATGACTCAAGCTAACAGGAAAAATAATTACCATCAAAATGCACAATATGGTTATTGTTGGGGGAATTCTTTTCACTTATATTTGAATTTCTGGAAAGTCCTTTTGTTCCTGATAGTTAACTGAAAGGAAAAAATAATACCAGGTTTAAAATAGAGAGAAATGTGAGCAGTTCTCTTTTTTATATACAAAACAATGCTGGAAGATTAGTGTTAATGCTGTGTTTATTTAGCTGTGACTTGCAGTCGTCTTTTTGTCACATCTGTTTGGGAGTTGCTCTAGATTAAGGACTATTCAGAAAAAGTACAGCTGCTACACAGTCCAATGCACATGTGCCCATTAAAAGAAAAGTTCCCTTCTGAGCAGCACCAACCCAGATATGGGATTGAGGCTTACTGTTTTATATTTTCTCATTGCTTTGATCACTTTAAAATTAGTGTTGACATGTTTTTGCTGAATACAAATGGCATCTCGTTCTGGATTTAAAACAAATAAAAGATGAATCATTAAAAGATAGTAATTACACTAATAATGAAGTCTATTTATATAGCGACCTGACATTTCCAGTGAGATCATATGGTACAGTAACCACAGTTGTGCTATTTTCGTTCATGCACTCTGTAAAATTACAAGGATTTTACAACATTTAATAGCTATTTCTTATACCCATGCGTTAGCGCTGAAGAATCAAGCTCAGTAATAGCCATCCTACAAGTATTTTTGTTTTCTTTTTCAGGACATGTTGTAAATTTTCAAGAAAGCAGGTCTCACAATCCATAGCAAAATACAAATATATCTGCAAGCATAAGTAAATTACTGCATTTTGGATCATTACTTTTAAGAATTAAATTTCAGTTAAAAATAAATTCAGGTCATTCATTAGAATCTCAATTGTTTTAAGGTCAGGATTCTTATATAGACATGCAAAAACACTTTCAGACTCGGTTTCTTTTTTATTTTGTATGCCAACTTTTTTCTGACAAACAATAAGGGTATTTTTTGTTGGTTTTTTTTTTACCATCTGCATAACGTATTTTCTATGACTTCTCCATCCACACCCAGTCACTGACGTCGGTCAGACTCGAGTAAAAGCGTAAGAATCTGCAGTGGAATGACTCATCACAATCATTTTGTATTCTGCACATGTGTCTGTGAAGACTGGCCCTCTGCAAAACCAGACCATAAAATCCTCAAGGCTAGTGTGGTGCTAAAAATAGAAGCCATATTCCATATGTTGTGAAACATACACATGGGTTAGTCAGATGACTCATGATATTAATGAATGAATGAATGCATGAATGAATGATGCATTTATATAGTGCTTTATTGTATATTGCTGTAAACCCAAAGTGCTTTACAATCATGTGGGGGGGGGGGGTCTCTCCTCAACCACCACCAGTGGTGATATCTATGGTATGTAATATCAAAATGTATCTATATGTATATTATGCATATATACTCTAGACACACATTGTCAAGGAGAAACTGAAATGGGAATTATACAGCACTGTAAACTGGATAAAAAAAATTATCACACCAAAAAGGTGTTTACATATTCACAAAAAGGCAGCTGTGTCTTAAGATTTCTAGAAAAACTGAACATTTTGTTTCAACAATCAAGTTTATATTTTTACATTGTACCCTTGTACATGTAAACCAAAGGTGCTGGGCATAGGTTAATGGTGGATCTGATTAACAGAGACCCTCACTGGCAGAGGTCCCACAGAATAGCGATTTAAATTAACCATGATATTATCATCCTAATCAGGGTTTGAAATTAACATCCGCCAACCTGCCTAATGCGCGTAAAAATCAACATCATCAAATCACTAGCCAATTTGGCAGGTTACTTTTCTTAAGTTATGTTCACTCATTGATTTCTTGGGGAAGTTCATGCAAGCCAAATCTGCCAGGTTTAGCGCAAAAACTGAACTCGTGACTGAGACATCATGACATAGAGTATATAAAAAAAAAAAAAACACACCTACAGAGTGCACGCATACGCAACTAAAGGCTGATTTATAGACGTTTTCATCAGGCGCATGCACCCGGACCGAAGTTAACTTCCGGTCTGTGTTTTTATATCGGGCTGGTTAGTGTCGTCGGCTACAAACACAGTTAAAGTGATTAGTAATGAAGTTGGGCTCAGGTTGTAGTGCTGTGGGATGTGTTTCACATACATACATTTATTTGTCGCGACTCACCACAATATCAAATCTTTTCCAAAAGTCTTTGTTGAATAAACATGAGCATGTAATGCACGCTTTTTAGCATCTCCTGCTGGCAGAGAGTTCATTTTCATTTTTAATAAGTCCGTCCAAGTAGTTATCGCTGCATCTCAGTCCGTCTGATTTACGAAGCAAACTTATTTTGCTTGTTATTAAAAAATTGTCTACTCCAGAGGGAGGGACTTAGCTGTTGTTATTGATTCTATTTGGATGTCTACCGGAAGTTACTTTACTTTTAGTCTTTTAGCAGACGCTTTTATCTAAAGCAACTTACAAATAAGAAAAAAGTAACTAAAATTAAAAGTTAAAACTATAAATATTATATATCTACACATTTAATAAGATAAAGAAATTAAATTAAAATGACAAATGCATACAACAACATTTAAAAACTAAACATTTAAATGGAAACAAAAAAATTAAGCTAAAACAAGTCAAAATATTCAATCAAGAAAAGGTATGAGTATAATAATGAGTCTAACATAACACTAAAGGCCTAAGTATACTTATTTTTCACATAGTAAGAATTTGTTATACAAAATAAAACAGAAGTGAAACAAGTAGTAGGAAAGAGGAAAAATAAAAAGCGATACTTATATCCCTTGCTGGTGTCCCTGCCCGGTAGAGTCGATGGTCTTTACACTCTTCGGTCTGCACACAAGGAGGGCTTCACACGACGGCTGCCGCAACCACTACCACAGTATATTAACCTTTTTTAAACCCGTCTAACAAATCACTATTTGAATTCAGCTGAATACACGTTCCTGTTTATCACAAAAAATGACCAAGCAAGCACAGACACTGACAAGAGACGCAATACAGAACAAGACCAAACGCGATTTCAGCAAGTCTCAAGTCAGTTAAGTTAGGGCCACAAACACGCGCATGCGCAGTAACGTTTGTTTATGTTGTTACCGTTGAAACCGTCTATGGCCCTGTCCTAAATGGAACACTTCATGTGCACTTGCGGTCTTACAGACTTACAATGGCTGCCGCGTGCGCATGTCTGTTAAGTCCACTAGACCGTAGGGTGTCCCAATCCTCATTTTAGCATTCAGAAGGGCCCCTTTGCAGCCATTATGCGCCCTCGATCCGCTCTTCTGCCTAGCCCGCACTGGTGCAAGCTCGCAGCAGACTTTTAACCCGACAGTCAAAGTGGCTTTACGTCATGAAAGTGCAGACTCAGAGGAAGACCGCAAGGGTTTAGGTGCCATTTGGGACAGGGCCTATACTTGACGCGTCCGCATGTTCGCTTGGGTGTACGCGACAAATATGACATCATCACGGTGTTGGAGGAAGTTTGCTTTGAGTGCGTGCAGATGTGCACATAATTTATTTTAACTTTCCGAGCAGCTCCGCATCTGAAGATGCACGAGTTCTGGGCGATTCTAGCCGAACATGCACGTCTATGCTGGCATTTGTGTGAAACAGAAGCAGTTTAATGTGAAGTTCAAACTCCATCAGGTGCTTTTTGACGCTTTGACGGAAAACAATGTTTAGTTTTGTTTGTTTTGCATAGGTTGTTGAAGGCTTTATAGTATATAGTATTTTATAGTATAAGAATATAATTAGAAGTAATGCCAACACTATGTATACACTATTTGCTTATAGTTGTCTTGTGTTTGATGCGAAATAAACCAAAATAAGCTTAAGAGTATTTTAACCAATTCATAAAGAAATTGTTAATTCAACTCATTCATCACGTGAGAAGTCTTGTTAAGACCGGTAAATTACTTCTTCTCACCGGTGATTCCTGATGGTTTTAGAGCAAAATTACTCCTGTCATTTCAAAGAATATCTCAACGGTGAACGCGCCAAGTATAAAAGTCGCATCCGTTGGGAAGGTGCACATGCAATTAGCGGAGGCTCACAAAGCGGAGCCAGATGAGAGTATAAATCCTGCTTAAGTGATGAAGTCTGGTTAGACTAACTAGTGCGTGTGCACATTTAGAGTGCTTTCTTTCACTGCATGATTCAGGCTATTAATATGCATTAAGAATGATCACATAATTCAAGATAAGGGGGCAGAAAATGTATATATTTATATCCATTCATATAGTTGATCAATATCACACGAAGAGTGATGTTTTTTTTCTTAAAGAATCAGCATGGTTACAAATGTGATATTGAATTTTAGGCCTTCAACAGTTCAATAAACAAAACGCTAATATAATGAGACTTACGTTTTAGACACCACAATGCCTGTTTTTGCTCGATTTCGGCAACAAAAAACATTCTAAACACAGCCACTGTGCTGCGTCTCTAGAGCAACATGAAAGTGTTTAGTTTCTGAATTAATCAACCGTTTAAAATATTCGGTTCAATCACAATGACTTGCTTATTAACAGTGACTTACTACCACCTACTGGCATTTTTAAGTTTACATTTAAAGTATCTCTTCATTTTTAAATAATTGCAAAAATCAGTATTCAACATTTAATTCATTAATGGCGCTGCTGTGTTCAGTCGACGTTCGGATAGCTCCATTCAAATTGCACTTTTATTGACTTGTTTACATATTTTTACTTTCTCTTTTTACACGCATAACGTCTGCATTATTTATTTACGAGAAAAGAACACTTTTGGACATTGGACAACGCTACACTAACATGCTTCAGGACACTTCCACGAATCCAACGTGGCCATTGGGGATACTTCGGAACACTGAGGAGAACAAAGGCCACCTGAATAACCCCAGGAGGCGAAAGAAACACCGCGGGAAACACGCTGGAATCCGCAACAGACTGAGGGAAAGGGCTCACAGTCCTCCTCTACCGAGTATTTTGCTCGCTAATTTCCAATCCCTGGAAAATAAGATGGACGATCTTACAGCCATGATAAGTTTTCAACGGGAAATAAGGGACTATAAAATCCTTTGTTTGACTGAAACATGACTCACGCCCTCGGTCCCGGACACCGCTGTAACGCCGTCTGATAACTTTTCTGTTTTACGGATGGACAGAAAAGCTGAGGCCGGTAAAACCAAAGGATGTGGAGTGTGTTTCATAAATAACAAGAAATGGTGTGACCCCAGGAATATCTCCATTCTGTCGCGTGACTGCTCGCCTCATCTGGAACATCTCTCCATTATCTGCCGCCCATTGTATCTACCCCGGGAGTTTTCATCGATTATGGCTACTGCTGTTTACATTCCACCACAGGCAGACACTAGCTTGGCTTTGTCCAAACCCCACGATGTGCTCAGTGGATACATCAACAAACACCCTGACGCTGCCTCCATCATCGCGGGGGACTTTAACAAAGCCAACCTCAGGAAGGTCATTCCGAACTTTCATCAACATGCATGCTGTCCAACTAGAGGACCGAATACACTGGATCATTGCTACACCCCGTTTAAAAATACCTACAAAGCCCATTCACTGCCGGCTTCTGGCAAATCAGACCACGACACCATTTTCCTCACACCGCAATATAAAAAAAGGTTAGTTCAGGAACCCCCGGTGGTGAGGGAAGTGACGCGCTGGTCCTCCCACTCTGAAGCTATGCTACAGGCGGCTCTTGATGACGTCGACTGGGACATGTTCCGGGCGAGTTCATCTGACATCAGCAAGTTCACGGATGTAGCATTAAGCTTTGTCAACGCGCTAACCGAGCAAGCCAATGAAACGGTAACAATAAGGACATTCTCAAATCAGAAACCGTGGGTGGACAGATCAATCCGTGATGCGGTTAACCATCGCACTGCCGCATATAATGCCGGTCTTCTATCAGGAAACATGAGCGAGTACAAAGCATCGTGCTTTACTCTCCGACGTGCAGTAAGAGCCGCAAAACTCAGATACAGGGAGAGAATTAAGTCACATTTTCAGCTCAATGACTCTCGATGCATGTGGCAGGGACTGAAGACCATCTGTTCCTCTGGAAATAAATCCTCCGCAGAGATGAGAACAGATCCGTTGCTGGACGAAGAGCTAAACACCTTCTACGGCCGCTTTGAATGAAATGCATTCTGCCGATCAGCGCGTCAGGAAGCAGCAGCCTAAACACTTTACTCTGTGACTGGATTCAAGACTTCCTCACCGGCAGACCTCAAGTGGTGAAAATGGGCCAGTTCACCTCCAACTCCATCACCCTGAACATAGGAGCCCCACAGGGCTGTGTCCTGAGTCCCCTGCTCTACTCTCTCTACACACACGACTGTGTGTCCTCTCACAGCTCCACTTCTATTGTTAAATTTGCTGATGATACTGTGGTTCTGGGCCTCATTTCCAACAATGATGAGACCGCATACTTGGATGAGGTAGAGAGACTTACAGCATGGTGCCAGGACAACTGTCTCTCTCTGAACGTGAGCAAAACTAAAGAGCTGATTGTAGACTTCAGGAAGAGACAGCAGCGGCCCTACACTCCTCTTATGATCAGTGAGACCCCTGTGGAGAGGGTGAGTAGCTTCACGTACCTCGGTGTAAACATCTCCGAGGACCTGACTTGGTTAAAAACTTTCTATTCAAGGGCCATAGAAAGTGTATTGACTTACACATCTCAGTGTGGCATGGAAATGCCTCAAATCAGTACTGCAAAGCTCTGCAGAGAGTCGTGCGGACATTTTATTTTATTGCACATTTTACTCCTTATTTTTTCTTCGTATTTTTATTTTATTTTTACCTATATTTATATATATTCTCTTGTGTTATTGTAAGGCCCGGCTCGATCGACCCAATGACGGCAGTCGTTCAGCGGGTGAAGGCCTTTGCGTATTACAGTCTTTCCTTTTCACGACACAACAAGATTAAAATGGAACACTTTTTCTTATATATTTTATCTCGTTATTTCATCTGACTCCATAAATGAAAAGGTTTTAATGATATCTGTGCATCATTAAAATATGAACGAATGATTGATTATTCTTTTCAGCTCTTTTTAATACTTTATCCGCTCAGATGTAGGGAAACTATATCGCTTAGAGGCCCTGTTTTTCACAGGTCTCACGGACACAATCTCGTCAGGCCCGGTCATCAATCGGAGGTAAATTATGGTTATGTATCTAAGATTTGCCGTTAATTCACACGTACACAATCAGAGACATCGAATAACCCCCTTGGAGCCCCCTCAGAACTTTAGTTTAATCGTTTAATTCAGTAAAGGTTTCTTGGCCACTATTAGATATGTTAGCAGATCAATGTACCACACTTGTAATAGCTTTGGATTGGTCAAATACTTGTTTAAAGTAACATTAAATCAAAAGTCAGAGGTATAGGCGTACCCGAGTTTAGTCTGACCAGACGGCATTCGCCGTCCCTAAACGGAAATTTACCCGCCTCTGCATCCAAGTAGACTTGAAACGATGCCGGATATTAGCCGTCGCTAAAACTGACGCAGGCTTGCGGAAATATACGAATCCACTAATCTAATAGGGAGAAAGCAATCTTTAGAGGCAGTCAGAATAGAATCAAACGTTACAATTTATTGACCAGGTAATCGAAGCAATAATTCAAAACTCCAATGTTACAAGAATAGAATCATCAGTTAACCATAACATAACAATACTTCAGGAATTGAAGAATTTGTAGAAATTGCTACCTGGCAATGAGAATTACACACCGCGATTGTGTGGGCAGTCAACCTACAGACGCCTAGAACTTTGTGTCACGTTTCCTTATAAACCCAGATAATTCAATAAGCCCACCAAATGGTGGTATTATAATTAGACTTTAGAATTTACAACCAAATGGCTTCTTGGTATCCTGTGGCAGGGAATACTTATTTACATACAGGAGGTGGTTTGAATAGAAGATCAGGGGGAGGGCACACCTTTAAGTTGTACTACCCTTCTCATACTTTAGAACTTCTTTTATCTTTTCATTATGATTGGGAGAACGAGACCATTTTACCAGGCGCACTGAGACATTTCAAATGATATCAAACATGTATAGTTACTTTTTTGTACATACATTACATTGCATGGGTTTTCAGTGAGTTCTAGGTGAGGAGGAGAGGGGGGAAGATGATGAGACCGTAAGTACAAGGTGTGAACTACCCTGTGTGTTGCGTCTCAGATGCTGCTGTTACATATGCAAGAGATAGTTTTTGTTGATTCTCAGGAGGGCCTTTTGTCTTCTCGAGGGGGGGGGGGGGGGGCAGACATACTGGCACTAGGCTTACATTATGTTAAAAATTGTTTCACTGTCCATTGAGCGAACCTGTCCTGATTTACATTTCACTACTGATTATATCCTGTATAATTGAGTATGTGATGAATAAAAGAACCTTGAACCTTAATGTTTAAAATATAAAAACTTTATTTATGCTTTTGTAACTGCAGGTTAAAGCATTCCATGTCCCTCTAAGCTGCATTAACATGTGAAAACACATCTAAATGCCCTAAACTTCTGCAAAGATGAATTTTATTGATACTGATTTCATTTTTTAGTAACAGCCTAAATGTATTATTATTATTATGGATTTATTAAAAGTAATAATTTTGACTCAAAAAATTATGCAGACCTTTAGAAAAAAATGACTTTATAAAGGTAAAAATGCCCATTATAGATTAAAATCAATTTAAACATATTGGAAAATATTAATTTATATCACTGCTGTGAACTGACCGCACAGAATATGAAGAATATTACAAAAATATAGGAGTCAGCTATCCACGGTATTCCTTAAGATATCAGCACAATTACTCACTCAGCACAATATTGTTTAATCATCTTTATCAATAAAATCCCAGAAAACATTGAGATATTTAAAATAAAAAAATGGTCAATATCGCACAGCCTTAGTACTGACACAAAATGATTTGCAACGGTCGTTTTGTCACATTCAGTGTAGACAGCCTCAAGCTGTTGGTTTATTTCTGTTGGGTTTGTTTTTGGCTAGTAGAAGTTATGAATGGCCGGTAACTTAAGAATTTAGCAGCCAAATTGGCTGGTGAGTAAAAAAGTGAATTTCAATCCCTGATCCTAATGACGTATGGTTATACTATACAGATAATGAGGAGGGGCACTAACATCAAGCCCTGCTGTCTATTTTTTTACACATTTAATATTCTGTTTAACTCAGAAATACACCACCATACTAAAGTAACTTCCAGTTCATACAGACTTGAAAAACACACTGCAGAAGATTAAGTAAAGCTGAAAGAGACTCTGGCTCAAACAGATTTAACCCTTTCTTTATTTAACCCAATATTTAACTCTTTCTTCATTGTCTTTATGTGCATTGTATATAAAGCCTTAAAAGTTAAACGACCATAAATTTGAGATTTTTAGAGAGAGGACCATGAAAGACTATGTGGAAAATACTTTATAATTTATATATGTAACTGTAGACATAACTTTATAATTGTAGACATAATAATATACATTTATAATTCAACGTCAAAGGAAATTATAAATAAATTAAAATATTTCATAATAAAGATTTGCTGCCTAAAATAAGCTAAACAATTTCTAGCCTCGCCATTTTTTTCCACACAATTCATTGCTAAAATATCTCACTTTTGTGTTTATAAATCAAATCCTTTCACAATAACACAGATCAGTACAAAGAAATGTCTACTCAAAGACATGTTGTGTTTGAACTGGAAAGCTGATATTAAACTTTGCAATAAATCAGAGTCAGCCACCCTTCAGCTCTGAGTGAATCATTGATGCCCACCTGCCTGTTAAATTAGAGAAGATGAACGACTCTCCTCTCACCCAGTCAGTCTCCACTCTTATCAGCTAACCTGTCTGATGTAGCACACCTTCATTTATCTTTCTAAGATCGGAATCTGCCCTACTTACATCTAAATAAAGCTCAGCTGCAGAGCAGTCAGCTATTTTTATCTCCTGCTGGTGAGCTTGTATTTGGGCTTAGGGAGTGAAGCCTGTGAGAGATGGAGCACAAAAGCCTGTGCTCTCATTTCTTCAGTCCATATGTGTTTTTTCAAGGTCAAACAGGTTCGACAATGTTGTGTCTCAGGCATGCACATAGTGAGGTATGCTTGGTGAAAAGAATATCAAACAGGAGGAATCTGGGAATGGTAAAATTTATAAAATGGAGCTGAAAGTAAGTAAAGGATAATGTATACTGTGTAAAACTGTTGTTGTTATTGTAAAATAAACCCTGATTATGTAATATGACCCAAGTGTGAAGTGGATGATTTATTTATTAAATTTTTTCTCCACATGTAAATCATTGGATACCAAATACTGATTTCAGCTGATATATTTTATTACAATTATCTATTTTAATAAACTCCTAGCAAGTGGCTTTAATGAGTAGTCATCTTGATTATTACATGCTTACTAGTTAAATAAATAATTACGTTGACAATTACATAGATACTGATTTGAGATAAAGGGGTCATATGATGTTGCTAAAAATAACATTATTTTGTGTAATGCAATGTGTTTATGCGGTTTAAAGTAAAAAAACAAAACATTATTTTCCACATAGTGTACATTATTGTTGCTCCTTTATGCTCCCCCTTTCTGAAATGCGACGATTTTTTAAAAAACTCATCGTTCTGAGAAGGGATGTATTCTCTGATTGGCCAGCTATCTGGTGCATTAGGATTGGCCGAATACCTTAAGCATGTGACAGAAATGTTACGCCCCTTACATGTTGTAATGCCGTGTCCCGGGCCGGTGCGACAAAACAAATGAGGCATCTGTTGCATTCAGTGAGGAGATGATTACTGATTGTAATTACTTTTTACGCATTGCGTTGCACCGCGTAAACATTACCATGTCTTCATTTGTGATCATAGAAATGCCAAACAAGCACTAATCTACACTGCTCAAAACTCGCGTTTGAATAGTCAGTGGCACATTCTTTAAATATTGAAACGTACTTACACTTACAGGCTGTGAGTCAGAAGCACCAGACTGTCCTTGCAACATTGGAATTGCCCCACTTTATAGTGTTCACAGCCATTCATAGTGTTCACATTGTAGGCTACTCTCTCCTAGGTTCAGGAAACAGTCCTCCATAAAATGTGCTGCACACACTTGAATATTTGAGTTGTACTGTTCTGGAACAGTGTTGTAAATATAACTTAACCACTGATTTCTAGTTGTGTATTCATTTGGAAGGCCAAACAAAGTACTTTTGCTTTCACAACGAAACACAGCAACTCCACGACATGGCAACCGCAAAACAATACTATGGCGGCGACAAAACAATACTACAGCGCAAATAATAGTTCTGCCTTCTTTCATTGCATAAACATTTGGGAAATGTTATGCAAATCTTCCCACACCATGACATAGACATGTTGGGGCGTGTTTGAATGGACCATTTTAGGAAGGCGTTGCAGAGTCTTAACTTTGATAAAGAATCTCTTTGGGTTTGAGACTTTGATCTTTGCAACTTTACAGATCTTATATATGCACACCAGTGGCGAGAGGTGACTTTTTTAACCAGATGTGCTGAGTGCTAAGATTAAGACACCTCCCACCCCCTCTCTCTCTCCTCTCCTCTCCTCTCGTCTCCTCTCCTCATGTTTTTAGGACAGAATCAAAAAGGAAAAAACAGTGGCAGGTGTCGATTTAAAAGTATGCATATTCCTACCTTAGGCTATATGTAAATTAAATTCATCTCCAATCCTTCTTATGTCGTTTCAAGTTTATCAGTTATTTGAATGCTAGAAAGCAGCTGATTTTCCAAGTAAAAACCGCCAAGTAACATTTACACATTTACTCTTCCTTCAGACAGCATGCTGTTGCAGCCATTCAAAAGTTCAATTTCGGTTCTTAATGGCAAAGTGGTTATATTTCATTTAGTTTCTTTATTAAGTTAATTTAAAAACATGATTGGAACATTTTATGTTTGTTAAATTCAAGTTGTTTTTATTTATGCTTTTTAAATACCAAGCGACCAGCGCCAGACAGTGAGTTGGGCATATGTTTGATCAGTTTAGCCTTCTCAAATAAACACGATTTGAGACATAAAAACTTAATGCATTTCACAATATAAATAAAAAAATGTAAGATAAATGTGTGATAAATGTAAAATAGTTTGTGCTAAAAGTGGAAGCTGAAGCGTGTTTTGAAGGACATGGAGGCGCTAACGAGATCACTTGCATTTTTTTTCTTAATAACAGTGGAAATTAAAATACGCCCTAATCTTTCCTCATAAAGGTAAGAGTATACATAATTCGGAGCTGCACATAGTTGTATTTGTATGCACTCACAATATCAACAAAATATTTTGATTTTTAAAATAAAGCAAACAAACATGGTCTTGATCTTGAGCAGGAACACTTCACAAAAACTGAACAGAAACTCAGCAACTTGCCTCACTGATATGATAAATGTATTTATAGAATGCTATAAAATACTACTTTACAGTGACATAATTCAAAAAAAAAAATGTACAACTCTTTCATTAGCCTATGTAATCCATAAAGATGCATCTCTCTCTAAAGGCGCGTCCAATAAGGAGATATGGGGAGTCAAGATCGTCAAACTTAAAACTATTTAATTGTATTTATTTAATTATTTTTTGGGCCGCTGTGCGAAGATGGTGTTTGCATGTAGTACAAATAGCCTATACCCTACAGCAGCATTTTACTTTACTTTACTTTACTTTTTAGTAATTTTGCAGACGCTTTTATTCAAAGCGACTTACAAATAAGAAAAGGTAACTAAAACTATAAGTTAAAACTCTATAAATACTATATATACACATTTAAGAAATTAAAACCTGTATAAATGAATTTGCAATTATCAATATTAACATCGTCAAACATCAAGTTAGTCAAAATAAATCGAATTGTATAATTGAACTTACAGTCTGCAAAGGAGTAGAAGAAATGTGTTAAAATACTCAAATTTAAGCTTACAAATAAGCTTTGTTTGCCCTGCTAAATCTGCAAACTTCTGTGGCTGTTTTGATGTAGTAAAACATGTTTGCTTTTTTTCTTCTGTCAAAGGTCATAACCCTAGCCTTGAAATCAGGATTAGGCATAAAATAATGTCATACATGTGAAAATCAACTGAGAACTGAGCATATCTTTGCAAACTTTTTCAGAGGAAGAGAGGTATCATGTCAATTTTTATACTTCTTGTTAAAAGCAAAAATGCTGTGAAATGCACATATTTTGTGAGAAAGTATGACATGCTGTAGAGCTAAATTGACACTGTTTTTGCAGTCAGCACGCCAAAACAAGTAAGAAACAAGTATCGTTTTTGCTGATTTTATTCAGCAAAAATATAATGTAGGGCGGTGTTATTGAGATGCAAAATAGCTGCAGTATAATCAACTTGCTGAACTAAAATGCTAAAATCTTAAATTGCAAAATGTGAGTCTTCAATCCTTTTATATTATTTTGAAATATAAGCCTATATTTATAACTGAAATCCCTGTGAAGGATATCAAATCCAACTGTGAATCAAAATAATCACACAGAAAGCATTAAAGTAATCTTCCGCCCAATTGAGCTCCTGTTTAAAAATAAAAATCATAATCTGAACCCAGCAAGGATAAACAACCCACATTGTCAGATAGGGAGATTATATGGCGAACGTGACAGAGCTGTGATGTACTGGCACGCAGGATTCTGCACAATCTGAGGTGCTTTGGAAATCTGAGCGCTTTGTACCTTACAGGCTTTATCTAAAACATGTCAATGGATCAAAAAAATATATTTTACACAAGACCTTATACTAATAAGTTTTATCTTTGAAATGTTAGTGAAAGAAAAAAAGAAAAGAAAATCCAGATGACTTTGTTCACAATGTTTTGTGCTAGAAACAATGTTTTTATTTATTTAATCATTTTTTTCCTAAAACAATACTGTCCAATAGCTGAATCCCCTCCATCAGGCACTGAAGGCCAGTTTTACCTTGTCTTCAAACAGCACTTGGCATACACAATAACTTTATGTCAGCTCCAAAGTATCTGTCAACTTGTTCATCCCTTTCAATTTGCCTCTAGTATTTTGAACATAGGCCTACCATTTACAAAAATATCAACCCTTGCCTCAAGCAATTCAAATCATGATTATTTGTATAGCGCTTTTTACGATACAATCATTGCAAAGCAACTTCACAGGAAATTAAGTTTCTAAAATAGATTTATATTTTATAAACTCAATATAATTAACTTGTGGCAAAATGTGGTTAATTCAGTATAATCGCTGATGGTTGGCTTCCTCTGAGGTTCTCTGAGGGGTTGTCATCATCTCTTCTCAGGTGTTCGGTCATTTCAGATCATTTAAGGGTTTGATCCAGACTGAAGCTTGTGTAATTCCTACTTACCACAGAATGTTAATAATGTGCGTTTGATCAGATATACCTGCAGTACAAGATTGTGAGATGCATTATATGAATGCTTGGCTAAAGAGATGTGTCTTTAATCTAGATTTAAATAGAGATAGTGTGTCTGAACCCCGAACGTTATCAGGAAGGCTATTCCAGAGTTTGGGAGCCAAATATGAAAAAGTTCTACCTCCTTTAGTGGACTTTGCTATCCTAGGTACTAAGAAGATTAGTTAGGTACGCAGGAGCTAAATCATTTAGGGCCTTATAGGCAAGTAATAATATTTTGTAACTGATACGGAACTTAATAGGTAGCCAGTGCAGAGACTGTAAAATTGGAGTAATATGATCATATTTTCTTGACCTGGTAAGGACTCTGGCCGCTGCATTTTGTACTATCTGTAGCTTTTTTAATGAGGATGCAGGACAACCAACTAGCAGTGCATTACAATAGTCCAGTCTAGAGGTCATGCATACATGAACTAACTTTTTTGCATCAGAAACAATTAACATGTTCCGTAGCTTGGCAATGTTTCTAAGATGGAAGAATGCTGATTTTGTAACATAGGAAATAAGATTTTGCAAAAGATAGGTTGCTGTCTAATATAACACCCAGATTTTTGACTGTAGAGGAAGTAACAGTACATCCATCTAGTTGCAAATTGTGATCCGAGATATTCGGTGTACTGTTTTAGGTCCAATAAGTAATATCTATGTCTTATCTGAATTTAATAGGAGAAAATTATTGGTCATCCAATATTTAATATTTTTAACACACTCCGTTAGCTTAGTTTAGAAGTTTCATCTGGTCTTGTTGAGATATATAGTTGAGTGTCATCAGCATAACAATGGAAACTAATCCCGTATTTTTTAATAATATTACCAAGGGGCAACATGTATAATGAAAATAGGACCTAGGACAGATCCTTGTGGAACTCCATACTTTACAGTTGATAATTGAGATGTCTCCCCATTTGAATAAACAAAGTGGTAGCGATTGGACAGGTAGGATCTAAACCATCTTAAAGCCTGCCCTTGAATACTTGTATAGTTTTGTAATCAATCTATGAGTATGTCATGATCTATAGTGTCGAACGCAGCACTAAGATCAAGTAAAACTAGCAATGAGATGCAGCCTTGGTCTGACGCAAGAAGCAAGTCATTTGTAATTTGAACAAGTGCAGTTTCTGTGCTATGGTGGGGCCTAAAACCTGACTGAAATTCTTCATAGATATAATTTCTTTGCAAAAAGGAGCACAATTGAGCAGTCACAACTTTTTTTTTTAAATTGACATTAACGGAAGATTTGTAATGGGTCTGTAAATTGCCAGTTCACAAGTATCTAGTTTTGGTTTCTTAATAAGAGGCTTAATAACCGCCAGCTTGAATGGTTTTGGGACGTGACCTAAAGATAACGAGGTGTTAATAATATTGAGAAGCGGTTCTTCTGCTACAGGTAACAACTCTTTCAATAATTTAGTGGGTACAGGATCTAATAAACATGTTGTTGGTTTAGATGCAGTGATGTGTTTATTTAGCTCATCCTGTCCTATAGTTGTAAAGCAATGCAGCTTTTCTTTGGGTGCGATGAATGAAGCTGAAGTACTAGACGCTGTAGAATCTACATTTGTTATTGTATTTCTGATGTTATCTATATTTTCAGTAAAGAAATTCATAAAGACATTACTGTTCAACTGTGAGGGAATATTTAGTTCGGGTGACATCTGTTTAATTGTTAATCTAGCCACTGTGCTAAATAAAAACCTTGGATTGTTTTTGTTATTATTTATGAGTTCGCGGATATGCTCGGTCCTGGCAGCTTTTAGAGCCTGTCTATAGCTGGACACACTGTTTTTCCACGCAATTCTAAAGACTTCGAAGTTAGTTTTTCTCTATTTGCACTCAAGATTACGAGTTTATTAGGTCAGTAAACGCAAGTCCTAACGCATCATTTGTATTATCAACGTGAATGTTAAAATCTACAACAATTAGTGCTTTATCAACATTAACCAATAGATCTGAGAGGAAATCTGCAAATTCTTTTAGAAAATCTGTATATGGCCCTGGCGGTCTATACAAAGTAGCCAGAGCAAGAGATAGGACATATTTATTTTGTGTATCTGACAGTGTAACATTAAGCATAAGTATTTTGAATGAGTTAAACCTGTATCCTGTTTTCTGAGTAACATTGAGAATATCACTATATTTTGTTGCGGCACCGCCGTCACGACCAGTCTGACGAGGCTCGTGCTTATAACAGTAGCTTGGTGGACTACATTTGTTTAGACTAAAATAATCATTTTTTTAAGCCAGGTTTCAGTCAGACAGAGTACATCAAAACTATTATATGTGATCATTTCATTTACAATAACTGCTTTGGGTGTGAGTGACCGGATGTTTAGGAGCCCAAGCTTTAAAAATGTTTTTTGTTCATTTATTGTGCTTTTTTCTGGTTTAATCGCGATCAGATTTTTTCTAGATCCTGCATTAAATTTATATTTTGACCTCACGATTCGGGGAAAAGACACAGTCTGTATAGATTGGACACTGCACTTCTATCATTTAAGTGGGTAGAACAAAAGTCATCATAGCAGCTTTTTGAGAATTGGCTTACTAGTCAGATGGAGCGTAGCGTCCTGGTGATGTTGTCCGACAGGAGTTCCGCTCTGACTCTGCTGGGGTGCAGGCCATCAGCACGGAAAAGCCTAGGACGCTCCCAGAAAAGATTCAAATTATTAACAAAGAGCAATTTCGGATCTTTACACCATGACAACAACCATTAGTTTAAAGCAAACAGTCTACTGAACCTTTCGTGTCCTCGTCGATACGTGGGAAGAGGTCCTGACACGATGATTGTCCTCGCGGGCGATGTGCTGCGTACCGTCTCGATCAGGCTACTGAAGTCCCTCTTCAGTAACTCCGTCTGTTGCAGCTTGATGTCGTTAACCCCCGTGTGAATCACAACAGCTGCAATGCTCTCATCATCCTTCAGGATCGCGGGTATCTGTGCAGAAACATTAAGAACACGAGCACCAGGGAAACAGTGAGTGTGCACTTTACCTTCAGCTAACGTAGCACGGACGTGCCGGACAATTGAGCCTCAGATGATCACAGTGTCACGTTCCGCCTCGCAGGGAGGAGCGAAGTGGTTACGGGAGGAAATCTCGAAGACCGGAGGGTGAGAAGTCATTGACCGGAGCCTGGATCGCGTCTTCCGCTGCTGCACCCAGGGTCCTGAGTTTCCCAGCGCCCGGAGTGAAGAACATCCTGGAAGTTCGCGTCCCGGGTGCATGGGGCCTGTGCAGAGAAACACACGGAGTAGAGGTGGCGGGAGTGTTAGCAGTGTGCTGCATACTTACCCCGGACTTGTGAGCATCAGCCCAGGATGTTTCCAGCGTTGCTTTCCGTCCCCTTAGCTGGGCCTGCTTCCCAAGCAGCTCGTGAATCTATCTCTCCACGGCCTCCAGCTCCAGCTGCACCGAATGTGGCTCGAACGTGTCCTCACCTGCACTCAAAGGTAGACACAAATCCGCCATTAGAGCAAGAAACAGTGAAACAATGGTAACTGTGTGTGTGTGTGTGTGTGTGTGTGTGTGTGTGTGTGTGTGTGTGTGTGTGTGTGTGTGTGTGTGTGTGTGTGTGAATAGGGTATTAGCTGTGTAAGCAGCACCCGCGCTGACTATGCTAATGGGCTATAATCTAATAGCACTAATAGCACATCTAATAGACTCGGGAAATCAAAATAAAACTTGCGATAACAAGACGCTCTGATTGTTTTCGTTGCAGAATGCGATCAGGGAATCAAAACAATATATACAAATATGGTATATAAAATTGGATTTTGAGATAGAAAATAGACGAAAAATAATTGACATGACGGAGCTCAAACTCAAAACATGCATCAGCGACGAACAGGAAGTGACAAACTCATAATTTCTTGCGCTGAAAAAAATGTGTAACTGCAATCTGACTACTGCATAATTTTTTCATGTGCATTACTACCGTAATCTATATACATGGACTACAGAAAATGTAAATAAAGGCAAATTTTTAGTTACATTAGTATGTTTAACTGTCCCTGCAAGCTATAACCTTCTCTCATTTATCTGCCTAATATATGATAATAGTAGAGATTACTGCATTACTGCACTGCTAACAGGAGAGCAAAAACCCTGGAAAATAATTATATCTGTGCTCAGCAGAAGGCAGTGGAAAAATGATTTAAAGCCTAACCACCTTTCACACATCTAATTCCTCCAAATGGATCAAACATATGGCTTTGAAGACCAACACAGTGATTCTCTCTCTCTCCATATGTTTCTGCTTTGGGTTCTTGGATTTATGGATGGTGCACTGATATGATGCTTTGTGATGGCATTGATCTCAGGATTAAAAAGCAAAGGTGTTTTGAGTTCAGCAAGTAGGTAGCCAGAATATGTCATACGTGAAACTCATTTGTGAAGTCACCTTGCACAAAGCTGGCTTTAGATTAGTTTGAGCAAACTCAGTTTTTTTCGGTCTCAAGAGGATGGATTGGATTTTACCAGTGTTCATCGCCAAGGTAACTTATGTTACACAGCTAATCTGCTCTTGAGCTGGTTTTATTCTGGGCTAGAGATGACAAAACATAACATTGGGACCAATCAGCTGTAAGCAGAGTGACATATATCTGATGCAATAAAGCAACCTTTTATATCTTGTCTGCAATGAAAGAATTTTGGAGACAAAGATTTAAGCTTTTGCTGCTAGTTATTTATTATATTTATATTATATGAAGTATAATCATTTATACTATATGAATTGACAGTGAATATCAAACTTTGCATTTAAATTAAAGGGACAGTTCACCCAATAATACAAATTTGCTGCTAATTTATTCACTCTCCAGCCATGCAAGATCATGAACTTGATATATATAACGTCTAATTCTAGTTGGGAATTAACCATTTTACATTTACATTTAGTCATTTAGCAGACGCATTTATCCAAAGCACTTACAATTGGGGAATACATAAAGCGATTAATCTAGAAGAGGCAAACAGACAGAGGAAGTGTCCATAACACCAAGTCGCAGGCATTGTTCAAATAAGTACAAGCTAGCAAGGGAAGGAGAGAAAGATAAAGAGAAAGATGAAGATTTTGAAAAAGTGATTTATTTTTATTTTTATGATGAAGTCAAGTAGAGTTGAAAGAGATGAGTTTTCAGTTGTTGCTTGAAGATTGACAGGGATCCAGCAGTCCGGGTGGGGGTGGGAAGATCATTCCACCAGCCAGGAATGGTGAACGAGAATGTTCTGGAGAGTGATTTTGAGCCTCTCTGTGATGGTACCACGAGGCGTCGCTCACTAGCAGATCTCAGACTTCTGGAGGGGATGTAAATTCGTAATAGTGAGTGAAAGTAGGTGGGTGCTGAGCCTGTGGTTGTTCTATATGCAAGAATCAGTGTCTTGAACTGGATGTGAGCTGCAACTGGTAGCCAATGCAAGGAGACAAAGAGAGGTGTAACATGGGCTCTTTTTGGCTCGTTGAAGACCAGTCGTGCCGCCGCATTCTGAATCATTTGTAGAGGTTTGATTGTGTTTGATGGAAGTCCAGCCAGAAGAGCATTGCAGTAGTCCAGCCTGGAAATGACAAGGGCCTGGACAAGGAGTTGTGCAGCATGCTCTGTCAGAAAGGGCCTGATCTTTCTGATGTTGTGTAGTGCAAACCTGCAAGATCGAGCAGTCTTTGCAATGTGCTCTTTAAAGGTCAGCTGGTCATCAAAGATTACACCAAGATTTCTGACTGAAGCTGATGGGGAAATTGTTGATGAACCTAACTGAATCGTGAAGTCATGCTATAGATTTGGAGTTGCAGGGAAGACAAGGAGCTCAGTCTTTGCCAGGTTTAGCTGTAGATGATGTTCTTTCATCCATGCCGAGATGTCCGCCAGGCAGCCTGAGATCCGTGCAGCTAACGTTGGATCATCTGGTCGAAATGAGAGATTTGTGTGTCTTCAGCGTAGAAATGGTAGGAGAAGCCATGTGCCTGTATAATGGGAGCCATTATACTATTATATTTGTATATAATATCATTATACCATTATACCATTATATTATTATACCATTATACCATTATATTATTATAGTATAATGGGGGTATAATTTTTAACTATTTAACAAATAATAATTTTAAATATGGACACATTCACTAATTGTTCACTCTTTTTATTTGTTGTATGCCCAGAAAATGTAAAACGTTTCATGTCTTGTCACATTCCATTAGACTATACATGAATCACAAAAATGATACCATATTTTCAAGTCAAAATGGTTAAATTTGTGGAAAAATCACTGAATATTACTGTTGGTCATTTAACATGTATGTCGTAAAACAGCTGTCATATATCAAATATTTCTCTACTTCAGTTTTACCTCACTCTCTTTCAATGTTAAAACGGTTGCTTTGCACTCTGCTTCTCTGAACTGTGAATCCTGCCTATCTAATATTTTATCTAATTGCCTTTATTAGATTGCATAGTGGAAAGTGTACAGTAAGTGAAGAGGGGATGAGATAAGAAAGAACCACAAGCTCAGATTCAAATTCAACTCGCTCAAAGCGCAACTGGGCTCTATGTATGTGCACTACCAACAAAGATATTGGCTGCAACATAAATAAACGTTTAATGTAAGATGGAGCCATGCCAGATAAAATGGATATGACAGCCACCACTTTTCAAAGGATAAGCAGTTTTCATAATGTTTTATGAAATTAATAAATTAATTCCTCTGATGCTTTAACTCTTCCTAAACTTTCATCTTGTTTGGGTTGCAAACACTTTCTAAAGTGATCAGATACCGTAGCTATAACACACCAGTTACCAAATATAAATACCCCACTAGTTTACCATCTCATTCAGACAAAAACTAAAATATCTGTCATCATCATGAGCTTGATTTGAGTGCCTGAAGATTCTTGGTTCACCATGCTAATCTAGTAAACCTCAAAAGTTACAAAGTTACTTTTATTTAGTAAAATATGTGAATCAAAATAAAAGTGTTACCAAAATTATCTCTCAGTCTGATTGTGGTGATTTGTCCTGCCAGCAAATATTGATGTAATCTATTTGCTAGTGTAATGCTAAAATGTAAAAAATTTAATTCTCAGGTTAATTATAATAACTTTGTGAAAATGTACAGGTTCTGTGGATTGCATTATTTAATGTATTATTTGAGTCCAGTGCTCCAGGTGATGTTAATGCAGAATATTACATGGAATGCAACACAATGCAATAATTTAAAGATGAACTGCTTTTTATTTGATAGAGTTTTATAAAGCAAAAACATAGATATTTACAGAGATTCAGACTCAGAGGTATGAAATGATCTGAGGGCATGTTTCAGTGGAAATTTATTGTGAAAGAATAAGCATCAAGTACACATCGGTTTTACACAATACAAGGGTTACTCAATAAAGGTGTGCTCAGTTTTACTTAAGGAATTCTGATAATTACATACAATTTTAAGGTACTGTCAAGAAAATTACACAATGAATAACAGCAAACAATACTAACAACTTCACTCATATATTTGTTATAATAACACAAATATTCTGTTTACCATCACAAACACATATTACAGATACAGATTAATATCAACGGTTTTAATATTGTATAGGTTTCGTTCTGTTTTATTGTAGTTGGAAATGTGATTAGTCTCTATAGACTGCAAAAAAAAAACTTATATAAAAAAATAACATAATCGGAATGATATTTGGTGAATTTTGTTGCATTGGCTATGTGAACAAAATAAAAATCATGGACACAATTCGGGTACGTTAAAGGGTAGAAAAAAAACTTTTGACATCCAAGGTAGCAAGTGTGACCATATCTGGCTCTGGAAAAAATTAAGAGACCACTCCAATAATTTTCTTAAATCAGCATCATTCCTTTGCAGTGTCTGCTGAAATCCAACACAGATACACCTCATTCTGCTTAATGAAGTACTGATTAGGTTATCACCTGAACCAAATCTTATTTAACAAGGAAAAGTATAAAACCACTGCTGTGGTCTTCACTCTCCTCTTGCAATAGAACCAGCTGGATGGCAAAAACTGTGCTAGTAGTACCTCAAAAGTAAATGGAATCAAACAATAATTATTGATCATGCCAGAAGAGTTGAAAAGAAGTGAATGCAGATGAATGCAGTGAGCATCAGGTTGCTTCCATCCTCAAAAGTTCAAAGACAGGCGGTTCATAAGAACAAGGTCAAGCTGCAGACATTGGGGCCAATAAAGCTACAGACCAGCAGAGTGCGAATGCAAATCTCCACTGACTGGGACTAACTCATTCTGATGCACCCATGCAAATTGGTGAATCTTACCATCCCTAATGTGCACTGCTGACACAAACACTGACACTGGTATTTAAAGTATCAATGCTGGAGCATTTTATGTAAGGACCAAACGTCCGTTTCTTTTAAGTTCCATTTGCAATATAGTTAGCTTTTATTCTTGTCCCCTTACAGGTGAAATGCTGGGGTTGTGTGATATTTGCTACAGGGAGCCATTTCAAGGGAGGATTTTAGAGTAGTGCTGGTCTGACAGTGGAAACACAGAGGGATTTTGGGCTTGAGGTGCGAGGCTGTCCAGCTCGTTGTTAGCCCCAGCTCTTTCTGTTCCGACAGTAGAAAAGCAGCTAATGGGGAGAAAAAAAAGAGTCTGCTTGAGGTTTGCAAAAGACAATAAGAATTGGACCTTCTCTGATGAGTCCAATTTTCAGCTTTGCCCAACACCTGGTTGTCTGATGGTTTGATGGAGACTTGGAGAGGCTACAGTGTCTCGTACCCACGGTGAAATTTGGTTGAGGATTGGTGATAATCTGGGAGTGCTCGGCAAGGCTGGAATCAAACACGGTCGACTGACAAATATTAAGGGCACATGAATCAAGCACGTACAAGGAAGTCTTGGAAGAAAACTAGCTTCCTTCTGCTCTAGCAATGTTCCCCAACTCTGATAATAGTGTTTTATTTTTTTTATAAGGACATTACTCCCTGCCACACAGCCAGGTCAATCAAGGTGTTGGTAGAGGACCGCTAGCTCAAAACCTTGTCATGGTCAGCCCATGGGCGTAAATTTCATTTAACAGTAGGGGGGGACAATAAATATAAAATTTCTCATGAGCAATTTTTGAAGGGGACACAAATAATACAGTCAAATTGTACTTATAAAGATATGTCCCCACAGTGAAAAACTTCTATCATTATTATTGTAGCACGGAGACTGCGTCATTATGGTTATTTTGAAAGTTTTTCTCAGGTTCAATGACAAAGCAGATCAGCACATTTCAAACAGCCACAAACCAAGGATAAGAAATAAAATCCCTTTTATTTCATCCATGCTGACGATTGTAATGATGCCAGGTTGTTTACCTCAGCTTAGAGCGCTCTGCTCGTGCTGCTTCTCAGAATGTTTGGTCGCTATAGCAACCAGTTGTAGTGGAAAACTGTAGGTCCGAAACAGAGCAGAACCGAACTGAAACGAGCTGGTACCAGTCAGTGGAAAACCCCAATAAGTTGCAGTGGACTATGCAACAAGCTATTGTAAACAAGTTAACGTTAACTAGATAAGTAATATTTTAATCGCTAATATAGCAGATTCTTGGAAAATTAAATCGGTAACGTTAATCAGCATTTTTGCCGCAACTAATTTATGAATGAGTCTGCTGCATCAACTACATTAAAGAGAATTGCTTTATTTAAAGTGAATAAAGTACCCTACTTACTGGATTCCAACATTAACTGAGCCACAGCCACAATGGAGTAGGTGTAATGAACTGGGAAAGCAGGCAGTGGGCCAAACCACTGTGAGGAAGGGGAGGGGGAACTCAACTGTTTCTAAAAGCATTTTTTGCCTTTTTTTTCTACTTACAAAATTATTTTAGGTATACATACATATATTTTTCACAATAGAGAGTGATTTTTTTTTTTTTTTTTGGGGGGGGGGACAACCCTCGGATGGGGGATTTACGCCCGTGGGTCAGCCCAATCCCCAGACCAGAACCCCTGAAAACCTCTGGAATGTGATAAAGAGGAAGATATGGATGGTCACAAGCCATCAAACAAAGCCGAGCTGCTTGAATTTTTGTGCCAGGAGTGGCATAAAGTCATGTGAAAGACTAGTGGAGAGCATGCTAATGACGCATGAAAGCTGTGATTAAAAATCAGGATTATTCCACCAAATATTGATTTCTCAACTCATCCTAAGATAAAGCAATAGTATTGTTTTGTTTTAAAAAAGAATATTAACTAGTTTTCTTGGCATTATTTGAGATCTGAAAACACTACATATTTTTTGCTATCATTTATTTCTGCAAATAAATGCTCTGAACGACGATATGTTTATTTGGAATTTGGAACATTAAAACGATAATTTTGCTCAAATGCATACCTATACATAGTAAAACCAGAGAAGCTGATACCTTTGCAGTGGTCTCTTATTCGTTTTTTCCAGAACTGTATATTGGATTGTAGTTCTTTCCCTTATTAAAGCCATAAAGTGCACATTTTGTCCAATTATTAATTTTTTGCTTTAAATCAGTTTGTGTTGTGATTCAGCTTGTAGCTGGTCCGTTTGGATCATGGCTTGTAACATTTTCAAAACCAAGGCATCTATAAAAGTAATCAAGCGATTTAACACTTGTCAAAAGTTCTGCGAGCTGCTGGTATAATCCATGGCACCGTGAAATTTTGAAAGACAACAAGCACCAAATCACCCAGTGACTTACATTAAATAGGGAAGTTACATTGGACCGAGAGACTCTCACCCACTACAATCACTCACTGCCAGTATGAATTTATCAGCATCAGGTAAGAAAAATTATTTTCTCTGCATGCAACAGTGAACGGTTATGTTTAAGGGAGTTGTACAGCAATGCTCAAGTTTGCGTGTATACGTGCATCACGATGGGACTAGACACAATTTTGCATGCCAGCTGATTCCTCTTCTGTTACAAGGCCCAATGCAAGTGAAACGTGTGAAACATAACACAGGCTGCTACTGATTAAAGTAACAGTATATTGTCATAATATATACTGGGGGGATTGAAATTTCACCATAAAATAATTTAAGTGAAGTCACAAGCCACAGTACTACACAATCTTCAGTGAAACAGGACTGAGTCTTGCAGTAGAGGCACTGGACAGTCAACATGGTTCTGCAACAGAAGGCAGTGTATTTTTATCTAATGCTCCAATTTCCTCTGTTACATAGTAGCAGCTTATACAAACTCTTCTCTGTACATTGTGCAGATTATATTAAATTAGTATTGTTAAAACAAGACAAAACACAAATACCTTCTCTTTTCATGCATGTCATTTTGCACCTATTTAACGTTGTGTCATGTTTTTGCATAAAAATGGGAATGATAAAATAACATATTAAGCAGATATTTGCAACAGTTGATGCTTGCACATCTCGGTTTCAGGCTAAAAGAATGAGCACATTTTGTTTCAGTGGAAGTAGAACATATCCCTAATGTATCTGCAAGTCGGGATATAAATTCACTATGACTCTGGTATGATGCACGTTTGCTGGAGAATTGAGTTCTGCTCACGATTTTCTGTAAATCCAATTGAGAGATAACATATTTCCAGCGAAAATGTGGCAGCCTCTCTGTGACCAGATATTATGGATTCACACCATGTTTATTGGCTCAGTGTGAGTCTCAACTAAGCTAAGGAAAGAATGTGCAATTCCATTCCAATATACTGTATACTACATAGTGGAACAAATTATATTCTTGTAGTATTTCAAGTAACCGTTCCCCACATAATTACCATACTTCCTCTCTGTAATTTTCAGATGTTAAATTGCCTATAAATCAATAGTCATGCCTGTTAAACAAATCACTTGCGTCACTGGCAGGCTAAACAAGGACAGAACATTTGATCTCTGGGAGTCTTGCAATCAGTTTCTATGAGATGAGAGATTGCCTTTTTTCTGAAGTCAAATAATAGTTTGTTCTGCAAACAGGTAACTCATTCAGTGAGCAGCTACAATTTCCTTGCTTTGGTAATATTAAAGGAATAGTTCATATAAAAATACAAATTTGCTTATTTACTTACCCTCAGGCAACTCAAGTTGATGAGTTTGTTTCTTCATCAAAACAAAACGGAGAATATGCACATATCAAGCCCTGTTTATGAGCAAAGGCCAGTCCAAAACAGATCTAAATTCATATGTGCGTTTTTTTTTGATGTGAGAGGACAACTGTTACGGGAAGTAGACCCGACACAGAGGATATGGAATAACACAGCGATGTTTATTTGAATTCAGCAGTCGGGTAAGCAGGGAAAAATAGTGAGTAAGTATCTTGTAGTACTTAGAATGTTAAAGGATACACTGTGATGGTTTTCTTGCCAAGAACTCGTGGATGACGTGGTTGAGCACACACCTCGGACCAACACAGAAGATGAGCTGGGGTGACGGACGAAGACAGGCAGACGTAGGAGACACGGAGGACCAACGAGGAAGAGGAGGTAAGCAATCTTGAGGTAAGTAACTGTGTAGAGTAGGTGTGAGTCATGTAAGCGAGGTCGGACAACTGACTGAGGTGAGGTGTGTGCTTAAGTAGTGCTGGCTTAATTGAGTGTTGATGAGGTGCAGGTGGTTTGAGTTAAAACTCAGGTGAAAGTGATCGCTGTGAGAGATTGGTGGTGGAGCCTGGCTGATCTTTAACAACAACAGGGGATGGAGGTCTTCACTGGAGAAAGTGTTTGATTGGGTTTGTTTCTTACAAACACAGCTTTTTTTATCATCCAGACTCTCATTCTGGTGACACCCATTCACTGCAGAAGATCCATTGGTAAGCAAGCTAATGCTAAATTTCTTGAATGGCCTGAGACACAATACATTATTGCCAGGTAAACTAAATGTTGTGTAGAAAATTAGTGCCATCCGAATAGCTAAAGAGATCTTGCACATACAACTAATTACTAGGAATAAATTGTGTAGACTATATTTTTTATTAATTTCTGTTTTTTTTTTATGTAATTACAGAATGGTAATAACAGTTATGGGGGTGAACTAAAATTTGCTGAATTGATGAAGTTATTTCTTAAGTAGTACTTTAAGTGTGTCTTTATATGTAATTTCATAATAGTTTGTGTTTAAACTGCCAAATGTTCTGACAAACATTACTGATAAACTACACTGTAGCCTACAGGTTATGCGTTATTATTAAGGTGTCCTTGTGTAATTATACAATTAAGTACTGACTAGTATTAACTAAGAGTATGAACTTACTTTACGGTTAGGATTAAACTTTGGTTTATGTAAACAAATCTAAATAAAATTGCATTAACTAATAATAATAATAATAATAATAACAATAAGTAAATATATAAGAAAGGAAGGAAGGAAATAAATAAATAAATAAATACATTTGTTTTGAAGTGTGTATATATATATATATATATATATATATATATATATGCGTGAATATAATATTCCTCAATTTAATTTAGTTATTTGTTGAATCTGTTAACTGGTGCAACTGAAGTTGGTTTTCTACAATTTTACAATAAAAAAATAATCACTGAATCAATAATAAAACAAATGGTATGGGTTGTATCTTTCAAATGTAGCAATTGCAGGTTACCCCATTTTAGAGTTTAAAAAAGTTATAATTAAACAAATAGTCAAGAAAACTAGCAACCATGGAACAAACCACAAATTAAATACTATAGTATTGGATAATCCAAAACATTAGAGGGTAACACTTTATACACAGGAGTTTGTTGCCTGTATTTTTTATTTCTCACTGCATTGCATTGTTTTAGAGTTAATGAAAATGTCTGTAAAATGTATGGATAATATCCTGGTAATAAGTAGTACTTTTTATTTCACAGATGTATTTCTTACAGTGTATTTGTCATGGATTCACCAAGCTTCATCAGCACTCCTCCACAGTGAGTACATTCCCCTGAGTACTGATCACCGTCATCTGTCACCAATCTATGAATCACCAGCCCTATTCAAACTTAAATAGAGTTGGTGATGAGGCCCTATGTTTGCCCTGTTCACTAGCTCAGCATCTGGTCTAAGACTCAGACTATTCCTTTGATTATCGCAACCAACATATTTTGGATACCTACCTTGTGTTCATCTGTCCCTATGGCCTAATGGTCGTGGCCTAATGGTTAGAGAGTCGCAGGTTTGAGTCTCAGCTCCAGCAGGAATTGTAGGTGGGGGAGTGAATGTACAGTGCTCTCTCTCCACCTTCAATACCATGACTGAGGTGCCCTTGAGCAAGGCACCGAACCTCCAACTTCTCCCCAGGTGCCGCAGCAAAAATGGCTGCCCACTGCTCCGGGTGTGTGTTCACGGTGTGTTCATGAAGATTATACATCTTCATACAGCTGCTTTAATTTCTTCCTAAAGCCATGGTATGTTGTGAGGGGTGAGTTCCTTTGCACGTTGCACTAATGGGATTCCAATTATAGGTACATCATTTGGAATATGTCAACGTTCAAGTTCCATTTCCCTTCCAACCCTCGTAGGATCCAATCCCTGACGGATGTCTTTAATTCAATCTCACCTGATGAGGCTAGTTTTTTAATCAGACAAATCCCAGCTCTTTCTTTATAGGGCTTCTTCGACCCAGAAACTAAATATTACTGAAGTACGGTTACGTAACGATTACTTGAGAGAAATCGGAAATAGCTTTTAGGTTAAAGCAGCGTAACTGCATTATTCATGCTAGGCTGGAACCTGTATTACATGATTCCGAACACAGGTCAGGTCTTTATGTAATTTAGATTATTTTGTATAAATTATTGTACTTATGATACACTATATGTGAATTCGGTGCACAGTTTATTATGTCATAACTGCTGATATTGTCTTGGGAATCTCTTGAATTAATTTACTAAAAATATGATGATGTGAAACCGATGAAAACTGTAAAAAAAAAACTGCGGTGTTCAGGTATGGCACTCCTGTGGTCTGATATGTAAAAGAAAGAGTAGGCAGCATGAGTCACTAAAGCAGAGCTAGAACAGATTTATTGGTGTCATTCTTAAGTTCTTTCATATACTCTTCAAAATTAAGGTAACGAAAAGTAGTTTTCTCAGGGATGCAAGATAACAACCATTTGGTCCCCCTAAAGAAGGTTTCAGTGAACAGTTTATACAATAACTATTTTGTAAACCCGTTTCCACTATAAAGAACTTCTTGTGAAATGGAAATCAATAACTATAATTTCAAATAAATAATCTTTATTTCTAAGAGTGTGATCTATTCGTTATGGTGATTCCATGTTTAGAAACACTTCACAACTATTTGACACTGCCAATGGTTTACTGACATGTTAATGAATGAATAGTAGCATTTAATGCATGTTTTATAATATGACAAAAGTATTGCAAATGAAACATCTGATGAAAAGTTCAAATAAGTAACTAATTTACACTAATGGGGTTTCTCCCTTGTGATAAACCTCATTAAATTAAAACACCTTAATGGTTTTCTAGTAGATCTATTCCAGAAGGGGTTTTGTTATATAACTACCACTGTGTGTGTATTTGTGGGAAACGTACTCCAGATTCTGAGAAGAAGAAAAAAAAAGCAGCAATTTGAAAATCTACAGGATGTTTGCCCTTCTGAGATTTGACTGTGTATCACATGAAGAGATAGATTTCACTGTCCTCTAGTGGTCTGTGTTCATTACTGTAGGCAGAGTAGTTGCAGCATGTAGTGTTATATTGGATATTGCATGTAATGTTGATATGTTTTAAATAGGGCTGTCAAACGATTAATCATATTCCAAAATAAAAAAAAATTGTTTACATATATGTGTGAACTGTATATATTTATTATGTACAGATAAATACACACACACATGCATGTATATTTTTAAGAAAAATTATTTATGTTTATATTTTAAATATAATTATATAATATAAATGATATGAATATAAATATATACATGTCAACACATTTCTTCAGTGTTGTCACATGAACAGATATAATAAAATATTTTCAAAAATGTGAGGGTTGCACTCACTTCTGTGAGATGCTGTATACTTTATGTGTATTTGTATATACATAATACAAATACACAGTACACACACATATATTATGTAAACAAAAACTTTTTTTGGATGTGATTAATCATGTCATAGCACTACACTGTTAAACATTTTCCTGTTTTTTCAGTAAGTTACTGGCAGCACGATTGCCAGCAAGTTACAGCATTTTGTTTATAGCAATACTGTAATGCAGCTTTACAGTATGTACTGTATAACTACAGAACAGTATTATACTGAATTTTTACAATACTTTGTAATGTTGTACTTTGCTGCCAAATCTACAGTGATTTCTAACAGTGTAGTTTTAAAAATGTAATGAATTGCTCCATTGTTACAAATGTGTAATTGCAAATGTATTTGAATGTATACCATATTCAGTTTACCACAATGGCCGCTTAGAACTTCTGAATTCAGCAGCAAACTTTAACCATATATTAAAGACAACAGAATTATGAAATTACTTGTAAATATGTAGCCTAGTAATGTCCTACTTAAGTGAGTCAAAAACACTCTAAAGTTCAGCTAATTTGCCGTTAATATAAACTTAAAGCATTAAATACAATTTGCAGCTTTAAGAAAAAAAAACGTATACATTAAGTGCAATCCAAGCACAGACAATATAATACAGTTTAGTAACCCATTGACCACCAACACAAAAGAGGCCTTACTCCTCTTAGTTCTGGGAATCTAAAACAACCACCTGATAGCAGAAATAGTAATAGTAGCCTAAATGTAAAGGGTGGTCAAGACTTTCAAGAATACAATGGATATTCTTCCATAAGGATTGTTCATAAAAGATGTCAGAGTGTTTAGCTTGATTCTCCCAATAACTTACAAATTACCAGACTGGTTACTGAACCAAAGAACCAGTATGAAATTAATTAATCAAACATATAGGCCTAGGTTTTAATGGAAAGGTGAAAATGTCTGAAATATACTTATAATAATTTATTGATTTTATATCTTCCTCCAAACATAGTGTAGAATTTAGAAGCTTTATAGTCGAGCGTCACAATCAAAAACTCAATTTACCATGCCTGTCACCTCAGCACACTATATATCCCATAATCTGTGCACTCTCCACAAACACCACACCTGTCTGCCATCATCCTCATCAGTTCCTCCATATAAAACAGCACCCAAGACCCTTGTCTTGTTGATGTTGGAGATTGCTTATATTAATTGTTCCCTTGGAGTTTCATGATCTACTCACCTACCACGATTATTTGCCTCCTGCCAGGCTTTCTGCTCTTTGATCTGTCTTCAGTCTTGTCTGTCTGGCCACCGTTAAGCTTTAAGGAAAGGAAATGTTATGATTGAGTTTTCCAAGATATATTCAATGTCAACCTGTGCTTCACCGTGTTACTCCAGCGCCTTCTGAGTAAACCTGTGCTGTTTACATTAGCTATGTGTCGATCTCTGTCTAAATTTTGTAACACTGAGAGGATAAATAACATCTAAACTGATTTGTTTTATTAATAGGAGTTCTAAAATGAACATCAGATGAGGTGAAAGTCATGACCCCACCCCACCACACACACACACACACACACACATTTATGACATTTATGCCACACAATGGGGGAAAAGATAAAAGCTACTCGGTATACTATAGGATCTATAAAACATAAATTTGTGTTTTATCCACATTAAATGACCTTAGTTTCCTTAAGCAATACAGTCTTCTCTTTTACACTTTTCTTTTCCAACTGCCGAAGTACTAACTGTTGGAGGGTCACTATTGAATCCTAGCTTTGTATGCAAATTGAAGGGGGTCTAAGAAACACTGAGTTCTTTGCATAATTTCTTTTAAACCATATTTTTTTATCAACTTTTCATAACATTTAATAACTAAAGATGTAATTGCCAGGGATCTAAAGTCATCTAATGTCTGGACATGACTTTTTTGGTGTATCAAAACTAACATATTCTCACAAAAGGTGACATATCATGCTTATAATTTCTTACTTCATCTATGTCCGAACCAGAGTCCATATAAACAGTCCAGTCTATGCATTCCAAACACTTGTAAATGTAGCTTCTTTATATCAAACTTTCACCTTAATTAACTGACTTTGCACTGATCATAATTTCCAGAGGCACAAAATTAGATCAGTCCCCTTTAAAACTGCTTTAAGTAAATCTTACAAATGTTGATATTCAAATGAAATAAAATTAAGTGTACTGTACGCATTTATCAATCGTCGTTGAGATGTCGTTTTGTGCCATCTATGATTAAGAGAAAATTTTAAGGTGGAGAGTCATATCCAATTTGAATAATGTAGAACATACTGTATCGTATCTGTGTTTGTGCATGTCTGTATTAGGTGCAAACGTTTAATGTAGTAAACTATAATATTGGTTTCTTCGTATAATTGAATCAGATTTCCCATCACTACTCTGTATCAGTTAATAACTCATAAAGTCAAAAGCAAGCAAGATTATACAATTTCCACTTAAAATAGGCTACTTCATTAAGGGGAACACTAAGTCTCCCTACGTCCAAATTCTACGTAAACTTATGAAGTGGAATTCAAGAGAAATTCTATTAGCTGTTGATAAATGTCAATGCCAATAGAACCAAATAGAACCTTTTGATTTTCCCATACTGCTAAACACAAATTTATGTAACCCTTATTGCAAAATAACTCAGACTTGTTATTATTAGTTGTGCTTCTTAAAACACTCATTGATTTACTTTTAGTGACATGTATTGTGATGTTGTACTGACATCTGCTGGGCTTAATTGTTATAGTCGCACATTTCTGAGACAGCTTAAATGCTGCTGTGATTGAAGTAAGGGGGGGGGGGGGCAAATACTAAGACATTCTTATCTTCATATACACAGTTTTCATTCAAAGTTTCACAATGAAATGTTGAATTAAATAGGAAAACATTTTCACTATAGTGGTCCATGACTTTTAGACCTCACTGTAGATATAAAGAATAATAGACAGACGGAGGCCAGTCTGTGGAGGATTCTTTACAAGATATGACATTTACATTAATATAAATCAATCAAAAAAACGGCAGCAGGCTGATTTCTATATATTTGCTAATAATTATCTTCCCATACACATATGGAATCCTCCAACCGTTCTGCACAATAGCAGAATTAACTATCACTTTTGTTGTTATATTGATTTTGAATAGGATACATCTTTGAGATTCATGCTGGATTTGGAACCGCATACTAGCACAATATTCTTAGTTTTACCATACCTTTTTATGGCAGGAATAATAAGACTAGTAAATCTGACATCTAGTGGTAAACAAGTGGAACATCAGCACTTCTGAAACAACAGTCAACTTTTTTTATTATTATTGCAAGTATAAACAATTAACTTCAACAATTAAATATAAAATTGGATGAAATTTATAAATACAGAAATAATATAGGAAGAAAATACAAAAATAATAATAAATACAAAATAATACACATTTAAAACAAAGTAGTATAGTACTATAGGTAGTAAATATAAAATCACATAACATTCAGCAGATCATTATACAGTTTCACAAATTTGACACTTTTTCGTGTTAATGTTTTTTTAGTATTATAATTAGGTAGTTAGATTCACAAAGAAAATTATGTAATTTTTTGGATGTTGAAGAAAATTTAAATTTATGAATATAATATGTTCCCAACAAAATAAATACATTTCCTACATATTCTATGTTATGTTTACAATGAGAAAAATAAAAAAAAATATCACACATAGTTAAATAAATGTTTACATTGGATTTTGAAAAAAAAGAAATTGACAGTTCAGACAAAAAATCCTTAACAAGGGGGCAAAAAAAAAGACAATCAATAGACTCAATACTGACATTACAGAAATTACAATTCAGATGAGGATTACCAAATTTGGATGTAATCTCATTAGTGGGGTATATATTATGCAAAATCTTTAAATGTATTTCTTTAACTTTATTGGACACACATAATGTATAAGTTATGAGCCATGTTTTTTTTTTTTTCAATTAATCGTATCTATTAAAGAATTCCACTAAGAAAAATCCCCTTGGAGTAATTATTTTCTTTGACTGAAATAAATGTATTATATTTTTATTACTACATGTATTACTACATAAATACACTTGTCATCAACCAAATAAATTCGGCTCCCTTTTTAAAATAACTTCAAACGATAAATGACATTTCAAGTGAACAAGACGATTTGTATAGCATTAAAAATTGTAAGAAATTCCTTATGAACAACAGGAAAATTGTATTTAAACATGAAATCACGGTAAGAATAAACATTCCCTTGTGGATCTAGTATTTCGCAAAGATAAATAATACCCTTTTCATGCCAATTCTTAAGAAAAATCTACTAAAATGCTCTCGTTATTCCATAGCTTCACTTTATGCGGGGATAAATTGTGAACAAAACAAAGTTTCCATGCCAAAAGTGCCTATTCATGGAATTTAGATCATTTTATGGGGAGTTTAGAAGTGTTACAAGTTAACAAAAATGTAAGACCTCTCACATTTTTATAAATATTGTGTGGGATAAAGTACCAAATAGAATCTGGTGTTTTTGACACAATTCTTAACCCAATTTACTTTGAAAGTATAATGAATGTAAAAAAAAAATCAAGCAAATCAAAACCTCCATCAGCTTTCTTACCACAGAGACTTGTTTCTTCAAATGTTGATGTTTGTTTTCCAAAAACGATTTATAATAAATTACAAATTATTAATTTGTTTACATGTATTGTCATAAACAAATAATGAAAAAGATGGGTATATAAAATGACACAGAACTTCTGCTTTTATTAAAAGATGAAACAAAAGTTAACAGTTTCATCTATAGTCTCTAAATGACCAGTGTTCCCTTAAAGGGATAGTTCGCCCAAAAATGAAAATAACCACAATTTACTCACCCTAAAGCCATCCTAGGTGTATATGACTTTCTTCTTCAAGACGAATCCAATCAGAGTTATATTTAAAAACGTCCTGGCTCTTCCAAGCTTTATATTGGCAGTGAATGGCTGTGTAAAGGTCTCCTGTAGCGAATCAATTCGTTTTTGTAAGGAAAGTATCCTTAATTAAAACTTTATAAACCCTAACCTCTAGCATCTGCTAACTGTCGTACACACATTCACAATAGAACACCGTTCTGGAGGATGATAGGATGTCAACTTAGCATAAGCTCCTGTGAGAAGTGACGTATGCGGAAGCGCACAAGGAGAGAGCAAAACAAAACACTGGTCACAAATTAGACGTAAAAACTAGGATTTGTAAAGACTAATGTTGGAGGATTTTGATACAAGCCAACAGGAGACAGATTTTTCCTTGTTAAATGAAGGAAACTTTGCTTCCTTTGCTCCTGTAAACAAACGTTGGTTCTCATGTGACTTATGGCACTTACATGTCATCCTCCAGAACGGCGTTCTATTGTGAACGCGCATACATTAGTTTAGCGGAAGTTGGAGATTAGGGTTTATAAAGTTTTAAATATGGATATTTTTCTTACAAAAAAAACGTGTGAGGCACTCTTTTTTATGGATGGATGCACTTTTTTTGGACTATTGAAAAACAACACCCATTCACTGCCATTATAAAGCTTGGAAAAACCAGGACATTTTTAAATATAATTCTGATTGGATTCGTCTGAAAGAAGAAAGTTACATCTAGGATGGCTTGAGGGTGAATAAAACCATAGGGTGATTTTCATTTTTGGGTGAACTTTCCCTTTAAATTGAATGCTTTATATGTGAGAAAAAAATTCTAACAAAAATGCAGAAAAAAATTAAAGGACAAAGCACATGTGATGCTTGCCCTGGATGCCAGTACTGATATGTTGTCATTAGTGTGAGGTGATGTACACTGTGACATAAATTAAACATTTGTATAGTGCTTTTTACAATCCAAGATGCCTTTAATCTACTTTCCCTGCATGTTATGTTTCACACTCTTGCCAAATTGCTTTACCCCACCCCCCACTACATCAACCCACCCACACAAACAAAGCAAAACATTTAATTAGTGAATGACAAATGTAACAGTAAAACTATTTGTACTACAAAAAAATCAAGGTGTTTATAATTACAATTATATATTTTTAAAACAATTCATATATGAAATGCCAGTTTGCCATATCAAGCAGCATAACGCACTGTTTTTGTACAGGTAAAATAACATAGAAGCACATGACACCGAAAGCATTGCAAGTTTAAGTTACAAATGTAAGTACTAAATATTTAATATCAGTGTGATATTTCTTTTTTTCCCCTTTATTTTTGTCATACATTTTAAGTTATGACATCTTTTGTTTTGATTCTCATAAGATATGGAGTGTAGATTGAGTTTAAAAAAATATCTATCTATCTATCTATCTAAGTTTATGGTTGCAACATCAAATATGGAGACAAACAATACATAAAAAATACAACATTTAATCAAATAACAGCAGACACAGGCTACACACAAAAAGTCTCAGCCCTTCTGGCTCATATAGTGTCCACATTCTTTCAACTGTTTTCATTCACTCCTTCAATATTAGACAAATGTGGGAATAGTGAATGAAGGTATATAGCGGAGATCTTCAGTACATCAGAAGGGTTTTCATACCATTAGTGGAGCCTCCTCACTACTACACTCTTAAAAATAAAGGTGCTGCACGATGCCATAGAAGAACCCTTTTTTGTCTAAATGGTTCCATAAAAAACCTTTTAACATCTGAAGAACCTTTCTGTTTCACAAAAGTTTTTTTGTGGTGAAAGAAGGTTCTTCAGATTACAAAAAGTAAGGAAGAGGTGGTTCTTTAAATAACCTTTGACTGAATGGTTCTTTGTGGAATAGAAAGTGGTTCTGGAACTTTTTGAAGCACCTTTATTTTTAAGAGTGTAGCACAGATGATCTGTTGAGTTAATTCAGCTGGGTTAAACATGAGAGACATCATTTGCTGGAGGAACTTGAGGAATGATATGAAAGCCTCTGGGGGTTGAGGCCTTTTTCACAAAGGTAGCTGAACAAAAGTTTAAGAGTAGACTTCAAACCAAACAAATCAAACCTGGTTCAGATCAGGTTCAGTGGGTTTAAAACACATGCTATAAACATCATCCAAAAATGTCACATTCTGCAGCAAACAGCCAATCGCTGGACATATGAAGAGCGTCGGCACACAAGGCATGTTAAATATATAAATGCAAGTTCATGACTGGAAACAGTGATTCAATCCACCTGAATTTACCCTAACTTTAGTTAAGATGCGTTTACATTGCGACTGTACCTCAGATGCAATCATCTGAAACCCTGTCTGCGACCCAAATGGCCAATACAATTACAATTTCTAAGGGGTATCAAGTGGGGTCCTGAAGGCATTGTTTGTAGCCCTTTTGTCTTCATGCATAAAGTTCTGTCCCACAGAGAGAACTTTGCATTAAGTTTTGAAGGCCAACATAACATCACTACGGAAGAGCTGTGTTGTTCTACCTGCAATTAATTATTCTCCTGGTTGAGCTTACTTAAAGGAGATCAATAAATCATATATAAAAATAAATAATACATTCTCTGTATAATATTCTATAAATCCTAACATGGCCCAAAACACACTATTGGACAGGGTTGCCATGGGGCTGTTTCATTAAACAAGTTTACCAAATAAGCCAGGCTTATTTCAGTTAGCCTGACTTATTGTCAGTTGATTTGGTTCAAAATAAGTCAGGTTCAAAATAAGTAATTGGTTCAAAATAAGTCAGACTAACTGAAATAAGCATGGCATATTTGGTAAACTTGTTTTATGAAACAGGCCCCAGGTCTGTGTAACAAACCCAGCCAAAGGCCAATTATAAATAGCCCAAAACAAGCCCAGTGACTGAATCCAAATTGTAAAACTCAACACCTGCCACTCCCAAACCTAAAAGACACATTTTACAGCCATTGTTATTTGTTAAACACAACTTCAACTTGAAAATCACTAGTGGTAATCATAAACGGTCACAAAGGAGCTCAAAATCCCTTCCCTCACACTACTCATAAAGTAGCACAGTTTTATCATTGGTGGAATGTAAAATATTCAAAACATGCAGTTCGGGCTATTATAGTGTATACGATATTGCAATACTTTAAACCATGGAGGAAAAACAAGTTCAGCTTGTGGCAACAGTTTACAAATAGCTGAATTGCGACAGAAAACTGCAAACTGCTATGGAAATCATTATTTAATGGCTTCAGTGGTTAACGGTTGATGGTTTTTAATGGTATCTGTGGTAAACCATTATAATTTCTGTGATGGTTTCTTTTTCTTTTTTTTCAGCAGGGAGTTACCATGTGTATATGACTGCTGTATTTGACTCGGTAGTCTTTGCATGCTTCACCGATGTATTCTTCTAATACATCAAATCAGGAAGCTTGACCAAAGTTGTGGAGAATAATTTATTCAAGATATTATTATAGAACAGTTCTTCAGCATAGATGTTAGCATGTGTGTCTTCCAAAAATCTTAACCCAAATACTGTCAGTACGAAACTTTATTTTTGAAAATAAATGTGTCTTTTCTTTAGAAAAAAAGACATTGTACTGTTAGGACGTCCCACTGGAGACACTGCAAACAATCCCTTAGAAATTCTAATTGCATTGGTAATTTCCCTGTGTATGGGCCATTTGGGTCACACCTTTACAAATACAGATGCAGCTGATTGTACATACACTCATACATGTAAATACATCAGATATCTAAAAGTACTACAACTGCAATTGTTGTCTGTAATGTTTCGAGTTAAAATCTAAAGACAAAAGCTATGGTATTGTATGTTGGTTCCAAGCATGTTCAAACTGGTTTAAGCTCAAAGAACTGTGTTCTCAGGATAATAATACTTTTGCTTTATACATTTTGTAATTTCAGTTTTATCTCCTGTATTTTTATACAACTTGTCAACAAATATCACAGTGTGGTTTGGTAATTATTATTATTACATAAATTGATTTTGGCCTAATACACTTTAAAAATATATATATAAAGTTTTAGTACAAATAAATAATGAAAAAAACATTCTGGTTGAGGAATAAAGAGTGAATATATTTTTTGTATTCATTCTGTATATGAATACAATATGAGATGTGTGAGGGTGTATTGGCAAGCTTCTAAATATGAGAATTCAGAAAACACCCATATTTCCAATGGATTTGTTTTGTCTGTCTTTTTGAAAATTGTAATTTGCATGTCAAATTTCATGAATCACATTTTGTCCCCCTCAGGCCATCTGCAAACTCGCCGCTAGAGGCGCTGACGAGACGGGACCCATTTGAGAAGTGAAGATGGAAAAAAAGGAAGCCACACAATATACATAAAAGTCCTTTGATTTGAGGTTGACTTCATACTTTTTCATGGTTTTTTGGTGCAGAAAAAACGCGATGTGGATATAATCCTGATTTTCTCATTTTCTAGATATGTGTATATACTTTCCACAACATGTTTGTGTCTCTCTGTAAAATAGTATTGCAACAAAAAATACTACAATTGCTCAAAATACTGTAGTTAAAATGTAGACAATAAACAGTAAAACAAGTAACTTGTGAGTCTAACAGAAGAGTTTTCTTCATCCATGGAGATTAAAAAGTAGTTTGGTAATAAATGTAAAAAAACACCTTGCTCTGCATGCGCAAATATGCTATTACATTAAGCCTACAGTTGAGTTATTTTGCTTATCTAAGCCAAAAGACGGACAAGCTGACGTGATACCATTCACACAAAGGCATTGCGTGAAATTAATGCATTTGCAAATTGAGAACCTGCCCTTGCATGATGGCGGATGAATGTGTCCGTGGGGAAGACCGCAACATGAATATACCTCACCAGCAGTGAAGCATCGGCCGCCAGTGGCGTGCACATATCAGGAAGAGAACAGACAAATTCACTGAAATCAAATTTGGGAGTTCTGTTTCCAGAAGAGAAAAAAAGTGCCCCGGAAAGACCCGCTCGTTTCGTCATTTTGAGATCCGAAGGGGAGGATTTCTTCATTCCCAGAAAATTTATCCGCATGACCCGCATCATTTTGGGAGGTAACAAAGTGGAGTACCCGCGTCTTTCCTCATTCACAAAAGATACAATGTAACGGACGCTTTGGTCGCAATCATCCGGAGCTCATGTTTGTGTGCGCGGTAAGATTGCATCACAATTCTCTCAAATGTGATCTGAATGTGTTGTGCAGTGCATGTTGATTTTTTCTCTTTTTTTCGGAGCTGTTTTCGAAATAAAGTTTGCTGCAAGTTTGTGTTGCAGTGAATTGTTGCATCGGTCTTTCTGTCCTGCTGTCTGTGTGTTTGGATCAAGCGGAGGCTTTTGCAGGAAATTTGTGGAGTTGAAATCAGACGGGGTAGGGTACAATCTGAAAACACAAAAAGCACACGCAGCAGCCATGTTTTCTGAATTTTCCTGTGAATTTTCCAGTTCTCTGGCGACTGAAAAGAAAGGTTGGCTCGAACTGTTCGGTTGTTCACTAAACATCTTAGTGAAGTGAACTTCGATGCAGATGGGAGTAATGCGAGTGTGATTAATGAAATACGGCGTAATTGTCGGTGAAATTAGAATGTAAATGTGGTTTTCGTTTTTGCAGCGAAATTAGCGCCACCTGTCGGTAGATATTTCAAAGAAATTAAGAAATTACAATTAATTTTGCTTGCAGGGATGTATTTTTTATTTTCCACACTTCCTATTGTTATTATGGTTTAGTCTGTGTATATATTGGCAAGTTGTGGTTGTTTTTGAGTGTATGCCTTTTAAAGACAAACTTCTTCATCATGCGGTTTTGTGTTCGTTTAAATATTAACATTTTTATCAGCCAGGCTGCTTTGAACTGCAGCAAATTTCCTCCGTGTCACAAGACAACAAAATATCGTTAAATGAAAATCCACTTTTACTAGCTGGCATTTTCCTTTCGCACACATATTGATTTTCTTCTTCCACATCTCAACTGCAAATATTGTAATGACCAGGCAGTGGGTGCAAAATAGATGGAATTTTGTTCCTGTGTCATGAACAGAAAGCTGCTGAACATGTTAATGGTCGGTCACACGTGTTGGATGTATGAATAATTTTGCTAGTTACATGAGGGAAGTGAAAATATTTGGAGCTTCCTTTTCAATGAACCGAAGACAGCTTTTCACACCAGTTTCAAGTCGCGTTGCATGGAACACAAATATTTTTAATATTTAACAGTATTAAAAAATAAAAAATACGGGTGGGGGTGGGTAATTTAGTCAGCAAATGTTTAAACAACATTTATATAATGTAGCCTACATTTTCTGCATTTTGCATGACATTTTTTTGCCATTTATATTTTACATTACGTTTTATTTAATTTTCTGTCAGTGGCTGAAATTTGGTAACGTTTTACTGTTCTTAATGTAATTTGTCTGAAAAATGACAACATCATTTGTTTTTTCAGTAGCCGAAATACTGGTAAAACAAGAGTACAAATGCATTTAGGGTAATTAACAGCTGCTGTTGTACTTTGAAATCTTGATAACAACCTTTTTCTAGCCAATGTGGAAATGTAGTTTTGTCAGTTCTCTTTACTTTGGAATTCTAACAAGTCTGTTTTACTTGGACTGAATTCTCAAATGAGACCAATGCATTTTTTTGTGACCTGGTCTCGCCATCTCATTCTATAAAAGGTGACCAGCATGTAATAGGCTTTAAAGGGATTGTTTACAAATTAAAATTCTGTCATGTACTCCTCCTCATGACTTTCTTGTATGACTTACTATTTTTCTGTGGGACACAAAAGATGTTCTTAAACAACCTTGCTCCCCAATGAGACATTTTTGTTACACAAAAGAAAGCAATTCATGCAGGTTTGAAACTATACGAGGGTAAGTTAATTGCCTTTTTTGTTAGTATTTTTAGGTGAAATATCCCTTTAATGCAAATGAACAAATGTCAAAAACAAAAAGTTCATTGCGAACTATATCACCAGGATGACATTTTAAGAAAGGTTGAATTGGAAATGAATTGATTAGTTTCTTAGTATTTGTTGTTTTGTAAATTTTCTTTAAAGGGATAGTTCACTCAGAAATGAAAATTCTGATTAATTCCTCACCGTCATGTTGTTTCAAACCTCTAGGACCTTCGTTCATCTTCGGAACACAAATTAATGATGAAATTGGAGTGCTTTCTGATCCTCCAGAGATAGCAAGGGTCCTAACATGTTCAATGTCCAGGAATGTACCAAGAACATTGACAAAATAGTCTGTGACATCAGTGATTCAACCGTAATTTTCTGAAGTTACGAGAATATTTTTTTGTGTCCATAAAAAAAACTAAAATCACAACTTTATACAACTAGGGCTACTCGATTATGACAAAAATCATAATCACATTATTTTGGGCAATATTGTAATCACGGGTATTTAACACTTTTAACATTATTAGTTGACCATATGACCAAAACTTTATATTAAATAAATATGTAGATGCATATCATATATATATATATATATATATATATATATATATATATATTTACTGTATAAACTGAAATGAATACAATTAAACTGTGCTTTTTATGCAAGTCAAAAATTTTCTATTAACAGTCTACTACAGAAATTGAATGATCTAATGTAAAATAAAACAGCCTAGTCTCCACTGTAAAATGTAATCTTTCTTTTGTTTCTTAAAGCTACAATTGACCTTCAGTCAAGTTAAGTTACATTTTTATTTAGATGGCACATTTAAAGCTACAACACAAAGTGCTTTACACAATATAAAAACATAATCATAAAATATACATTTATGAAAAGCTAAACACAATATATGATGAAGCAAAAAAAATATAAAACCCCAAATTCTCACATACACAAAACAAAACAAAAATCACAAAATATTAAAAGCACATCTATACCAGTATGTTTTCAATCGACATTTTAAAAACGGAAACACATTCAGATGGTCTAATATCCACTGGCAAACTATTTCAAAGCTTTCGAGCCCTCACCGCAAATACCCTATCCTTTGTTTTATATCTAGTTCTTGGAACTGCCAGCAATTTGTTTAAAGAAGATTTAAGACATCTCCCTGTTTCGTAGGGTCTCGGAATGCTCAGATAGATACATAGGTGTCAAGCCTTTAAAGCTTTGTCAATAAAATAATCGTAAAATCAATCCTAAAATAAACAGGTAACCAATGTAAGAAGCTAAACAGGTGTAATATGATGAAATAACTTTGTTCGTGTCAATAATCCGGCTGAAGCATTCTGCTCTAATTGTAAACGCGAAAAATCACGAAGAAAACAATGTATAATAATAGTCAAGATGGGAGGAAATAAAAGCATGAAAAAAAATCTCACCTCAGCAATATTTCTTATCTGATAAAAACAAGACTGAACCAACTTCTTGACATGAAATTCAACATTTTTATTAGTATCAAAATAAACACCCACATTTCTTACTAGCTGCTTATAATTTGTAAAAAAAAAAAAAAACTATTTAGAGCAAGCTCAATCAGATTTGTACTCTAGCTCTGACCAATTATAACAACTTTTAAAAAAAAATATTTAACTGCAAGAGTATTTCAAGAGTTGTTTGTGATTTTGTCTTTGGCTTTTGTTGTTTGATTAAGCACACAGTCGGCAGCAGGAATATAGCCCGCTGTCACTTTAAAAGCTGTACGGATCAAATTTGCTGTTGCACATATATTTTCATTCTCAAATGTTAACGTTCATTTATTACATAACCGACAAGGGTTTCCTGAATAATCACCAAGCACACCGATAAAAAAGGGGGCGGAATGGAGCGCATTAATTGGTTTATCTCGATTATTGTATTTTCATAATCGAAATCAAAACCATATTTCGATAAATTGCACATCCCTATATTCAACAATTCCTCTCACTCTAGCACACTTTTTGGAGAGTATGACACATCTCCAAAATGGTGCTGGGGTGACACAGAAGTGAAGAATTGTTGAATAATGTCGCTATTTAATTATTATTTTTTGCACGAAAAGCATTCTCGCAGCTTCATAAAATTACAGTTGGTTCAACTGTTATGTCACATGGACTATTTTGTTGATGTTCTTGGTACGTGTTTGGACCTTCAACATGGTAGGGTCAGAAAGCTCTCAGATTTCATAAAAAAAAAATCTTCATTTGTGTTCTGAAGGTGTACAAAGGTCTTAGGGGTTTGGAACAGTATGAGGGTGAGTAATTAATGACATAATTTTCCTTTTGGGGTGAACTATCCCTTTAATGATAGAATGAACTCCAAAAGTGTTTTTTTTAAAGGATTTTCAGTATTTTGTGTGCTTCAGTTGAACAGTTATTCTAAGGATCTTAATTTAGTATATGGATCTTCATGTCGGATGATGGATGATGTCGCGGGAGACCTAGATAACAATTTTTTTTCTTTTTTTTTTTCTACAATTTTAGAACCATAACATTTTATTGCTAGGTTTACAAGAGGGAAAAAAAATCCCATGTTTTTCTATGTGTTCTCAGAAGTGAGCCACATAAATATTTTTTTTTTCTTTCCTTTTTTTCCCCTTTCAAATCTGAAAACACAGAGACTCGGCATTCTTAAAGAAACAGCATCACTATGGAGGTGTCAAAGCAGCAGATATACTGCATTTTTAATGCTCTTTTTATTCAGTGGTTTTATTTGAGTTGCAAATGCTTTAGTCGGAACTCTGAAGTAGTATTCAGCTCTATATTGTGGAAACGGGCTTGTTTTGGTCAGGATTTGCTCCCTAAACAAACCCACACTCTACCCTCCAACTGTTACTAATCTAAGAATAGAATTTTCATGGAATTTTTTTAGAAGCCTGCCTTTCCCCCTTTTGTGTAATAAATGTAGGGATTTTCCATGCAAGTCGTCCGGGGTCTGTAATTTTCCACTGCATTTCAATGTCAGTATATGTAACTTGGAACAAGTGGCTAATTTTTAAACCACTGACCCTTTTGTTTTCAGATCGTACTCTTGTTCGGCTGAATTCAAGAAAAGCAGACAAGTAAGGAGAGGAAGTAGAAGCAAGCAGTTGACTCCTTAAGCTCTGCACCACAAGGTAAACTGCCTTTACTGACGATGTTTTAATAAAAATAATAATAATTCCTTACATTTAAATAGAACTTTTCTGGGTACTCAAAGCACTTTATAGAAGGGAGGGGGATCTCCTCATCCACCACCAATGTGCAGCATCCACCTGGATAATGTTGTTTTCATCAATGTTTCAAGCCAACGTGGGGTGCCCTTTCCATTTTACTTTAAGGAATAGTTTATTTAAATGTGGAAATTGTTGTTTCAAAGCTGTATGCTGTTATTATTTACTGACAAAATAAGAGTTTTCGAAGAATCTTCTCCTAGCTGTTTTTCATATGACTTGATTACTACATGAATAATTTGACGCTGCAAAATTAACCACAATAGAAGGATCTGCAACACTTGTCTGTAATGTTGAAGTTTTATGAAGCCGTATCAGATTTTCTTTGACAAACAGACCCAAATTAAAGTCATTTTTATTTTCCTGCTGCCATTCTCAAATCTCATTCAACACTCAACATGACGTCTTTTTTTCTTTCTTTGTTTTCGTTTCATCTCAGTGCAGTGAGATTTCATAACCTCAGTGGAGTTTAAGATTATCAGTGAATAACAGATTGCTTTTTTCTATTTACATTTTTTTTTAGAAAAAAGTGAAGAATATTTGTTGAAATAAAAGACAGAATAAAAATATTAATAGAAAACTTCTGTCAGCTAAATTCATGTAGCGCAATTAACGTGGGGGAAGCAAAAAAAAGACTTGAAATCAGCATTTGCATAACTTTTTGTCACTTCAACGTTGTGTAATGATATAATGGACTTTCTTTCGGTGGGAAAGATTTAGGCCACTCAGACTTCTTGTCAGGTTCAAGGTTCCTAAACTTTGCAACAAAATATATTTTGTTTAAATGTAGGAAAATGATGGTCACATTTACACAATGCTTCAGAACACTGTGAATGTAAATGCAGTCACAGAGAGGAAACCTGGAGACATGCATGACTGTGTGTTACGGTCAACTCAATTCTGTCTCTTAAAATTATAATATGATAATTTGACCTTTATATGACACTGCACAGTTAATTCAGGTTGCTAATATAGTGTGACTCTCAAAAATGTTGTTTATAAATGAATTATTCAAGTTATTGGTCAATTAAAAAAAATGTCTTTGATATGATTAAGTGTACAACATAACATTGCTGCTTGAAATTCTTCATAAAGTGTGGAAACTGAGCTATAAAGTAACACCGTGTGCAGTGCTTTCTGTTAAATCCCTCAGAATCTCCATTAATGTCCTGCTTTTTCCCCAAAAGCGATGAATACAAAATTACTCTGTGATATTGTGACTCTGTAGGATAATGCTTAGCCCAACTGCCTTTATTACAACTCTAGGATATGTAAATGTAGGCCTTATTTTTGATTCAGGTAATTATTAACGTTACATCACTCTATGAACCTAGATTTCATAATATGCTACATTGACTCCATACGGTTTGTTGCTCATAGCAAACTCTCACTGCTAAAGCGCCATACTTAAGATAACTCGGAGATGACTTTAGTACCAAATTAGGGTTGTGTGAATAATGTTTATTTTATTTTTAAGGGCATTCTGATATTGTACTTTGTCTGCTATTATTTGGAGATTAAATGGCAATGTTAGGGATGGGTTGGTTGAGTTATAATGTTTCTGTATACATCATATAGTCATTCTATGTAAAATCAACCAAATTGAAGATGTTGTCCAGCTATTTTTCCCTGAAGAAAGACACATAAATGGTAATGAAAGCCAAAATATTAAATGTCATAGATGGATATTTTGTAGAGGGTGGGTCAAAATGGCAATTTTCACTTGAGATTTGGAGCCAAATTACAGGCAAAAATTACTTTAGAAATATGATGGCATCATTATTTTATTTTTATACAAACATTGGTAGGCATATTAGGAAAAAATTTGACTTTAGCAGCTGTTAACTTTTGTTATCTTCACTTTAAGGCCCTATATGGTTTGGATCCAGAGATATGGGGGTCTCAGTGTGGCTGAATGAGTAAATTGTACACATTTTCAGTGTTCAAAAACCAAATGTGGTTTACATACAGCTAATGTTTTTTGTGTTTTTTTTTAAAGAAGAATATCTGAAGAACAAATATGTTGGAATTAGAATTTTATCTTGGTTTCCTGAGCACCAGAAATACTATTTTACCCAACTGTCACCCCTGGCATATAATGTAGCTAAGTCAATAGGTTTTATTAATATATTCTCATATCTCTATGTATATAAGATAATGATGTTGCCTTCTAGTTGTAGTCCACTGTAATTTGACTAATATTTATCAATGGCATTTAATTTAATATTTTGGCTTTCTTTTAGTGTTTTATTAAACATTTTTTTAGAGAATAATAATAGTAATAATTAATAGAGGTCGACCGATATTGAATTTTACCGATACTGATAGCTAGGTTTGACCATACTTGCCGATAACCTATTCATTAACCAATAGTTTTTAAAATGGATACTGGATAAAAAAATTAAAATAGAGACATAACACTCCATGTAAAATAGTACTGAACTGTATTACAAAAAAACATTAAAATAACCAAAAACCAGAACTGATTCATGAAAATGTGCTCTATTAAATAAATATGATTATATTAAGAAATATTGAGGTAAATTAAAGACATGCATTCAAATTGAAACAAAAAGTAACATCCAAAATGAATAAGAAAGGCACTCCAAATAACAACTATTTTTAACTTGTGAAACAGGAGAAACGTAACTAGTCCTGTTAAAGAACTGCAAGAGATTCAAGTGTAACATGGTCCATTTCTAGTTCTAGTTCTATTTTAATATTCAAAGTTAAGAAGCCTCAAATTATAATGGCGAAAGCAGAGCTGGTGTGCATTAGTGTTGTCACGATACTGGAATTTCTAACTTCGATACGATACCTTGAAAAATATCGATATTCAATACCACGGAGAAAAAAAAACTGCCACAACATTAAGGGGGTAATTTTTTATTATTTTTTTGTAAAGATAAATATAACAAGTCTAGAACATGACAATGAGGTATATTTTACATGAACAAAAATGTCTTGAGGTAGTGCACTTGTTCAAGGTGTAGTGTCTAGTGTAGGTTGTGAGTGTGTTGTTTTTGTTGCAGGTCGAGTCTCATCTTCTTTCTGGTGCTACAAGAAAATGCCAAACTTTAATAAACATTTTTTTTTTTTTTTTACCACACTTTTAAAATGAACTGAACTATCTAACTAATCTTAGAACTTAAGTTAATGGTAATAGATATTTGTTAACATGAATAAACAATAAAAAATAATTCCAAACCATTTATTAATCTTAGTTAAAAGTAAATTTAAACTAACATTTACTAATACATGTACTAATTAAAATCCAAAGTTCTATCTGTTAATATTTTTTTTCTTTGGAATAGAGCGAACATGATCCGTTGTATTTTTATTACCTACAGTTATCAAATATTAAAATATACTGTAGCAAATGCATTGCTCATCGTTCATAAATGCTGGTTAATACATAACATTTTTTGATGAACAGATTTTTATGCCGGATTCACATATCACCGATCCACACACGCAAACGTGCGTGCATCACACCCGAAAACAATGCTCACTGGATCGACATGAAGACAAATTGCAGAATTTAAGTAATCATTTTTTGAATGAAGTTAAATAAGCACAAGTTAATTTACATTTGACCACAGTTAGATTCACAGTTAAAGATTCCTCAGTCAGATTATATTAACTTGAAGAATTACGGTGAAAAAACACTCATATCAGGTTTCATCGTGCGCACGCGCCCGGACCGAAGTTAACTTCCGGTCTGTGTTTGTATATCGGGCTGGTTAGTGGCGCCGGCTACAAACACAGTTCAAGTGATGAGTAATGAAGTTGGGCTCAGGTTGTTGTGCTGTGGGATGTGTTTCACATACATACATTTATTTATTTGTGGCGACCCACCAGAATATCAAAACTTTTCCAAAAGGCTTTGTTGAATAACATGCGCACGTAATGCACGTTTGGAAATCAAAACGAGGCGCAGGTGTTTTTATTATATTACTGTATTTCTGAAGGAACACTGTCTTTAGAAAATGTTTGATGTCATTTTCATTTCATCTTGCATGTTATATATCTGATAAAGCAGCGTTTGTAAGCTCAGTTTACAGCCGTTACCGGGCGCAAACCTCTAACGTTAACGTTATTTCTCCTGCTTTTAAGCGTCTCCTGCTGGCAGAGAGTGAATTTTCATTTTTAATAAGTCCGTCCAAGTAGTTATTGCTGCATCTCAGTCCGTCTGATTTACGAAGCAAACATATTTTGCTTGTTATAAAAACAAAATCTACTCCAGAGGTACTTAAGCTGTTGTTATTAATTCTATTTGGACCTCTACCGGAAGTTAAGTTAGGGCCACAAACACACGCATGCGCAGTACCGTTTCTTTATGTTGTGCCGTTGAAACCGTCTATATTAGCGCCTTTTGTTAGCACTGCTCTGTAGCAACTCTTGCATATTGGCTTGCTTGTGTACTTCGGCTTTGCATGTTCATTTGTTTCATATCCAAAATATTTCCAGATAGCACTCCTGCTGTGTTCTTTATCAACCAAAGCACTCACCATATTTATATTCACTTCACTTTTGCTATTTAACCAGAGTAAATGAGATGAGACATGAGACGGGCACTGCGTTCACGTGTGGTGTTTGTCAACGCGCCTTTGGGGAGAAGTGAAAGTGACAGCTCGGCTAGGATCGATACTTCAGGAAATTAGTATTGGTACCGTTCAGATATTTCAGTATCGATATTTATCGAAATATCTATATTTTTGACAACACTAGTGTGCATTAGTGATCGACCGATATTGATTTTTTTATAACCGATACCGATTATTTGTACGTTTATGTAACCGATATGCAGAACCGATATTTATTTACTGTTATAAAGTAAATAAATAACAGAGTGAAGTAGGCTTGCCGCGATAGAGGTGATGACGTTATACCGGTGTTAAGCCGCAACACCGTTACGTCACTTGCTCACTGTGGCACCGTTTTTATTACTATAAAAACAATTTTGTTCAGTTAGAGAACACTACAATTAAAACTGAACGCGGCTGCTCAACGCAGTGCACCGAACGAACTTGCATCACAGCAGTCTAGGTCTGCATTGCCGGCTGTCCCGACCAGATTTCTTACGCCGCGGGATTAATTTCCCGAATACAAGGAGGTAATGGTCGGTAACTCTGGCGCAATTTGAATTTGAGTGGGTGGTCTTACAATATCCCGTTCCCAGATGTCCTTTCAGAACAGTATATCTGCGCTTTATTCTTATCAATCAGTTCAGCCTGCACCCGGACCGTTATGCACTTGCTGCACACATGGACCAGTGCTTCGTTTTATTGTCTGTGCACAGCGTGTGCAAAGATGCTCAGAGCAGGCTAGCAAATATAATTAATATAAGGCTCTCAGACAGAACAGGCAGGTTGTGATGAGTGACAGAGCAGAATAAGTATGGAGCAGGTCTGGATGCGCTGTCCTTGAAGGACGTGCAATTCTCTTTCCTTTTTTCTTTTTTTTGTATTATGCTTATCCTATCATTTTAAATGACAGACTGTCAAATTAATTTATTTTTTCTCTGCTGCACTTTTCACTGTGTTAACAGCAAGATGTTAAATGAATTTAGTATTTTGACAAGACTAATAAAATAGCTATTAGGCTAAACCTATTTTTTTTCCTATTGTGTTGTAGGCTGAATGTTAGCCTAAACGAATTGTATCCTGCCAAAACGAATAAAAATAGGGATTACAATATTTTCCTCTCTGTGAAACTTTATTCCGTGTTGGCAGCAAAATGTTATTGACATTTATTAGTCAATAAATTCAAGACTCTTGACAAGATGAATAAAATAAATAAATTTTTTTGCAGACTAAACTTTTATTTGTTAGCCTATCTCTCTTTCTTTCAGCAGAAATGTGAACAAACAGTGAATAAATCGCGGGAGCGGGTGTGTGCGGAATAAAACCTAAAATAGTCCCGTGCAGACCTCTGCATCACAGATCAGATTTCATTTTATCACGTAAAGAGAGATGACTGACAAGAAGAGTGAGGTGAGAGACAAGACGATTGCGGAAGAGTTTCAAAACGAAATGTAAAAGCGCCCGTTTTATGCCTGTTGACTTCTGAGTCTGACATTAATCTTAGTCTGGGAGAAAACTCACAAGATCTACCAAGTGAAAAGTAAATAAATGATAAAATACATATTAAATAAATAATTGAAAAGGCTTGTTGTGATGTATCTTTATGTTGCATTAATTTAATAATAATAAATCAAATAGCGTTTTATTATTATTCACTAGTCACGTTGCTGTATTCAACTATATACTGAGCTGTATTCAAGCGGAAATATGATGTTATAGAGATCGAGAGCGCACACACGGTTCGTTTGCACATTTATAACGGACATAACTCGCGCCTAATGCAAGATCATGTCACTGTAATCAGCTTTACCTTGATTACAAAACTTGCCCATCAAAACTTGTGTGTACTAGTGTGACACTGGTTTCTTTTATCCAGCCGAGAGCTGTAGTTTGCGTATCATGTTCTCACATAGCGGTTTTGAGCCGCCGTTCAGTCTGTATTCACAGCGCCATGAGAACTGTATTTCACCTCCTAAACACAGAATATGTAGAGAGGTGGTACTGTTATTTATTTATAGGCTATATATTTTTTTTAAATTACTTATCATGCGAGTCATAATATTAGTGAATGTATTATATTTGAGTTTGATCTCTCGCCCCCCTGGTTGAGAAACACTGACCTAAAGCGCGAGCGATCTATTACCCCTGATCTAAGTGATAATGTTAAAAAAAAAAAAATACTCTGAAAAATGCCTAGATTAAACAACTTGATTTACAGGTTTTCAGAAAGCTATGTGGCTTAATTTCCCTCAACAGATTCACAGATTCTCTTCATCAGGTTGTGTGCTAGTCTTTTAGTACGTCAGCTGTCCCCACTGTTGCTTATCACTGGTTCATCAATTTCCCACAGCTCTGTGATATTGTTACAATTAAGGGTAATTCTGACTCAAATGTGCCTCAGAAGGTAACTTTGCTCCAGTGCCTTGTCCCATGCACTGAATATCTGAACGAATGTAAAATGAACCTGTCTTACGGCACTGTCACCTCCTGCTTAAACCCTAAAGCCTGAAGGATGGTGAGGCCCCAGTCATGGTCTTGAGTCTCAGTACAGATACAGACCAAGCCCTTCTACTCAGTGGGAAATTTCTAATCAGCCCGAGCTCGCAAGGACAAACCTTAGGACAAAGTGCTGCCTTAATTTAGTTTAAATGTCCAGGTTCTTAAAGGGATAATTAATCAAAAAATGAAAATTGCATCAATTACTCAAGCCTATGTTGTTCCAAACCTGTGTGAATATGTTGAATATTCTTCAAAATGTGTTTCAGCTGTCACTGCCCATACAGTGAAAGTATTTGTGGTGCAAAACAATATTTCCAATGCAATGAAAAAGGGGGAGGGGGGTTGTCCAATATATCAAATTTTGGGTTAGACATGAAAAATAAATTCATACAGCTTTGTTTACAGAAAACATCTTTTGATGCACGACCTTGGACACATCATCAGTGTTGTTTTCAGGAGTCACTGGGTGTTTCGAGTCTTACAACAGACACCCTCGTCCTGGCGACCCGACCGAGGCTAATCAGACCCCGGCCTGTGTCCAAGTGGCATTCTACTGCCCCCACTGCTCTCCCCTCTTCAACCACAGCCATCTGGACGCTTTTTCTGCTGCCTCCACATTGTTGCCTATGGCTCTTCTTCGGTTAGCACCTGTTATGCCCAGCGTGCCATAGGCCTTGCTCAGGGAGTGACTAGCAAATCCCCTGCTGCCCACATCTACTGGCATACACCTGGTCCTCCATCCGTTCTTCTGACATACCTCCACCAGTTCTTGGTATTTCTCCCTCTTTCTCTCTTGAGCCTCCTCCATCCTCTCCTCCCAGGGCACTGTCAGCTCCATCAAGATCAGCTGTTTTGTGACCTCAGAGATCGAGATGATGTCAGGTCTCAATTTGGACTGGGTTAGGTGTGTTGGAATTTTCAGCTGCCTTTCCAGGTCGACTGTCATTGCCCAGTCTCGGGCTGTGGAGAGCAAACCTACAGAGCAGTTTTTCGATGCTTTCTCTGGCTTTTGTCCTTCCCTGATGAAGTGAATCGCCTTGGCTGTAGCTTGGGTGTGCCGGCTGTCCTTGATCCCCTTGTTGATTGCCTCAGCGATGGATTTGAAGACCTGGTCGTGCCTCCATCGATACCGGCCCTCACCCAGCGCCTTGGAGCAGCTGCTTAGGATGTGTTCTAATGTCCCTACTTTGGAACAAAGGGGGCATGCAGGTGTATCTATTTTGCCCCATATGCACAGGTTGGATGGACTTGGGAGGACATCATAGACCCCCTGAATCAAAAACTTGATCCTCTGGGGGTTCCACTTCCAGATGTCCTTCCAAGTGACACTCCGCTCCATCGCCTGCTCCCACTTCATCCACTGCTCTGCTGGTTTGCTCTTCCTCGACTGAAGCTCGCACCTCCTCCTGTACCAACCTCTGCCTCTCCTTTCCGCTGGCAGAGTCATATCGGGTCGCTCTTAGGCTTCCAAGTTCGACTCTGCCTTGCGCCACTGTTCCAAGGATGCCCTCCACTTCCTCCCTGTCCTTACAACAATCCCTGCACCGGACACTTTGGCATCTCTGGATCCAGAGTACTGCAGGTGTGCCTGTGCAACAATGAACTCCTCCCTGACTGAGCTAAAAGGGAGCCTGAGCTTGTTGGTGTTCCCATATAGCCCGATGTTACTTAGGCTACGTGGTAGACCCAGCCATCTGCGTAGATAGCTGCTCACCTTTTGCTCAAACCCTTCTACCACAGTCATGGGGACCTCATAAATAAGCAGAGGCCAGAGGATTCTTGGGAGGATTCCATGCTGGTAGACCCAGGCCTTGAATCTTCCAGGGAGCCCAGACTTATCCACTGTTCTCAACCATCCCTCCAGGTCAGCACCGGTTGCCTTGAACGGAGTCTCTGTCATTCAGTCTGCAGTTGAAGACCTTCCCAAGGCTCTTCACTGGTCTCTCAGTGACTGACGGGATCTGGTATTCTCCCAGCTTGAAGCGGAATCGGTCTGTAACTTCCCCTCCTTTAGAACCAAGGACCTGGACTTTGCAGGTTTGAAGCTCATACGTGCCCATGACATGAGTCTCTCCAACCCCGGAAGGACCCACCTGGCTTCTGGTACCGCCGTTGTTGTCACTGTGAGGTCGTCCATGAAGGCTCTTATAGGAGGTTGCCTTACTCCAGACTTGCTGAGGGGGCCTCTGCACTCTGTTTCAGCTGCCTTGACCAACATATTCATTGCCAGCGCAAAGAGGGTCACTGAGATGGTACAGCCAGGGATTATCCCCACCTCCAGCTGGTGCCAGTCAGATGTTAGCTGGCCAGTAGAGACTCTCAAGCTGAACTTGCTGTAATAGTCCAGGATGAGATCTTTCACCTTCTGCGGTACATGGTGTTTCTCCAGTGCGACCTCCACCAGCATGTGGGGTATTGAGCCATAAGCGTTGGTGAGGTCCAGCCACAGTACAGCCAGATCCCCTCTACCTTCTCTTGCTTCCCTGATGAGCTGGGTTACCACGCCCGTGTGTTCCAGACAACCGGGAACTCCTGATATACCTCCCTTTTGCACAGATGTGTGGATGTACTTATTGCTCAACAGGAAGTTGGAGAGCCTCTTAGCCACGATTCTAAAGAAGATTTTACTCCCCACACTGAGCAAGGAGATGACCCGAAACTGGTCGATATTCTCAGACTTCTCCTCTTTTGGTATGCACACACCCTCAGCATACCTCCATGGCTGGGCGATCTTCCCTCTCCTCCAAATCACCTTCAGGACCCTCCAAAGCCGATGTAGTAGCTTTGGGCAGTTCTTATACACCTTGTAGGGCACTCCACTTGGGCCTGGTGCTGAGCTCGATCTTACTCTCCTCACCACTTCCTCCACTTCCCTTGGGCGGGGCTCCTTCAGGTCGAAGTCTGATAAAAGCTCTGGTGGTGTTATCAGCGCGTCGCATGGACCCAGTGGTTGTTCTCTGGTGGAGTCACTATAGGTTACCTTGAGTTGGTCTTTTATGGCATCCTTGGAGCAGGTGAGGCGGCCAGCCCTCTTTTGGCCAAGAAGCTGCTTGGTCAACTTGAATGGGTTGGCTAAGAATGCTGCCCTCTTCCTGGCTCTCTCCTTCCGCCTCCTTCTGCGGAACTCTGCCCTCCGTAAGGTCAAGAGTTGTTTTCTTAGGATTGCTCTCAGGTCCGCTAGGCCGCCTCTCTCGACTTCCCCCGCTGACTTGTATTGCCTCTTTAGCAGCTTGAGTTATTCCCTGAGGCTCTTGATTTTCCTTGCTCTGTGGCTTGGGGCATATGCCGCTGGAGCAGGCTTGGATGCCTCGGTTCCAAATCGCTCCGCTGCGATGTTCACTATGAGGGTGGTCATCGTTCTCAGTTGTTGGTCCACATCCCCCTTAGCTTTTACTTCCAGGACCTGGCTTACATCTTCATCAAATTGTTGCCACTCAACTCTTTTGGAGTATTTGGGCCACTGGATCCTTGGCTGGACCGAAGGGGCACATCCAGTTGTTATGATTGCAGCTTGCTTGCTTTGGAAGCCCTGTGGGTTGTCGAGAGATGCTGTTTCTTGGGTTAGAGCAGGCGAGCTGCTGGCAGCAGGTGTTGGTGACACTAGGAGGCTCTGGGCACTGTGGGTTGCCTCCGGGCCTGGCTCCTTGGAATGACTATAAGGTGAAAAAAAGATTTGAGTAAAAAAACGATTTTATGCCAGATTGACATGTATTCAAATTATATTAAAATTTCAGTGTTTTATTTTTACATATTTAAATAGCACTTAGCTAAAAGTTATTTTGAGATGATTTTAGTTTACAAGGTCAGTTTGGTGTTTGAACAAGTAACTAAATATCACAATAACAAGTGCTTTAAGCTTTCAGCTTGTTTTGTAATGTAGTTTAAATTCAGTGATTACAGTATCAATAATACCTTGTACCACGATATAATTTCAGCAGTTGTCAGATTATATAATTTGTATTGTGTGTATATAATACACATGCTTCTTATTTGCTATTTTGTAGTTTAATTTTAAATGACCACTTGCGCTCAGGCTAACACAGACTCAATGAGATGAGTGATGATCCATGTTATCCCAGCATGATTTGTGAATATTCCAAAGAGCAACTTATGTGCTTCAGTGGAAGCAAGACAATCTGACCTTTTGCACAAAAGAGTTAACATGGTCAGTGTCACAGATTTTCTTGCATTTGTTTAGTCACCTAGAAGTACTCCAGAATCTTAAAGGAACAGTTAACACAAACATTTCTAAAATGTCCTTTGTCTTTCTTAGTTCTTTGAAATACAAAATAAGTTATTTTAAAGAAATTGTCCAGCTGTTTTTCCCATTACAGGTTCGACTGGTTCCAGGCTTAAAAAGTCTTAATGATAGTGTGTTAACATTTCACTACATATAGGCCCGGTTTCACAGACGGGACTTATGGCGCTTTTCCACTGCATGGTACGGTTCGGCACGGCACGGCTCAGTTCGGGTCGGTTTGCATTTCCACTGCAGTTTAGTAACGCTTTAGAGTGGGCGGGATTATTCATGTGTCATTATATTTGCTCCGCCTCTACTGCAACACTACTCAGTTAGGCTGTGGCATTTAAACAATGCTCAATTGGTACTAAGGGGCCCAAAGTGTGCCAAGAAAATATCCCCCACACCATTATACCACCACCACCAGCCTGAACCGTTGAGACAAGGCAGGATGGATCCATGCTTTCATGTTCTTTATACCAAATTCTGACCCTACCATCTGAATGTCGCAGCAGAAATTGAGACTCATCAGACCAGGCAACGTTTTTCCAATCTTCTATTGTCCATTTTTGGTGAGCCTGTGCGAATTGTAGCCTCCGTTTCCTGTTCTGAGCTGACAGGAGCGGCACCCGGTGTGGTCTTCTGCTGCTGTAGCCCATGTGTTTCGGGGTTCGACGTGTTATGCTTTCAGAGATGGTATTCTGCATACCATGGTTGTAACGACCGGTTATGTGTTACTGATGCCTTTATATCATCTCTAACCAGTCTGCCCATTCTCCACTGACGTCTGACATCAAGGCATTTTCGTCCACACCACTGCCACTCACTGGATATTTTCTCTTTTTCTGTGCAAGTTAAATTATAACAGTGCAGGTTATAAGGTGGGATACAATTCATGAAATAACTGCTAGACATACAGCATTAACCACAGCAGATGTTCAGTCCTCTGATCTCTAATAGACATGAGAAAGTATCGGACGATTAAAGCTCCGGGGGAATAATGGTACATCCAGCAAAATGAAAAGCCAGGGAATGTAATTATGAAAGCAATAATTTCAAAATGAAGCATTCAGATATTATAAATAACCCTAATACGAATTAATACATGTATAAATAATAAAATGACAATAATAAAGTAATACATAAACAACACTCAAAATTGTGGGGCTGTAACGATTTTTGTATTGTTTTACACAAATTTGTACATGTCTTTCCTGATTCAGAAAACACACACACACACCGAGAGGGAGAGAGAAAACCCCTCTCTTTAGTTTTGTAGTGTCACAATAGAGCAGGTTCAGTCTCTTCATCTCCTGCTTGTTTTGCAATTTTGATTTCCATCAAAAATTGAATCACGAGTGTTTAAGGGCTCAGTGCTGGCCTGCGTGCTGCCCTGCATTTCTAATTTTAGTCTATTCTTTCAGGATTTATTTTTTGTATAATTCAAGTATGCTTTTCAATATCTCCCAGTTATTAAATTTTAATTCAGAGATCATTAGCATATAAATTGAAAATGCTTTTTTGAGTTGCCCACTCAGATTAAAATTTAAGAGGAGATATGTCTTTTTTTCACCACTTTCATTTAAATGTAAAATAGCACAAAAAAAACTACATGTATTGAATTTTTTTTGAAGTTTTTTATGACGGGAATGTGTCAGTGTATTCTGGTTCAAGGAAACTAGGACTGTCAGCCTAATCTCTTCCAGTCATCTCCTGAAATAGCCTGAGAGTAATAAATTCTCATTAGATGGCAGTGTGGAAATGTGGCTCCTAGTTACCACAGTTCAGAGTTGGTTTTCAAAATGAATCCGTGAAAAAACGTACCTGTGCACACTAATAATGCCTCCTGGCTCTTCTTCTGATATACATACCTGTAATTAAGAGGTGCTGTCCACACCGTTCTATATATTATTTGTCATGCAAGAATATATTGACTTTTGATAATGTAAATTTAAAAACTACTGCTTTTCATTTTGTTTTTAATTTGTGTTTTAAATTGCAGCATGGGAAGTGATGCAATAGTATAATTTCAGTCGAAGAATGTTAATTTGGTGGTTCTCATCTCTTGACGTATATTTAGATTCGTTTATTTATATATATATATATTAGAGGTGGGCATAGATTAATTTTTTTAATCTAGATTAATCTAGATTAATTTTGGAATTAATCTAGATTAAAATGGCTCATTTGAATTCTGCCGAAGGCATTCAGAATATGTGTGCTACCCAAATAATGACTAAAAGTAAGTCTTTGAGAACGGGTTTCTCAAGCCAGGTGGGGCATTAGACCAGGGGCTCATCTCCTGTTTCCAAAATGCATCACAAACTTTAATCTCTTCCCGTCCCAATCCCACGAAAAAACTGGAGGAAAATCCCGTTCCACTCCCGGAAGAATGACTCCCATTCCCTCCCACTCCCGTGTTGTTGTTTTTTTTGTTTTTTTTGCCGATAACTGTCAATTACAGTAAAAATATAGTACAGATCACAGCGTGCCCACCTTATTAGTTGAATAAAAACCCAAAATGTCGTTTTTTGTTATTATATTGAACTGAAAGCCATCTTATGCACAGTGTTGCACAGATTAAATTTCATGTAAATCATCCATGCTAACACACACGTCTTCTATTTTTATTTTTTAGACATTTCACTCTCTATAGATATATTCTTCAAAGACGGAGTTTCTAGCTCAAGTTCACATGAGACCTAAAGCGCATCCTGTTTGCTTAAAAGCGCAACGTTTCGTTGTTATTCTGAGTGCACACAAATAAACGTAGAGTCTTTACAGATTCGAAAGATGTATTAGGCTACTTTTATCTGTATGACCAAGAATGACGGAGATTTTAAGAGCAAGTGAGCGCACCGGAGCCTGTCCTGCAGCAAACGCGCTTCCACACAAACACTTCAATAGCGCACGTTTCTCTAGGTTAACATCATATTGAGCGGCCATGTAAAGTTGCTACTACATACATCTTTCAGATGAAAAGCCATATTTGAGGTTGATGAATGATAGGTGAGTGTTTGGATGTCCTGCCCGATTGTATTACCACATAGACCAGCCGTTAACAATCTGTCCATCACGGACTGCGAGCCTCTAGTTCGAAGACTCGTTCTCGCCCCCTACAGTGCAATTCGGCTAGGTATACATCCGCGCTAAAATATCAGGGTGAAAGTCATCATAGCTTGCGTAGTATAGACCCAGCTCCCAACCCAACTTTGAGAATAGATTAACGGCGATATTTTTTTTATCGCCGATAAGAGTCTCGCGTTAACGCAGCACGTTAACGCCGATAACGGCCCACCACTAATATATATATATATATATATATATATATATATATATATATATATATATATATATATATATATATATATATATATATATATAAACAAACATTCAAGCTTAGGTTGTAACACATCCTAAAAGCCAAATTAGACCAGCTAGTGTCTGGTTTGATGTTTGCAACCAACTATGTTTTAAAACACAGCTACCAGCAAAACTGCAGATGATTTATAAATTAAATAAATTATTGGGTTTCTGTTTAGCTGATAAGAGTCAGAAGTAGGACTTTTATTTTGACAGTGCTGGGTATGCAAATGCACAGGAACATCCATTCTCAATGTTTATTAATTTTGTATCTAATAGTTCGATCTAATAATAGAAAGGCAAGCACTATGCTTTTTAAAAATATATGTATATACAAATAATTAAAGCCTTTAAAAAATAAACATTTATCTCTATTAACCTTACAAACTCATGTGCATTGAATCCTGCATTAAAAATGCAAGGCGTGTTAATCAGATGCTGAGAGTTCTGTTCTCAACATCAAATTTGCTGCACTATTTCACATTTGCAGCTATCATATTCATGTCATATTCACACTGTACTGCAACCATGAATTGCTGTCTAATGCTGTTTGAAAAAGGAACTATTAAATTATGCTAGCAGCATCTGTGTTCATCTACTTGGGTAAACACTAGCTTAGACAAACTTGCTTAGCCTATTCCACAGATTCAGAACTAGCAAATTACCAAAGGGCATTTTGGGTTGAGCGAGCGGCGCTGAGCGTATTGAATAGGGGTGTAACGATTCCTCGATATGGATCGATATATCAATACAATGTATGACGATACGATACATCGATGCCACGCGTAAAATATCAATATCTGTAGTATAAAAAGGCACCTTTATTTTGGCACTCTCCACATTTTCACATAATGTCCGTCTATGCATTACAGCCAACGCGTGCATTCTTGTTCAATCTCACGTGTCAGGACTCGATATAAGGACTGCCCGATGGCATGAGGCGAGCATAAAAGATGCTCGGGATTGTTGGAGTAACAGTCGCGCGCTGTGCGAAAAGTTTCCCACACACTGAAGCGCGCGTCAACTCTGCGCTAATACTGAATTGAGCTCTCCTCCGCTTTTTTGATCATGGATGAATAAATACTGACAATACTAAATCGAATTGCGTGTTTTGGCGAATATCCTTGTTAAGCATAGCATAAGTCTTAATGTAAACAGTGGAAAAAAAAGGCATGTGTATCAGTATATTAAATCTATGCTTTCGTTCTTAAAGTGAAATAAAACTAATAATAAATCTAATGATGTCAAAGAAAAATACAAGTGCTCACTGCTCCTGACTAAATAACCTTTGTAACATCAAAAAGTATTAATTTATAGGCTATTTAATTTATACAGTGAAGACTATGCAGTTATTTTACATTTGATTGTTACATTTCTGTAGCTTACCTGAACATGTATTTTAGACTGAGCTGAAAAACCTGAAAAGCACTGTTTATTGAACTTGTGTCTTCTATTGTATTTATTTTCTGCTATTGCTTGTAATTTGGTTGTGTAGAAAAGATGTTTAGCACTGAGCCCATAGCAGCATTTTTAGATTTATATTCAAGTTATATATTTTTGGTAGCATTTGTGAGTTAATAAAAATGTAGATGGTTGTTTAAAATTGGTATATAATATGATAATATCGACATATCGATCGATATACTCCTGAATCGAATCGTATCGTATAATTTTTTGAGGTATTGGCAAATATCGTATCGTTGGGTATGAGAATCGATATCGAATTATCGATTCGAATTAAACAAATTATTTGTTTTTTTTGCCTGTTTTTTTGTACTTCAGTTTAACAATTCAAGTTAAATAGTGATGAATATGCATTACTCATGTTTTGTCATGTTTTTTTCTGCATTTTGTGCAGAAGGAACTGTCTCTCTTACCTCCTCAAATAATACTTTGAAGTCCTGAACCACAAGGTGTAAAAAAAAAAAACAGGTGGAAGAAGAGATGTGTCTTATATTATATTATATTTTTGGCCGTGACTGTATTATCCAAGAGTGCCGATATTGTTGGCCATGACTATAGCTCAATGGATGCTTAAAATCCCGCTACTGTTTTTTTTTTGCAGTTTCCTTCACTCTTGCTGAGCAGACCTGGAGTCATGAGTTGTCAGGAGGTGCCGAACCCCAGCCAGGAGCCACAGGACAAGGCTGTGGTCCCCGCCGAGGCTGGAGCCACACAGGCAGTACCGACAACGTCCCCGAAGCTTCCCTCAGTGAACGTAAAGGCAGAGGTGGCGTCTTCTGTGGAGTCTGTGGCCAGTAACGGAAAAGCGAGTGATGGCAACATACCTGCTGAGATCTGTGTGGTTTTGGGAAGCTCTCGTAACTCTCAAACACAAGGTACAACTCCAGAAGCATGTTTAGTAACAAGATATGAATGGGTGCCATATATGTATGCAAGTTACACATGCACTACTGATTTTTAGTTATTCGGTTTGGATTTTTTTTTTTTTATGTTTTATTTTTTTAAATAAATCTCAGTAACGCTTTAGTACAGGGACCAGTTCCAACTATAAACTAGTTGCTTATTAGCATGCACATTACTAGAATATTTGCTCTTTGTTAGTATTATAAAGCACATGTACTGCATGTTCATATTCTACATCCTTAATTCTACCCAAAACCTACCTTACAAACTAGTAATAAGTAGCAAATTAAGAGTTTGAGGCAAAAATTGTAATTAACAGTGAGAATTGGACCTTATCATAAAGTGTGACTGAATTGTCTTCTGTTCACTATGGCTGCATTTATTTGATCATAAACCCAGTAAAAACACTAAAATTGTAAAATATTATTACCATTATGGGGCAAAAATTATTAAATATTATGGGGTTATATTTCAACCCCATAAACCCAAAAGTGTACTGTCGTACTATACACTGTAGTATGTCAAATGGTATGACATCGTACAGCTCAGATAGTCATGTGCCCATGTCATTTGAAAGGTTTTACAGAGTCGAATACACAAAGCATAATTGTCTTGGGTTTTTAACTTGTAACCTTTAGCTTGTAACTTCATGAAACATGAAGTTATTCATGCTCAGATTGAAGAAAATTGCTTTCATTACATTACAATACTTTCATTTACATTAATTTCAGCAGGTTCTCCTGATTTAAAAAGTGCCTGAAATCACTATGATCTGTCACTTAGATCTAAATATATCCCTTATGGAATTATAACATTCATCCAATCATATACAGTGGAGCAAAGAAGTATTTGATACACTGCCGTTTTTTCAAGGTTTCACACTTACAATGAATGGAGAGATCTGTAATTTCCATCGTAGGTACTCCTCAACTGTGAGAGACCTATATCTAAAAAGAAATCCAGAACATCACATTGTATGATTTTTATATAATTAATTTCAATTTTATTGCTTGAAATAAGTATTTGATACAATAGAAAAATAGAACTTAATATTTGGTACAGAAAACTTTGTTTACAATTGCAGAGGGCGCTATGATCTGGGCTCTGAACGGAGTGGAGCACCTTAGGTACATAACCCAGCCTTGGTTTCAGGACGACCTTGGAGTCGTTAGGCCCGAATTCCAGGCAAGCAGGGTTGACTGAAAGGGCCTGCAGGTCTCCTAATCGCTTGACCGACGCCAGTGCTAACAGCAGGGCTATTTTTAACGAGAGTACTCTGAGGCTCGAGGATTGCATTGGTTCAAACGGGGGCCCCTTTAGGGCCCTTAGTATAGTCGGTACCAAGGTGGAACTGTACGAGGACGCGGGGGATTTATTCTCCTGTCGCCTCGTAAAAATTTAATTACCGCATCTCTGCCCACCGATCGGCCAGTAATAGGGGCATAAAAAAGCCGCTATGGCTGCCGCGTAAACTTTGATGGTTGATGAGGAACGCTGTTTATCCAGCATCTTCTGCAGAAATGTATGAACCACTGACACATCGGAGTTGACCGGGGACACCAAGCCGAGAAAATTGACCATTTCAGAGCGTAGAAGCTTCTTGTAGATGGGGTTTTAGGTTCTGCCATAGTATTTAGGACACGCTCTGGGAGGCCGAAATGCTCCCGTTGAGCGGCCACACATGCAGGGCCCATAACTCGGCCTGTGGATGCCATATCGTGCCGTTCGCTTGAGAGAGGAGGTCCCGTCTCAAGGGGATGTTTTCTGCAGCTGGAATTACTCCGACACCCACGATTGGTTCCTCCAGAGGGGGGCTATTAGAATAAGCTTGTACCGTTGTTCTCTGACTCGCCGGGGTACCTGCGGTAGCAGAGCAACTGGGGTGAAAGCATAAAGCGGAAGGCTGGGTCATTCATGGGCCAGGGCATCCGTGTTCTTTGTAAAAAAGATTGGGCAGTGAGAGTTGTCTTCGGAGGCAAAGAGGTCTACTCGAGCTCTACCAAATTTTCTGAACCGTGAGCGGGTGGGAGCGTCCATTCCTCTGAAGACAACATGTCTGCTCCTTGGTTCATTTTGCCCGGCACATGTGTCACCTTCAGTGAGCGCAGATTGTTCTGAGCCCTCACAAGAAGGTCGTTCGCCAGCATGCAGAGTTGCTTCAAGACGAGGCCGCCCTGGTGATTTATGTATGACACCACAGACCTGCTATCTAAGCGTATTAGCACATGGTGTCCCCGTATGTCCGGTAGGAAGAATTTACAGACCTGACACACTGCTAGCATTTCTTGGCAGTTGATGTGTAGGCCCGACTCCTCTTCGGACTAAAGACCGAAGGTCGGTTTGACCTTGCACAGCAATCCCCAATCCCTGTTGGAAGCGTCTGTCGTGACAACCTTTCTTCTGTGCGCCGTGTCTAGGATCATGCCTTGCTTTAGCCAAAAGAGGTCCCTCCAACAAGCCAGGGTTGATACACAGGCCCGAGTCACCGTTATGCAGTGGCGTCCGTGACGCCAACCCGCGGATGGAACCCTCTACTTCATCCAGAACTGGATGGGTCGCATGTGAAGCAGACCCAACTGAAGTACCGGCGAAGCCACTGCCATAAGGCCCATCAATTTCTGGAAAGCTTTGAGCGGACGGGCGTTACCTTCCCTGAAGCCAGCCGCGTGGCGCTGAATTGCCGTGGCTCGCTCTGCTGAGACACTTTATGTCATCTGCACTGAGTCGATAACTGTGCCCAGGAACGAAACTCGTTGTCTGGGTGACGGTATGCTCTTGGCAAAGTTGACCCTGAGCCCCAGGCAACCTAAGTGGCTTAGGAGGAGAGTCTTGTGCGATGTTAAAACCGCCTGCAACTGTGCTAGAATGAGCCAGTCGTCGAGGTAGTTGAGTATGCGGATTCCCACTTGTCACAGAGGGGAGAGTGCCGCATCCATGCATCATGCAAAAGTGCGGGGAGCCAGGGACAGACCAAACTGCAGGACCTTGTATTGATATGCCACCCCTTCGAATGCGAATCTCAAGAATCGTCTGTGATGGGGGGCTACCTGGAGTGAAAGTATGTGTCTTTCAAATCCAGCGACATGAACCAGTCCCCTGGGCATATTGCAAGAGGATCTGTTTCAAAGTGATCATCCTGAACGACCTTTTCATCAGGGTGTAATTCAGGAGTCTGAGATCTAGAATAGGTTGCAGGCCGCCGTCTTTTTGGGGACGAGGAAGTAGCAGCTGTAAAAGCCTGACTCGCTCTGGGCAGAAAAATATTTTGCTCTCTTTTTTGAAAATGCATGCGTTTTATTTTTTCCACTATGAGGAACCAAAAACATGCTTTCATCTACACCCAGCGTTAAGCGGGGTGGTGAGAGGCACATTAGATGCTGCTTGCGGGGTGGTCCGGCGGTAGCAAGACTTGGGCGGTATCGAGTTTCGATACTTTTTTCGAAGACTTTCTGCCTGGCTGAGGAGGACTTCTGAGGCGCCGGACCTTACGCGATCTTGGGCCGCTTCAGGAAGTCTCTAACTCAAACTCTCTAGCGCCATCACTTGTCCAAAGTTTCACTCATGTTCATGTTAATAACTTTAGAACCGTATGCCACAAAATGAAAATACAGTTTTCTCTGAATCCTTGGCTCAATCCAAGTCAAATGAAGTCCAAAATGCAAAAATGGTAAGGTTTAGTTTTCACTATTTCAGTTGTTCGTAAAACCTACTTTTTCGAACTCGTCTTAGACGGTTTGTCCAATTTTCACCAAAATTGCCGAAGATCATCTACAGACCATGCTGGCAAAATTTTTGTGGAATTCAAGTCCATTCGTTCAGACATTCTTGAAAACACGTTAACAAATTTGTGGAAAAGCACGCAAAAATGGATCGGAGGCTAATCTCTGTAACGGTTTGGCATATTGAGACCAAACTTGGTGTGTGTTATAACAAGGATGACCTGAGGCTACTTGCTGTGTTTTGATGCTGTGCCTCCTAGTGGTCAGGAGAAACGAAAAATGCATATTTTTGCTTATAATTTGTGAATGGTTTGGCCATTCACAAAACTGGTCTCTTTAGATTCGGTGCATCATGCCAAGTCTAACCATATCCAATTTTCCCATGTAAGCCATTTTGGCTGTCAGCCATGTTGAATTTTGTAGTAAAATGCTATATTTTACGAACGCATTGAGGTATTGTTACGAAACTTGGTATGAGTCATCAGCACGATGCCCTGAAGGAGCCTAAGAAGTTTCGAGCCAGCACACCTAGTGGTACAATCAGATATTCACATGCTTATAACTTTGGGTGTGGTGGACTTATTTTCATGACAGTCACCTTTTTAGACTCCTGAATCCTTGCCGAGTCCAGCGATACCAAACGTGCCATGTTTTGCCTTACGGTTTGGGCTACGTTGCATTTTAGTGCTTCATTTTTCCCAATATCTTAGAAACCGTTACTCCGATCAACACGAAACCACTGTAGGAAATTCGGAAACATAGCATGCCCGGCTAAAGCCCAATTACCAACATTTTGATAGTAAGTGGCAAAAAAGCAACCAAAGTCAGTGTTGGGGGTAACGCATTACAAGTAACGCAAGTTATGTAATAATATTACTTTTTTCAAGTAACTAGTAAAGTAACGCATTACTTTTTAATTTAAAAAAAATTTAAATTACTTTAAAAAAAAAGTTGTTTTCCCATTTATTGACTAATTCATCCCACTCGCAAAAAACAGATTCAGTATTCATCAAAATTAATTAAAAAAAGTGAAATGTAAACTCAGAATAGGATGCAAACTTGCAATAATTAAATATGTTAAATAACACAAATGTATTTAATCCCACTATATTAACCAATGTGTTTGCTGCAAAAATGACTTTAGATAAACTAACAATTGTGCTTCATGTTTTTTTTATTGCTGAAGAGTGTTGGGCCGCCTTTTCCTGATTTCTACTGTACAGACATGATTTACTTTTCCTTCAGCCTGAGGTTTATTCATTACACTTTTAGGTGTGAAAGGCCTTTTACATTTGTTATAAATAGAACTTATTGTATTAAAAACAAACAATCAAGCCCTGCTCATATTTACAAAGTAACGTAACGCATTACTTTCCATAAAAAGTAACTAAGTAACATAATTAGTTACTTTTTTATGGAGTAACGCAATATTGTAATGCATTACTTTTAAAAGTAACTTCCCCCAACACTGACCAATGTACTCAAAAAGTTTAGAGACAGTGCACCTTGTGGTCAAAAGTTATAAGGACATTTCAAATAAATGCTAATAGCTTTCTCTGAAATTAATTCTAATGTAATGAGACTGGTATTAATAGATTCCTTGAGTCATGCTGAGAACAGTGATACCAATGTTGTCATAGTCAGCCAAACTTTGTGTCTGCCATTTTGATTTGTATCGAAAACCTACTCAACTGTTGTCCGATTTTCACCAAAATTGAGTCAGATCATCTTCAGGCCATGCTGACAAAAAGTTATGGATTTTACACCCCTACTTAAAATCAAATTTTTTGCAGCTTGCGGAAACGAGCTTCCATGCTTGTCAATGCTTGTCAATCAGAGAGAGAAAAAAAAAATCTCTAAAAATGCCTTCTGGCCTTAAAGGGTTAATCCATTGTAAAATGGATTTATTTTTTTCAGTAAATTATAAAATAGTCCTGATGAGAAGAGACTAAATAAACATTAAAAAACATAATAGTAATAATGTTTTTTTTTTTTACTTCAGATGCTTTCACTTTTGAGTTCGCGATCTTGTAGTCACGTTTTACAAGAAAATTAAATTCTGTTTTGCTTAATCTATTCACCTTTCACTTTTTAAGACTAAAACAAATATGTATTTGTTATTCTTAATTAAAAAGCACAACAACAATAAAACAGCAGGCTACAAATGACAAACTAGCTTACATAATTTATTAACAAAAACGAATAAGATGTGGCATGGCATACACAACATGCAGTATTATATACGGACTAATAATTTACAGAACGTTTAGCAAACACTGAGGAATAAAAATAAGTAAAAGAAAGCCTTAAAGTGAGGTAAACAGCAAAGATAAGCTTTTTAAAATGAAAACCAAATGAAAAGCTAAACTAAACTCATTGATGGTGACCGTGCTTGCATTTATTTCCACAAGAATACCTACATGTTCACCTTCTCTGGTTTTAAAAAAACTGACTTTTACTTTACTTTAGCGTGAAACCCAAATCCTCTGCCCGCTTTACTTTCCTCAATATTCGCATCATATTTGCCGCGCGCTGCACTTACCTTCGTGCTCGTGCTGACAAGGCGTGTATAATCCAGGCTCTATACCCGAACCGCTCGCATTGAAAGCACTTTTCTTTTCGTGATCAGTGCAATGACTCCTGCTAAAATGTGCCGCCGTTCTGCAAAGCTGTATGGAGCAGGCTGCGTTGAGCGCAGTGGCACTGATATTTCACACACTTTAAGCTCTTTTATTTTCCAAACATAATAGAATATTTCGGTTTGTAATGCGTACCGAACCGAAAGCTTCTTACCGAATGGTCAATACGAATACGCGTATCGTTACACCCCTACTTGAAATCATAATTTTTCTCAGCTTGGCAGAAACGAGCTTCCAAACTTTTGTGTTTGTCAATCAAAGAGAGACATTTGTTATTTCTAAAAATGCCTTCTGCCCTTAAAGGGTTAATACATTGTAAAATGTATTTTTTTTCCGTAAATGATAAAAGTCCTGATGAGAAGAGACTGCTTATTAAACATTTAAAAAAATTATAGTAATAATAATTATTTTTAACTGGTAGTTTAGTTGCAAAAAAAAGGCTTGCTCACTTAATAGTGTGAAATTGTACCTTTTTACTGTACTGTTATTCTAGATGTTTTCTAACAACATCAATGCATTCATTACAATCAGTCACACTAGAATCACACATTAGCAAAAAATAACTGTGTACATTTTGAACTGTTTGTTAGAAAATCGTGAAGTCTTTGGATTCTTTACAGCATGTTATATCTGTGGATTCCGATTTTGGATGAACCATCAGGCCGCCATTTTGAAATCTGTCATAAATTGCAATATCTTTTGACCAATTTGACAAATAAGCGCAAAAATCGACAGCACGTCCTAGAACGACCTGATAAATTTGAACATAGCGCCAACAAGTGTTCCTGAGATATAAGGATTTTTGCAAACATGACAATAACTTGTGAAAACATTGTCAACTTGTTTTTTCTACCCTGGGTTATGCTTAGCCCCGAATTAACCTATCAGTATGCCCCTCCCCTCGAACGCAGACTAGCCAATGGCAGTCGAGTATCAGTTACATGGGGAGCGGAACATGGGACATCTTTAGGTTTCAGCACCATAGAGAAACATTGGAGGATCCAAAGCTCACATCGGTTTTATGGGGTTTATGCTTCAAAAAATGGAAAAAACAATGTCCCTGTGGTACTTGTAACACTGATTCCAGGTATCCTGAGAGGATGGACAATATAATTAATTGTATTACATTTCCTGAAAACAGAGCAAAATGTCCCTAAGGATTCAACCCCAATACAAATGAAGACAAAAACGTTCATTTTTTGGTGGTTAAACACTCATTAAGTTCAAATTTTCATTTGCTTAAGCAGAACATTAATTTTACCTTGTGCTTTAGCAAGGTATCTCTGGCTAAAACTAGCTAATGTTCAAGTTAGTGAGTCCATGCTAGTGTAAAAACCTAAATAGCGGCATGTTCTCGCATCTATACAGTGTAGGTCCAAAACACATTTGTGTTCCTGTGGCTCAGTGGTAGAGCATTGCGTTAGCAGCGCAAAGGTTGTGGGTTCAATTCCCAGGTAACACGCTTACTGACAAAAAATGGATAACCTGAATGTACTGTAGGCTTGTCACGATACCATAAAAATGTCATACGATACTATACCAGCTGAAGTATCACGATACCAAGTAGTATCACGATCCCATCCATGCAGTGTTGTCAGTTTAAAATAAAATTCTACAAAATGAATCAAAAATTAATAAATAAATAAATTAAAACAGACAATATTTTTCTCTGAATACTTAATTAATGTGAATTAATGACTGGCTATTGTTTTCCCTGAAATGATGTAAACAAAACTCATCTTAGCACTGCACAGAAGCAGCATGAAGTGACATTTAGATGTGGCATTTGTACATTTAGACTGTATTTATTATTTATAATTGAATAAAATATTTTATGGGATTAATGTATTTTAAATACAAAATTCTGAATGTAGAAATATGTTGGAAAACAATGTATATGCCTACTTTTAGAAAAGAAACTGGTAAAAATGGCCAGCAGGTGGCAGCAGTTTGTTATTGAATCACTGAGTCGTTCAAACGATTCTTTCAAAACGGCTGAATACTGCCAGAGCGAATCAAATGACTGTTTTATGAATGGTTTAGTGAATCAGTGATTCACCCAAGCCAACGATTCGGATTCGGATTCGAACACAAAATGAAACAAAAACAGCGCTCTCGCTCGTGTCATATTGCCGAACTGTCAGGAGCATTTTTACTCGCATATCTTGAAATTTACAAGTTAGCAGCATGTATATTAAAACATATTTATTTATAATGTTAATATATATATATCATCATTATGATGATTGATAAGAACCAAGTGCAAAGCCACTATGTTGATGAATGTAATTGCATTCATGATCGCAAAGATGCTTCCAGAAACGAACTGTTACATGTTCTAGAAGTTGTCAAATTAATACAACTGTGAGAATACTTTCTTGTAAGATGTTATGATGTTGAATAGGCCTAAGTGATGCTTGAGCTGCTGGTTTTTTTATGAGATCAGACGGCCTGAATTAAACCCTTTCTTCCGCAGCATGAACAACGACGTGCAAGTGCAACTTCTCATTGCAATCTGAACTGAAGCCTCGGGAAACACAATATTGTAGCGCACAGACTTGATAATCAATGGGAAATTGCTGTTATTTGTTTTGCTCCGGCAACGATAGTGTTAATGTGGGAGTTCAGGACCCGGAAGGGAGAGACGAGCGAGTTAAGCGTGCATCCGCATACGGTACGGAGTGTCTTTTGTCTGTCCTTTTCTTCTTCTTCTTCTTCTTCTTCTTCTTCTTCTTCTTCTTCTTCTTCTTCTTCTTCTTCTTCTTCTTCTTCTTCTTCTTCTTCTTCTTCTTCTTCTTCTTCTTCTTCTTCTTCTTCTTCTTCTTCTTCTTCTTCTTCTTCTTCTTCTTCTTCTTCTTCTTCTTCTTCTTCTTCTTCTTCTTCTTCTTCTTCTTCTTCTTCTTCTTCTTCTTCTTCTTCTTCTTCTTCTTCTTCTTCTTCTTCTTCTTCTTCTTCTTCTTCTTCTTCTTCTTCTTCTTCTTCTTCTTCTTCTTCTTCTTCTTCTTCGAGAGAGAGAGAGAGAGAGAGAGAGAGATAGCAGCCGCAAATCCTAGCAGCGGCAGATCGTTCAGACATTACGATATAAAGCGTATACACACACCATACTACACAGAGCACAGCAAAAAGGTATTTGGCAAACAATGTTTCTGTTCATTTGAACATGCATGCCAGCATTTTAAATAGTGTGCCAGCCGTGGATACAACATATATTACGGTATTACTGTATGAACGATACTACCATGTAAAAAATGCAATGGCACCGCGGGTATTTTTAAGCTTTAGTATCGCGATACTATCCTAGTACCGGTATATCGTGGAACCCTAATGTACTGTAAGTCGCTTTGGATAAAAGTGTCAGCTAAATACATAAATGTAAATTTCAGTGCCTCTCCATATTAAACTGGTTAAATGTACATTAATTTAATCATACCCTGCTGCAATACGTGAACAGTGTTAATTCTGCATGTTGTCATCTGGGATCGTGATGACCGACCGTAATATTAGCCTTTTCCTGCTTGCATTGTGATCTGTAAACTCTTGCTTCGACTTACCCACCGTATTTATTGTTAAATATTTTATAAATCCCTCCATGGAATATTTAATTCCCATTTTCTGGCCTTCTGCGTCCAAAATTGTGCAAAAACATTGTGGGACAAGGTTTTCACACTGTAGCTGTCAGTGAGCAACTCTGTTTGTTTGTCCGAGGGAGCAACAGTAACGAAGGAGGGCTTACTGATAGGTCAATTCCTGCTAGCAGTTAAATTTTGTATATATATATATATATATACAGGGTTCATACGGTCATGAAAAACCTGGAAAAGTCATGGAATTTTAAAACCGCAATTTCCAGGCCTGGAAAAGTTTTGGAAAAATAAATAAACCCAGAAAGTTTTGGAAAAGTCATGGAAATCTATTTTACAAATCTCTGTATAATACAATTATGTTTATTCAGGTCCTGAATTTCGGTACGGGATTACGCATGGGCTATATTGCACATTTCTACTCTTTCCTGCAGCTTTCGACTTTAAAATGATGGATATTCACACATTTATTCAATAGCCTATAGCTTGTAGGCTTATGAGTAAATAGATCCACACAGAATATCAAATCGGTCATTTGAAAACGGATTCATCAGCTGTGTTTCCTCTCTTTGACTTTCTCTTAAAACACTTAATCAGCGCATCTCGTCTGCACTAAAGAGCTGCACGGTGCGATACAAGTCTTTCTCTGGCATTTTGGTACAGTTGACAGAATTGTCACCTGCCTAATCGGGTCATTGTTGCATTGTCACTAAAATGTAACCTATTATTTATTTGCACGTCTTTTTAAGCCGTTCTGTACTTGCGCGCTCCAGAGGCGGTTTCCGCTGCACTCAGTCATGTCCAAATGGCGTCCGTATAAAGCCGCCTTGCGAGTACCAAATTGACTTTGGTACCAAACAAGCTCAGTAGAATCCTGCACGGGCCTCAAACATACGCCCCAGTCCAATCCTTGTTCAGCAGATTATCAGAATTACCTTCCCGAGTCCGACCCTTGCCCATGTCTTTCTTTCTCTCTTCCCCATTACACAGCTGCTGTTCTAGCCATTAAAATAGTTCAGTTTCGTTTTTAATGGCAAAGCGTATTTCATTTCTTTATTAAGTTAATTTAGAAAATTTTGTTTATTAAATTCAAGTTTTTGTTTTTAAAGTATCTTTTGAGCAATCGGCCAGCTGCAGAAAGTGAGTTTGCCTATTATGTTTGATCAATTTAGCCTTCTTAAATCACCACTTGACTAAAATAAAATCTATATTTAAAATACTTAAAAAAGCATATCACAATGTTAGTTTAAACGTTTAACCTAGACAAATGTGCTATTTGACATGTCGAGCTGCTCTTGTTAGTCACGGTATTGTTTCCACGAGCGGCTAATCCTTTTCATCACCATAATAATTTATGGATTTCTAAAATACAAAAATAAGGAGGAATCCTAAAACAAGCCCGATGCCCGGCCCGCGTCTGGCGTGAAAATTGTCCCGAAGCCATAAACTAAAAGTCGAGGCTGAAATATGGGGCTCTAAAAGTGCAGCTTGTTGCGTTTAAGCGGCAAAATTACACACAAAATGACGTTAAAATGGCCATCCTGGTGAGCAGGGTGCGAACAACGGGGGGAGCTAGGGGCTCCCCTTAATAATACATGGGCTCCCCTGAAAACATGATTTGTGAAAAGTAATTAATTTTTTGGGGGGTGGGTCTCAAAAAATATTGACTGTGTTATTTTGACGTGCAATTTCATTTTGTGTACTGTGATCATCGTGGATTATTATGTGTAAAATTGCAACAACAAAAATCGTTAATTAATGCTTGACGGCGATTTAAACCTAACTCACTTCAATAAAGATAATTATAGGCCTACATGAGCATCTGCTGTCCTCGATTACGCAGCGCTCTTGTTAGGATGACAAAAAAGCTTTAAAAGTCTGCTCTGCCTCAGCGGGCAAACAGTGCTCGTCAATGTCAAAGTAATTGAATTCAAATCAAATCAAAGTAGGCGGAGTTTAGCATTCACAGATGCTGAGCACGCGACGAAGCGTCAGATTAATAAAAGAGAGCGAGGTAAGATGTTTAGTCAACTGTTTTACGAAAGAAATGTTAAATGACCGACAATTATATTCAGTGAAGCAAACTACTCGACTTGTTTCTCAAATATGCCCATTTTGAGAGTGACAGAGAAAGAGAAGAAATGTGCATGTTTTAATTATCTGCATCTGTTTGTCCCTACAAACAATGAAACTCTGAATTTAATTCTACTTCAAAAACACGTCTACTACTACTGTTGAAAAATAATAAAACTTTATTTTATTAAGACATAATCACAAAATATTTTATTTTTAATAGTAGGCTAAATCCCCTTTATTTTTCAACATGTAAATGTTTAATTTTCAATCATTAAAATATAAATTAAATCGATGTTTCATGCCTTAATCTGATAACCAGTCAAATTTAAATGCACAACACAGAATTTCTGAGGAAAAAAAAAACAATTCATAAGGCTACTGTAAGAGTAAAAAAAAATGTTTGTATGCATTCAAATAATCAGACGAGCTAAAACAGAATTTGGCAACAATAAAACATAAGGTGAGAAAAAAAATATAACATTTCATACGGCCCTAAACATGTCATTTTTGTTACACTTTTAATAAATTAGTGTTAAATTGTAAAGTTTCATGATTTTAATTAATTAGACATGCTTTTTGATAAATACAATTTAATTTGATCATTAAAAAGGAGTCCATAAAATGAAAACGGAAAAAAACAGAATCTAGAAAAATTGAATGGAATTTGGGAAAAATTAAAACGGATTTCATAGGGCCCTACACATATATATATATATATATATATATATACATACATACACATATATACATACATACACATATATATATATATGTATAGATACATATATATATATATGTATCTTTGTAAGCCCATCGCAAGCGCACAAAATCCCCCCGTTATAAAAAAAAAGAAAGAAATGGGCTCCCCAAAGTCCACGGTATAATTCGAACACTGCTGGCGAGTATCCTTGTAAGCATTGTAATTTTTTTTCTTAATGTAAACACTTGCGAAAGAGAAAAGTTTCCAAAACGAAATTCTGGCCCTGCATTTAACAGAGTTAAAATAAATGATAATAGTGATGTGATATGTTCTCTGTGTGGAGTAAAGATCCTCACACACTGAGTCAGACATTTTTGTATACGCTTTTGCGTGCGAAAATTTCGGCTTGCAAGGACCTTCACATCTGGCGCAGTTTCAGCTTGTACTAAAACAAAAAAGCAAACAATAGTATTAATAGTCATTCATTTTAGTTAAAATGCTATGATAATTTGAACAGATTTTTATTCTTATTGTAAAATAATGTAAAATTAGGTCATGAAAATTGTCTCAAAAGTCATGGAAAAGTCATGGAAATTTGTTGGTAAAAATGTGTACGAACCCTGTATATATATATATATATATATATATATATATATATATATATTTGTATTATTATTTTTATTGATAATAATTGTATTCATTCAGTGTTAAATGTATTAACTTTTTACACACACAAGAGGTATTTTGTTTGTGTTGTTCAAATAATAAGTGTTTAAAATCAAAACATGTTTGTCTATTGGTGGAATGCCAATCCTAATATCTATGTACTTATATGTTGCGGGGTAAAGTGAAAAGTTAAGTTAATATCTCTGCCTGCTTTATTACTTCATCTGCTGTTTTATGTTTGTCAGGAAGTGCTAATCATACCCCCCCCCCCCCCCCCATGGATCATAAAGCACTATATTTTTCTGAGATATTAATGTTTTCACTGTCACCAATACTCATTGCCAAGGCCAATATTTGGCGTTTATCATCACACTGGCAGATATATTGTTTGATCAATAGTTACCATGACTTCATATAGTAAGCAATGTATGCACGTTACCTGCCTCGAGATGTAATCACTGTTCTCTCTTACAGGCTCTTACATTTGTGGAGTATGTGGAAAAAAGTACAAGTACTACAACTGCTTTCAGACGCACGTCCGAGCTCACACAGGTGCGTCCTGCTCTTGAACTAATGAATCTGGATTGGTTGGTTGTAATATCTGTAGGGTTCAAAGTCATGAACCAGTTCATGTTCAAAATTGCGAATTAAGTTGATTTACATGCATTGTGACAGGACACTTTGAAATAATATGAAGACAAGCAAATACACCTTTTCCATATCATTGTTTTGGTTAAATGTAACACCAAACATCAGATTCAAAATGACTCTTATGTGTCAGTTAACGGATCATTATGTTCTAAGGCTCATGAATCTTAAATAAGTGTTTCAAGGCACTTTCCACAAATAGGATACAAATTGGTCACCCATTACTAAAACTAAAATATTACACTATTGCCACTGTACTTTTCCCCACATTTCAGAAAATGAGTTTAATTACTTCATGAATCAATACATATTCTTTTTTATATATATTGTTAATGATGCTGTATGTTTTATTTTATATATTTTTTTTTAATAGATTGACACAAATTACAAATTGATATTTATAGTAATCATATGAAACCTCATATAACATTCAAATAAAATAAAACGGGTCATATTATATGTAGTTTGATCTCCAGCATATTACATTTCTGCTTACAATATCTGAAGGTTGAAAAAATGAAAAATAACACGAAGATAGATAGATAGACAGACAGACATTCAAATTTGTTTTCTGAAATAATAACTGATATAGTACATAAAGGGGAGGTATTATCATGCAGTGCCTACACACATGGTCAAAATTGTTGGTACCCTTGGTAAATATGATCAAAAGAGGCCCTGGAAATTCATATGCATTGTTAATCCTTTTGATCTATTATTTAAAAAAATCACAAACATCTAACCTTTCATTGGAGAATAAGAATTTAAAATGGGGGGGAAATATAATTATGAAATCAAAGTTTTTCTCTAGTACACATTAGACACAATTAATGGTACCCTTTTATTCAATACTTTTTGAAACCTCCATTTGCTAAAATAGTATAGGAGTTTTCTCCTATAATGCCTGATGAGATTAGAGAACACCTGATAAGAGATCAGAGACCATACCTTCATCCAGAATCATTCCAGATCCTTCAGATTCCCAGCATCATGACGGTGCTTCTCTTCAGTTCACTCCTCTCACTTTCTAAAGGGTGCAGTTCAAGGAACTTGAATGGCCATAGCAGAAGCTTGGTTTTGTGCCCAGTGACCCATTTTTGTGTTGTTTTTAAAGTTTGTTTTTGAATTATTGTCTGGTTGGAAGATCCAACATGGCACATTATAAGATTTCTAACTGAGTCAGTAACTCCTCTTATGATCAGTGGGACCCCTGTGGAGAGGGTGAGTAGCTTCAAGTACCTCGGTGTGAACATCTCCGATGACCTAACTTGGACTACACACATTCAAACACAGGTTAAGAAAGCCAGGCAAAGACTGTACCATCTGCGACAGCTGAGGAAATTCAGGGTCTCACCAGCTATCCTGAAAACTTTCTATTCAGGGGCCATAGAAAGTGTTCTGACTCAGTGCATCTCAGTGTGGTATAATAATGCCACAAACCAGGACTGCAAAGCTCTACAGAGAGTCGTGCGCTTAGCTGAGCGCATCTCAGGGTCTGCTCTCCCCTCTCTGCAGGCCATCTACATCAAACGCTGTAAAAGCAGAGCTGCTAAAATCCTCAAAGATTCAACTCACCCCGGTAACCATCTTTTCTGTTTACTGCCATCTGGCAGGCGCTTCAGGAGCATGATGGGAAAGACTGAGGAGGAACTTCTTCCCTCAGGCCATCAGGCTCCTTAACACAAACTCTGTTTCATAAACACTTACAAGACCCATTGTTAACTGTAAATATTCTCACATTCTCATCATTGCTGCTCTATGTACAATACCCTGAACAACCCGTCTGCACATCCCTCTTATTCACACTACTATTTATTAAGTCCCAGTACACTGTTTTTTCTTTTTTTGTACATCTTATTGTTTTTTGCACATCTTGTTGTTTTTTGCACATCTTATTGTTTTTTGCACATCTTATTGTTTTTTGCACATCTTATTGTTTTGCACTTTTTTTATTTCATTGCACATTTTACTCTTATTTCTCTTTTTCTTACCATATGTATGCCCTTGTGTTATGTTACTTTATATAATTTGTATTCTTATTATTTTGCACTGTCCACTGAGCGGACCTGATTCGATTACATTTCACTTCTAATTATACCCTGTATAACTATTATGTGACAAATAAAGAAACCTTGAACCCTTGAACCTTGAACTTTTAGATTTATATCTGTTTGTATTTGATCGAATCAGTGATACCATGCCAGTGCTCTAGACTAACTTTTTGCACTGGTTGCACTGGTGCGCCTAACTTTTTTTTTCTTAGGTGCACCCAAATTTTCATATTGGCAATATTGACTAGTAAACTATTAACTAACAATCTGGTCAACATAAAATTATTTATTTGAAGCACAATTCTACAAGAAAGGTAACTTACTGAAAAAGTGTTGGTGCTTAAAGTGCTTCACTGAGCTCAGATGTAAACTTAAAACATCTCAAGATAAATGGAATAAAAAGACCCACCACAGACTACCAAATAATTTCACTAAACATTATGAAAAAAAGTATTATTCACACAAAAACAATCCTGTTCTGTCTAATTGTCTCTCTGTGCTCCTACTGTATTTTAATGCAGTATATTTTACTGTTTCTTTTGTCAGTCAAGTCAACGGGATAAATATGAAATAGTGACTGAAATGCAGCCCTTTAAGAATTCATAACCAGCTCTCCCTTCCAAGAAGCTAGTCTGCACAAAAATCCTAATTTATAATTTTATTGAGCTAATTTATAGATTTACTGATGAAATCAAATAATACACAATATAAGACAAGACAAAGACCATTCCTGTGCTGTGATTTTGGCTATATTTGCATGTAAACTTAGAGAAGCAATAATATCTGTTTTAACTGAACATGCTGCTCCTCCCAAATCTTTAGCAGACGTCTTACAGATTTATTTGTGCTGTCTGGGTAGTTGAGATGCAGTTCAAAATTAACTTTTATCAATGTCATTCATAATGTCTAAATATCATTTAATAAATACAAAATATATATATTTATATATTAGGGAGTGGAAATTGCTGATAAGCCTATAAGTACTTCTCTGCAGCCATCTAATAGTGGTAATTGAATGTATGTTTTTATTTTTAAATAAGTGTTTGCTTTCCTACATTATGAAACTTAGTTTTATAAATGGGGCAACCTATGAAGGATGAACAAATAATGTCATCACATTAAAAATAACTTTAAAATTCGGTAATACTTAAAGCTTTGAAGTGCTGGGAAAAGTTGTGTGAAGCATTTAAAAACACTTGAAAACATCAGACCATGTCGTGTTGTTCCTGTAGTCTTACTATGTTAAATCCTTGGTGAATAGTGGTGATTTGTGTTTATTGAACAATGTTTCTCCTGGTTTCCACATCAGTGGCGTTTGTTCTGATGTCTGTAGCTTTAACATACTGTAATTCTGTGCCGAATTTGAATGCTTCTCACAAGATTTGACAGAGATGTTATTGATTCCGCGGTGAATTCGACTACTTTCTTCATTGTATCTCCCAGCGCTGTGTATAACGGTGTCGTGTGATCGAGAGCAGCCCGCGGCTCTGGTCCGAGCAGATAAATGGTCTGTGCCGTATAGCCCAAACGAGTACGTCGTTTCGGTTTGATTGTCCGATGTAGCTCTTGTAAATCGGGCATGAAGAGAAGCTGTTTTTGGAACTGAGAAACAACCTTACTTTGACTGAATGCGCATTGCGATGACGTCACAAGACGCGTGCGTCTAAGCGCAATTTGGAAAATAGCGGAGTTTGCTTGATTTTGCGATAAATTCAGCGATCGCAGAGTCCTGGAGGGACTGTCAGATGCTCACTGAACAGAGCAGATTCAGAGAAAGAGCTGCACACATCTCTACTACTCACCTCTATCTCTCTCTGTCTGACTGCAGCAGCACACGCATCTTCAAACGTACACACACATACAGGAATATCTGGCCCACGGCCAATCAGAGAGGGGGTCCGCCCTTCACTATCTCTGATTCGTTTAGACCACGATATGAGCCTAATGTGTGTCTGTTGGTGAACAGCAGAGACTTTGAGTCGCAGAGACTTTTGTTTTTCTCGAATGGCTGGACGCACCAGTGCGCCGTCAGATTTTTTTTAGTCGCACCCTTGAGAAATTAGGTCGCACTCTAGAGCCCTGCATGTGTCTAAACAAGATGTCCACAACCTCCAGCATAAATATAGCCTCACAACATTAAAAATACAGCAGTATATTTAATTGTACACATGGGGTATTTTTTATCCCTGTGTTCACCAAACCCATCTTGAGTGTTTGCTGCATTTTTTACTGACCATAGAAGCCAGTACCATTTGAAGTTCCAGTCATGTCTGATAACTGAATATGCTGGAGATAGTTTTTTGGTGAAAGCATTTTCTTTCCATGAAGCCCTCCCAAACAACTTGTGGTGATGTAGGTGCTGTTTGATGATGTTTTTTTTAAAGGTTTTCTGACCCCGAAACTCAACCTTTTTCTGCAATTCTCCAGCTGTGATCCTTGAAGAGTCTTTGGTCACTCAAACTCTCCTTCTCACTATGCATTAGAACGATATAGACACATGCCCTCTTCCAGGCAGATTTGTAACATATTTAGTTGATTGGGAAATTCTTAATTATTGCTTTTACAGTGGAAATGTGAATGTTCACTGCTTTCGCTCTTTTCTTAAAGCCACTTTCTAATTTGTGAAACTCAATTATCTTTTGTTGCACATCAGAAATATATATATTTTTTTTCTCATTGTGGTGGTTGATTAATTTGGAATTTGTCCTTCGTTTTCCCTCCTATTTATATTTCTGTGAAACGGGCAGCCATGGCTGGATAATTTCATGTTCTTAATCACGCTGGTGTGCTCAAAATTGTGAATGGGAATATATTTCAGATATATTTTACTCATAAGAATTTCTAGGGGTACCAGTAATTGTGTCCAACATGTATTTGAGGGATTTTTTATTTTTTTTTCATAATGATGAAGGATTAACAATGCACATTTATTTTCACATCCTTATTTGATCATATTTACCAAGGGTACCAACAATTCTGACCATGTGTGTATACAACTATTTTTTGTAATTTATGCTTTTATTCAATGAATTTAAATTGTTTAAACATGACTTTGAAGACATTTATAAATTCCTGTTTCTGTTTCATAAAAATGCGGTACAATCTGTTCATCGGAGAATCCTCCATGTGCAAAATTTAACAGCAAATGCAATGTAACATTTTACGATTTTCAGTTGTAATTTCATCTCATGCTATCTGCAGCACACCTCCTTGCTGTTATTAGCTTGCTTTTCACAGACCTTACATACATTCTGCCAATTTGAACCCTTTCTTTTTATTTACTGATGTCATGGATGTTCTCTACCTAAAGGGTAGCAGCATCCCAGTCTCATTGATAAAAAAATTCTCATCAAAATGTACTATAAAGTGCAATTATACTCAATGCCCTCATAGATTAAAACAAACAAACAAAAACAGTGATTTACAATACAATGTTATGCTTTTTGGTTATTACATTTGTTAACAGAAGTATGACTTTCTTTCAATAACATCAACATATATTTTCAAAGATTTTTGAATGGAATTGTAATAATTGTTGTGTGAAGAATGCTTCCTTAAAAGTGCTGAACTGAAATGAAATCATTGAACTGAAATCCAAATTTGACTATTTTCATTACCAGTTTATATATTTGTGTATATTTTTTGTGGTTTCTTGCTGTTCAGAGACGGAGGCTGCTGCTTCTGGAGAAGGAGTTTCTCTGGGAATCAGTAGTGAGTAGCATTTATTTATTTATTTTGTATAGTTGTCCTGGAATTTTCTAAATTAAGTGGGTAAAGCTGATTTCTATGCCAACATACCATCACATACTGATATCTTAAGTTTCTGTTCATACAAGTCTTTGTTTTCTAATCTAGGTTCTTTCCGCTATACATGTGACGTATGTGGGAAAAAATACAAGTACTACAGCTGTTTTCAGGAGCACCGAGACCTCCATGCAGTTGATGGTGAGGCTGCATATTCACTTTTTTGTTGTTGTCAGAAAACATATAGCTGCTGTTGAATTAATCAAAAGCCTTCATTTAAACCACTTGATAATGTTTCAAGGTACTATCCACAAATTGATCTCCCTTTGGGTTTTTTTTTTTATGGGCACAATTGATTATTTTATTTTTTTTGTGTGTTACAGTGGCGTAGCCACAATTATTATTTTTGGGGGGCCCATCTTAAAAAGAAGGGCCACTCTATATTACGCATAGGCTATAATGTCAATATTAAATGTGCACTTTTTCAAGTGTTTGTGCGTGTGGAAGCTGAATATACTGCATGACAGTTAAAGCCTGGCATCCGCACAAGCAAGCGCTCAGTTCAAATTACAGCCAGAAGAATACTCGACTGATTTTATTTTATTGTTAATAATATTTTGTTTAATTTTTCATTATATTTATTGTGATAAACCTCCCATTCTTGTTCACAGTATAATCACATTCAAACGGTGCACGCAATCACAGAGAATATAACTTGAATAAGATGATCAAACTTATTTTTAATTATTGTCTATGGGCTGGAAATATGTATTTATTCAAATCATTGAGTCAGCGCATGAAAAATGTGAGCATTAAATTTAATACAACAAGTTTCCCCTATACCTTTAATTTAATACTTCTAAATTATGTTTTAAGCTTTGGCTAATTCTAATGCTTTTTAATGTGATATGTTTTTTGTATAGTTTTCTCGCTTTTCCGTAATGAAATAAGGTGAAGAAATCAGATAGTGAAGAATTGCCTATACACATACATGCTCGCGTGCTTCTGTTTAAGTTACGAAATATGCATTGGGATATCTTGACAACATATTGCTTGGTTTCATAATACTCAATAACCGTAATTGTTATAAACTGAAATTGGTGTCTTTAGAAGACGTATCTGTGCTGTATTCTACATAAATAATCCACACCAATGGCATGCTATGGCCACAGCCATTGATAGAGGCTGCAGTGGAAGTCCGTTGTTTAAAATGTACACGCGCGGCGGCACACTAATTTTTTTTCAGGCACCTCCGCACCGCATTGATGTGTGACAAGAACCAACCAGTCAGCTTCATCCTTTCCCGTAACCACATTGAAAGCTCAGCCGAGATGGAGGAACATATCTGATCATAGCTGTACAGGGATAGCCATTTTAAATAAATTTAGTAGCAGAGAGCAAGCTATTTTTAGTGTTGGAAATCCATTTATCCTTTGAAACTTCCGCATCTTCATGGAAAAGGGGGAAATATGAAGTTAGCTGAAGTAAGCTATTTTTTGACATTGTAAGTAGAACTTTGACCAAAATGAACAGTGATACAAAAAATAGCTGGCAATGATTCTACAAAACATTTTCCCCATAAAAGCTGATGATAAATATTTGTAAACATCCTGACATTTATTTCTAATCATAAAGGACAACTTGACGTTTGCTCTTTGGTTATTTTATTTCACAAATGAAGCATGGGTTGGAACTCCAACAGCAATAAAACTGGTGACATTTTCATGAAATATTAATTTTCTAAGATGGTGTTTGAGGATATATTGATACATTATAAAAGCATCATCTCACCCTCTACTTCTTTTTTTTTTTAAATACTCTTCCACTATTTGTAATGACCAAATACTCGTTTTTAACATTGCTAACACCACTGACATGAAATCGTTATTAAGACCCACACTAGGACAACCAGTGGTTTTATGTTATCTCCAAAGGTGTTGAGTACAAGATTGAGACTTCAACTAAATAGGCTAACTTAACTTCACTAATCTTGCATCCTCTTGTTGTTGTGTTGTCTAGATCCGTATGATCATGTGATACCAGTAGAAGACCTTAAAGAGGAGACTGAATCTTACCAGAAAATGGGACCAAGTAAGAGTTTTTAAAATGGTTTCCTTGCTTATTGATCACTTTTTTTGCTTTAGTAGCTGACTTTACAGGACCTCCATCCAGGGGCCCGTTCTTCTTACCTCACTTAAAGAGGTCATCAAATTTTCCACAAGTTTATATGATTCTTCAGGGTCTTAGTGAAAAGTCTATAACATACTTTGGTTAATTTCTCAATGGTAGTTTAAAAACTTTTTTTACCGTCAAATTCAGCTTTGCAGAAATCAACCCATTTTTTACATGTTGCTTTAAATGCTAATGAGCTCTGCTCACCCCGCCCCTCTCTTCTGTGGGGTGATGAGCCGTGCTCCGAGAGACTGTTCTCGACTTTAGACGAGAAACGTGCTAACTAGCATGTTATTAGGAATAGCAATGGCAAAGATTCATAAAAAAACAACAACCTTATACTCACTTCTGCTGTGAGTGAAGCTGGATCACGAATGATTCGTGTGAACATAAGCATTTAGGTAGATCGGGGGTGCATTCCCTTCACAAAAAAAAGTAATCCACTGCATCATAATGATGTCGGAAGTAAATGAAAACTGCTATGTTCATTATTACATCCAACAACTAAACACCTCAATCGCTATGGATACATTCTTGTCTACATCTCTGCTCCGGCTTAAAACAATGGCGGACTGTTACAGCTCACTCAGGGCGGATCTAAGGTAAGACGGCCGTGTCAAACAACTATCTTGGGAGCGACCTTTGTCCGTGTGATGTCACACAGACAAGAAGCTGAGAATGGCCTGATTTGAAAAAGGGGATATTATTTTTAGGGATTAAATAAAAACCGCTGGGTAGGGTTGTGACGGTGAGGAAATTTTCCCACTGGTTAATCGACGTGTTGTCACACCGGTATCACCGTGGTGGGGGGTCGTTTGAGTTTTCCCTATTTTCCTCGCTCTCCTTTGGTTTTAAATACCCTGTAAGCACTATGCGCGTTTTACTTTGACTTTCATATCAGTGGCAATTCGGCGTCAAGCTGTTGTTTTTTAGTTTTCCCTCTTTCACTAACTTTCCTTTGCTTAAATAGCTTATAAAAGTACCGTGCACATTTTACCTTTTGAAGAAATTCTATTCAAGCAAAAATACAACATAGAACATCGAACTTTTATTAACAAAACGGATACAAATACACCATGCTATATGCCTAATATAAAATTACAAATAACGTGCACAAAGTTTAAATATACAAAACTAAAAATCAGTTAAGAATGAGGAACAAACAATTATGAAACGAAGAATGTTTATTAGCAAAAATGAATAAGAAAGTTTGCAGGGACGCCATACATCTTAATGTAAAATAATGGGGGGGAAAATCACACGGTTTAAGTAAAAATACTTTGGTTTCACAGCAAATACTGTGGAACCAAATAAATGAGAAACAAATGTTTTTTTATTAAAAAACATTATCATTTAGATCAGGGATGCCCAATAGATCGATCGGGAAAGGCAATGCTGGAAGATCACGCTTTAGGTCAGTGGTTCTCATACAGGGGTGTCAGATACAGTATATAGCCTAACTACACTATAATATATTCACTAATATTGTGACTCGCTTGTTAAGTAAAGTAAAAAATATATAGGCTATAAATAAATAACAGTACCACCTCTACGTATTCTGTGTTTCGGAGCAGCAAAACGTTTCTCATCGTGTGTAGGCTAATACAGACAGAAAGGTGAATCAAAACATGCATGTGCATGCAAACTACAGCTCTCGGCTGGATAAAAGAAGCCAGTGTCTCACTAGTAGCCGAAAGTTTCGATGGTCGACTATTGTAATCAAGGTAAAGCTGATTACAGTGATATGATCGTGCATTAGGCACGCGTTGTGTCCAATATAAATGATGCGCAAACGAACTGTGTATGTGCGCTCTTGGCTCACTCATGTTTCTGCTTGAATACAGCTCAGTATGTTCACGTAGTTGAATACAGCGAGTGTTTTATAACGGATGCTCGCGTGTGTTGATGTTTGTGATGATCAGTGATGTTTATGTGCACACGGGCATCAGACGCTCCAAACAGCTTGTTCTTAAAGAGGAACTACTGATGGCGTCGTTAATAATAATACAACATTATTTTATTTTTTATTAAATTAATCCAATATAAAGATACATCCCAACAAGCCTTTGTAATTATTTATTTAATATGTATTTTATCATTTATTTACTTTTCACTTGGTAGATCTCGGTGAGTTTGTCATTTGTAAAGTAGATCCGCACACAAAAGTGTGGGCACCACTGACTTAGATTAATGGCAGACTCAGAAGTCTGAAAAGTCTCAGAAGGCTTTAAACCGGCGCTTTTACATTTCGTTTTGAAACTCTTCCGCCATTCTTGTCTGTCTCACTTAACTCTTCTTGTCAGTCATCTCTCTTTACGTGATAAATTAAATCTGATCTGTGATGTAGAGGTCTGCACGGGACAGTTTTTTTTAGTCCCGCTCCTGCAATTATATTCACTGTTTGTTCGCATTTCTGATGAAAGACAGAGATAGGGCCAACAAATAAAAGTTTAGTCTGCACAAAATTGTATTTATTTTATACGTCTTGTCAAGAGTCTTGAATTTATTGACAGAAAAAATGTCAATAACATTTTTTGCTGCCAACACGGAATAAAGTTTCACAGAGAAAAAAAGTTATACAAAAATTGTACTCCTTATTTTTATTTGTCTTGTCAGGATACAATTCGTTCAGGCTTACATTCAGCCTACAACACAATAGGAAAAAAAATGTAGGTTTAGCCTAATAGATATTTTATTAGTCTTGTCAAAATACAAAATTCATTGGACATCTTGCTGTTAACACAGTGAAAAGTGCAGCAGAGAAAAACTTCACTCCAGTTCAAATTGCACTAGAGTTACTGACCGTTACTGTGTTGTAATCGGGAAATTTATCCTGCGGCGCAAGAAATCTGGTCGGGACAGCCGCGGCAATACAGACTTGTGTTCCCCGAAAAGGCCAGATTTATCGATACTCGAAACCACGATCAGCAGTGCATCGATTGACTGGTGGCAAGACAGCAATGTAATACCATGTAAAAAAGACAACTGACAAAAAACTTGACACATTTCTGGACTTTTATAAGGAAACCAAGCGATCAAAACTACATAAATGGTACAATTGATAAATGAAATGTGCACTCAAATGTTTTTATTTTATTTAAACATTTTTAGCCTACATGATTTCCAATTATTTATATTCACAATTTCTAGTATTTATACAGGCTTTTTATTAAATGTAGCAATTAGCTATTGATTTAATTTTTATCTTTATATCTATTGATTTGTTACATGCCAGCATTAATTACAATTTCTTAAGGGTCAAGATCAAGTTATCGGCATCTCCTGCGCTCCATCAAGCCACTCCCTTAATGGTGGTCACCACTCAAAAAATCAGATTAACTGTATAGCATGCATGTAAGACTCCAATGCAATTCTAAAGTAATTATTTTATCATGTATAACTATTTCAATGTGTAAAACTGGCTGTGTCTATAGACTACACAACATTATTATATTATTTTTCAATTATTTGATTTAAATTACTGTCCCTGGATCAGTATGGTACACTTCTAATAAAGTAGCAGTGGCTGGGATATATTTTAAGTATCAATTCTGCTGTTCCCGAAGGCATTTTAAGCTTATGGACCTGTTGCTATGATAGCAACTCCGGGATGAGCTTTGAAGAACCAACCAATCCGAGATCAAGCGAAATTGTCAACAATCAAATCCAGCTAATTGAGTTAGCGACGTACGAAGAATGGATCCCAGGAGTGATGACTCCTGAATAGGGCTGGGCGATAAACAATATCACGTTGAGATCGTGGTTAAAGTGTATGTCAATATGATGATAGGCTCAAGAATCAGTCCTTTTTAAATTGTTATTTTAATTTGATTTCTGATGTTAAGACTGATTTATGATGTTAAAGTTTTATTAAACCATTTCTTTAGACACTATTTTTAATGACAAATATGTATTAAATCATAAAATACAGAATCTGGAATGAATAATTGAATGAAAATAAATAAGCAATCAAGCAAACAAATATCAGATTTAGAGAAAATAAATAAATTGATTTAATGGGGCCCTAATTTAAAAGGTAACTTGGTGAGTTTAATTGTGAACCATGTTTAACAAGCATGTGCAAAACATTTCCTTTCCGATGAATGGCTAATAAATACTGTGATGAATTTTGAACTTGTATGATATGAAAAAAAGTGATTACTTTTTTCGTTGTTTTTTTTGTTTTTGTTTTTTTCATCATGTCATCCAGCCCTACTTCTGAAGGTAAAAAAGAATCATGCAAATTAATTGTAAAATACCGCTTATGCCCCAGTGTGCGTATAACCAGGCCTTGACACAATTATGGTCAGATTATCTGTCTTTGTGGTCACACTCTTGTTGTGTGGTTGCAAATGAGAGCCTTCTGCACAAGTGATTAAAGGGCATTCATGGCAAACTGTTTATTTCTTTCTCTGTTGGACATTACCACTGATCAAAATGACTAATTGCAAGTTATATGCATGTCAGTATAGCCCTACCTTACAACCTGAATTCTGGAAATTCAGTTAGGAAGGTTAGGAAGTTGGGACATTTTTTTGGAATAAAATGAAAAAAAAAAAAAAATCAAATCACATGAGCCAATATTTTATTCACAAGAAAATGCTTCCCATTAAAAATTTTAAACTGAGAAATCTCATAATTGAAAGCACAAGATGAGCTCATTTAAAATTTGATGACTGCTACAAATTTCAAAATGATGTAGCATCTCCTCTTCTTTTCAAACCAGTTTGTAGACCTCTGGGCATTGAGGTTATGAGTTTCTATACTTTTTGGGTGTTGGAATTTGGTCCCATTCTTGCCTGATATAAGTTTACAGCTGCTGAATAGTTTGTGGTCATCTTTGACATATTTTTAGTTTAATGATGCGCCAAATGTTCTCTATAGGTGAAAGATCTGGACTACAGGCAGGCATTCAGCACCTACGAAGCCATGCTGTTGTAATATCTGCAGTATGTGGTTTTGCATTGTTCTGCTGAAATAAACAATCCCTGAAATAGATGTTGTCTGGAGGGGAGCATATGTTGCTCTAAAACCTTTATATACCTTTAAGCATTCATAGTGCCTTCCAAAACATGCAGCTGCCCATACCGTTTGCACTTATACATCAGAGATGCTGGCTTTTGAGCTGAATGCTGATAACACGCTGGAAGGTCTCGACGGCATTTCTGGACCATATTCACATACGGCTTCCTTTTTGCATGATAGAGCTTTAGTTGGCATCTGTAGATGGCACGGTGGATTGTGTTTACCATCAGTGGTCTTTGGAATTATTCCTGGGCCCATTTAATAATTTAAATGACAGGATAATGCCAATAAGTGATGCAGTGTCATCTGAGGGCCAGAAGACCACAGGCTTCCAACAAAGGACTTCGGCCTTGTCCCTTACGCAAAGAGATTTCTCCAGTTTCTTTGAAACTTTTTATGATGTTATGCACTGTAGATGCTGCGATTTGCAAAGCCTTTGAAAATGTGACGTTGAGGAACGGTGTTTTTGATAGCTCTTTCACAGATTGGAGAGCCTCTGACCATCTTTACTTCGAGAGACTCCGCCTCTAAGAAATCCCTTTTATAGCTAATCATGTTACAGATCTAATTTCAATTAACTTAATTAGTTGCTAGATGTTCTCCCAACTGAATCTTTTCAAAATGTCTTGCTTTTTCAGCCCTTTGCTTCCCCCATGCCAAATCTTGTGAGACCTGTAGCAGGCATCACATTTGAAATGAGCTCATTTAGTGGATAAAAGTGTAAAATATTTCTGTTTAAACCTTTGTTCTATTCTAAATAAAATATTGGCTCATGTGATTTGAAAATATTTTGGTTTTCATTTTATAAAAAAAAAAACATCCTAACATTTCTGGAATTCGAGTTGTAATTGATGTTTTGTCTGAAGTTGTCATCACGGTCAACTACATTGAAAAGACCATTAAAATCACAACTTTTTTTCTGCGCTCTGTGAGGAGATGGGCGACGATCACACTGATGTGCTGTTTCACAGTGAAGCGAGATGGCTCTCCTGCGGCAAAGTGCTATCCAGAATGTTGGCTCACCGAGCAAATTCAATTTTTTTATGCATTTGAGATGACGTCTGACTCAAGCATGAGGCTTCTCTTGCAGACCTTCTCCAAGCATCCCCTCTGGATTTAGTCAGCCCACCTTCTGATTTCCCTCCATTGGAGGTTAAACAAGCTCACCGAGCCCTGGATCCCACTCCAACTGCGAATAAGCCCTGAGAAATGTCCTGGTGTGGTTTATTCAATGCTCACAAAAAGAGGCTGAACTCGAGGCAGCTCTAAATAAGCGTGACATATACACACGGGCTCAAAATTGTTGGTACCCTTGGTAAATGCGATCAAAGAAAGCTGTGGAAATAAATCTGCACGGTTAATCGTTTTGATCTATTATTTTTAAAAAAATCACAAAATCTAACCTTTAATTTCAGAATAAGAATTTAAAATGGGGGACAAATACCATTATGAAATAATGGTTTTCACAATTAAAGGTACCCTTTTATTCAATACTTTTTGAAACTTCCATTTGCCAAAATAGTATAGGAGTTTTCTCCTATAATGCCTGATGAGATTAGAGAACACCTGACAAGAGATCAGAGACCATTCCATCATCCAGAATCATTCCAGATCCTTCAGATTCCCAGCATCATGATTGTGCGTCGTCTCTTCAGTTCACTCCACTCATTTTCTATTGGGTGCAGGTCAAGGAACTAAAATTGCCATAGCTGAAGCTTGGTTTTGTACCCAGTGACCCATTTTTGTGTTGTTTTTAAGGTTTGTTTTTGGATTTTTGTCCGGTTGGAAGATCCAAACATGGCTCATAAGATTTCTAACGGAATCAGTCACTTATTGATTTTTTTATCTGTTGGTATTTGATAGAATCAGTGATGCCATGTGTCTAAACAAGATGTCCAGAACCTCCAGCAGAAATATAGGCCCACAACATTAAGTATACAGCAGTATATTTCATTGTACACATGGGGTACTTTGTATCCCTGTGTTCCCCAAACTCATCTGGAGTCTTTGCTGCTAAAAAGCAAAAAAAAAATAGTTTTTCACTGACCATAGAAGCTAGTCCCATTTGAAGTTCAAGTTGTGTCTGACAACTGAATATCCTGTAGATTGTTTTTTGGTGAAAGCATTTTATTTTCTTTCTTTTTTTCTTGAAGCCCTCCCAAACAACATGTGGTCAAAAAGCAAAGATTAGCTGTTTGATATATTTTTTTAAGGTTTTCTGACCCAGAAACTCAAACTTTTTTGCAATTCTCCAGCTGTGATCCTTGAGTCTTTGGACACTCAAGTTTTCTTTCTCACTGTGCATTAGGACGATATAGACACATGTCCTCTTCTAGGCAGATTTGTAACATATTTAGTTGATTAGAACTTCTTAATTATTGCCCTGATGGTGGAAATGGGCATTTTCACTGCTCTTGCTCTTTTGTTAAAGCCACTTTATAATTTGTGCAGCTCAATGATCTTTTGCTGCACATCAGGGCCCGTATTTATCAAGCTTCTCAAAGTGCCATTTTAGTGCTGAGAATTCATTAAATGTACTCCTACTTGCAAACTTAAGTATAAAAGCAAGTTATCAAATTTTTTAAAGCTAAGAATCAATCTTTCTCTCCCAGTTATTTAAGACCGCTGGAGAGGTCTCTCAAGTGGTTAGGAGCTGCCAGCAGGGGATTGTGATGGCGCTGAGGAGACAGAGATGTTTGCGAATCTTTCAGGAGAGGATTCAGAGGAATAATTTTCTTGAAATGTTTGGCGAAGAGCACTTAATCAAACGCTTATATTTCCTCAGTTATTCAAAACGAGCAAAGAACATTTACATTACCAAAGAGCATCATAACTGACTTCAGCCCTTATTTATACTGGGGTAAGAGATCTGTAACGCGTCTGCGGCGCCGGCCAGATCCACGGCCGCCAGAGCTGATCCGCTGCGCCGTGGCAAGTTTCTGAAATGGCTCTCTGCGCTGCATCACTAAAGACAGGCACCTAGTCTATTTTTGACGGATAATAATAATAATCTTCTCACTGTCGTCAAAGGCATCAGCACTTTGACTAATCGATAGACTTTTCTATCGTCTATCGGGACCCTAAATTGAGTTGTGATGACACTTTGTTTCCTTGCCATAATGTATTCTCTTGAAAAATTATTTATTTTCAAATGTGTTGAATGTATACTAAATTTGGAATTTAGCCATTCAATTTGAATTTATCTGAGAATATTCTTAATTAAGGAAATCTATTTAGTGATTGGTCCATGCGTATGTCGTCATCCAAAATCCCGTGTGTGGCACAGCTAAGACTGACACTTAAGAGTTAGTCCTACACTTTGCTTAAATTATGACTGAGATGATTGATAACTAACTTTGAAACGCAGCTTTGGGCCAATATTTTTTTTTCACTTAAGTAAATTCTTAGCAGTGTTCTTGAGAGTATTTCTTAAAGGCTTGATAAATATGAGCCTATAAATATATTCTTTGTTTTTTTTCCCATTGTGATGGATGATTAAGGGAATTTGGGCTTTGTTTTCCCTCCTATTTATATTTCTGTGAAACAGGAAGCAATGGCTGGATAATTTCATGTTCATAATCACGCTGGTGTGCTCAAAATTGTGAATATGAATGGGAATATATTTCAGATACATTTTACTCATACGAAATTCTAGGGGTACCAGTAATTGTGTCCAACATGTATTTGAGAAAAAAACATTTTCATTTCATAATGATATTTCCCCCAATTTAAAATCTTATTCTCCAATGAAAGCTTAGTTTTTTTAACGTTTTTTTTTTGAAAGATCAAAAGGTTTTAACAATGCACATTTATTTTCTCATCCACCTTATGATCATACTTAAGAAGGGTGTCAACAATTCTGACCACGTGTGTATTATGCCTATACGCAGAATAAAAGAGGTACTGCCATTATATTCCCTTTTATTTTGGAATATTCTGAATCAGATCCTGAGGGGAGATTTATTGTGATATTCTTAAACATTATATAACTATATTCTCAATGTGTATGTGCCTAATTATGATTTACCTCATTTTATATCAAGGATGATTGTATTGTTTAACTATCACTGTAAAGGATCGGGTTTTCTTGCTGGTGGCATTCATTGCAAATTGAATGCTTCTTTGGACAAATTATTTTCTTGATTGACATATGGTGCCAGCTGAATCCCAAAGTGAGAGACTACACTTTGTTCACACCCGCATAATTCAAACTCTAGGCTTGACCATTTTATTTTTTTATCCCTAGACAGTTTTTACATGCAGTTTACTCCATTCATATTGACTCTATCAGATCATGCATCAGTGCATTAGCATATAAATCCATATTTTAGCATCTTCGAGTTAGAGATTCAATATATCTCTTCTAAATAGTGACCCTATTTGTTCTGGATAGTTTGTCACAATTTTGGCTTGATATCATAGACTCTCTAGTGTCTTCAACTATGATAAGGAATGTTGCCAAAGCTACGTTGCGTGGTCGTCTTATTTCTTACACTTCCCCATCTAAAGACATCTTGAGAAAGCAAGAGGAAGAATCTTGAAAAAGAAGTTAATAGGCTAGAGCAAATACAAAAGCAGTCTTCCACAGTACTAAATTTAAAAGTGTTAGTGAATGCAAGGGCCAAATTTAATATGGATCACACTGGTCACATTCAGTGCTTCTGCTTTTCACCAAACAAAAATATGAGTTTGGTAACAATTTTATTTGCTTGCTTTATTCGCTCATCATTTCAAAAATCTAAATAACAATTGCTCAGTTAATATAATAAATACGAGTGGGGATGTTTCAAGTGATCCTTGGTAGGCTTGCCGCGATAGACAGTTTTGGCGGTTATAGCGGTGTTAAGCCACAACACCGTTATGTCACTTGCTCACCGTAGCACCTTCCCCCACTGTCGTTTGTATTTTTTATAGTAATAAAAATAATTTAGTTCAGTTAGAGGACACAACAATTAAAACTGAACGCGGCTGATCAATGCAGCGCACCGAATGTCCCGACCAGATTTCTTACACCGCGGGATTCATTTCCTGAATACAACGCGGTAGCGGTCAGTAACTCTGGTGCAATTTTGAATAGGATAGAATAGGAGCGGGCGGTCTAACAATATCCCGTTCCCGACGTCCTTTCAGAACAGCATATCTGTTGTGCGCTGTTGTGCGTAATAAAACTAAAAAAGTGGGACTAAAAAAAACAGTCCCGCGCAGACCTCTACATTACAGATAAGATCTCATTTATCATGTAAAGAGAGATGACTGACAAGAAGAGTGCGGTAAGACAGACAAGACGATGGCGGAAGAGTTCCAAAATGAAATGTAAACGCGCCTGTTTTAAGTCTGATATTAATCAAAGTCAGTGGTGTCCACACTTTTGTGTGCGAAATTACTTTTCAAATGAGAATACTGAGCTGTATTCAAGCAGAAATATTATGTTCAAGATCGAAAAAAAAAAGTGATCGAAAGCACACATACATGGTTCGTTTGTGCATCAATTATAATGGACACAACGCGCGCCTAATGCACGATCATGTCTCTGTAATCAGCTTTACCTTGATTGCAATAGTTGTCCATCAAAACTTTAGACTACTAGTGTGACAATGGCTTCTTTTATCCAGCCGAGAGCTGTAGTTTGCATGCTCATACAGCTGTTTTGAGCCGCCGTTCAGTTTGTATTAGCCTACACACGATGAGAAACGTATTGTTACTTCGAAACACAGAATACGTAGAGAGGTGGTTCTGTTATTTATTTAGAGCCTATATATTTTTTACATTACTTAACATGCGAGTCATAATATTAGTGAATATTATATTGTAGTTTTATCTCTCGCCCCCTGGTTGAGAACCAGTGCCACTGACCTAAAGTGCAATCTTCCAGCATTACCTTCGCGATTGATCTATTGGGCATCCCTGATCTAAGCAATAATGTTTTAAAAAAAAAACATTTGTTTCTCATTTATTTGGTTCCACAGTATTTGCTGATTTTTATTTTAACAGTGTGATTTTTTTTTCCCCATTATTTTACATTAAGATGTATGCCGTCCCTGCAAACTTTCTTATTCATTTTTGCTAATAAACATTCTTTGTTTCATAATTGTTTGTTCCTCATTCTTAACTGATTTTTAGTTTTGTATATTTAAACTTTGTGTACATTATTTGTAATTTTATATTAGGCATATAGCATGGTGTATTTTTATTTGTTTTGTTAATAAAAGTTCGATGTTCTACGTTGTATTTTGTTGTTGTTTTATTTGAATTTTAACATTAAATGTGCACGGTGCTTTTATAAGCTATTTAGGCAAAGGAAAGTTATGGAAAGAGGGAAAACTAAAAATAACTAAAAACAAATAATTGCTTGATGCCGAATTGCCGCTGATATGAAAGTCAAAGTAAAATGTACTCGGCGCTTACTGGGTATTTAAAACCAAAGGAAAGCGAAGAAAAGAGGGAAAACTCAAACGACCCCCCTCCACGGTGATACCGGTATAACCGGTGTGACAACACGTCGATTAACCGGTGGGAACATTTCCTCACCGTCACAACCCTAATCCTTGGATAATAGTACGTTCTGATTTTTATAAATCCCTTTACAGCTGAGAAGCGATGGACTTAAACATTGAAGCCTACCTAAATTAAATGTCTTGACCATTTGTCGCAGAGGAGGACCGCTCTAGTTTAAATGCACCATTCACAACAGAGGAAGTATGGACCGCGATTCAGGCTATTCCATACTGGAAGTGTCTTGGGCCCAGATGGTTTTCCACTGGAGGGTTTTTTTTTTTTAAGAATTTCTGGATGAAAATGTCAAATTCATATGCCCACTTTTAATAATGTCTGGAAAGGTGAAATTCCACCTTCCTGGATATATTTTTCTATTAGTCTGCTTTAAAAAAAGATGATAACCCTTTGGATTGTTAATCTTTCAGGCCCATTAGTCTTCTTAATATGGACTACAAAAGTTTTTGCCTGCAGGCTTGAAACGGTATTTCTTAAAATTATAAATTTAGATCAGGCAGTGTATGCTGATAATGTACGCTGTATTCTCAATGCCATACATTAATTTAATATTCCTAAAACCCAGCAATGATTTTGTCTTTGAGGAAAAAAAAATCACACAATGAAATACTTTTTTGGTATCCAGTGTTAGAACAATTTGGAGTTTGTTCCAATTTTATTAGTGTGATTAAATATCTATACACAGATTCAGTAACCAGTCTCAATGTGAACAGCTATCAAATTAATTTAGGAAAATCTGTCTCTTGGCCTTTTAATATTTCCTGTAATCTGGCTGTACAATCCCCTTTTCAGGTTTCAGAGAGGTCTTAAATATTTAGGTATTTGTATTATTTCTATCTGATTTGAATAACTTTTTTGAGACCAGTAATTCCCCTCTAAATAAAAAATAAATAAAATAGAGAGATTTGAAACTGTGAACCTCCTTGCCAACTTCTCTTCTTGGGAGAGTCAATTTTTTTTTTATGAATATTATTCCTCGATTAAATTATTGTTTCCAAAATCTTATTCGACCCCAGCATTTTTGTTTTAATCACTGAACTCTCACATAAAATGCTGTATTTGGATCTAAAGGTTGTAAACCAAAAGCTTTGGGAGGTATTTCCTTGCATAATTTACAATTCTATTACTGATCTGCTCAAATCAAAATTATGATAAAGTGGTTCATGAATAGGTATGATTATATATGGATTGATCTTGAATCTTTATCTTATTTACCCAGAAGACTCTAATCCTTCCCATTTATCAACAGTGTAGACCAGATAAAAATTCCCTTAGTGATAATGTAATTATTTATGCAACATTACTGGCTTAGCGAAACATTTTTTTAAAGATTACTCCAGTTATCTCTGTCCAGTCTTCCTTGGATTTGAACACAGATTTTCCAGTTCAGATTAGTAGTTTTGGCCTGTTGGAATGGAACTTTAAGGCTTTATCTTGTTAAAGTGATTTGAACAACTTGAAGTAGAGTATAACATTTCCTCCTGTTTTTAATTTTTATATAAATTTTTTTTTTTTTTCAAACATCTTCAAATTTGGCATTTTACAGAGTCTCTTTTAAGGCAGGATCTCTTGAAAATTATCAGAATTGAAAGCGGTCTTGGAGGAATATTACTGCCAATTCTCTTAAAGGGATTATTTCAGAGTGTTATGCTCTATTGCTCCACTCTGACACTTCAGCATATGATTCTCTGAAACCATTGTGGAACAATATTTGGGGTATCATTCAGTCCGGCACCATAGGACAGAGATTTGCAGTGGCATTTTTCCAAGGTGTACTTTTGTTATTTTTTTTTATTATTCTTTTTTTTTTCATAGGATCTGTTTTACACCTGGTCTCCTTCTTAGAATGTTATCTAGTTGCTCAGATCTTTGTTTTAATTGCAAGACATTCAAGGGCACACATTTACATTTATTTTGTGATCACATTCAGCCATTCTGGATAGGAGTTCATTGTGATCAACTGGTAAACAATGCATATTGTCCCTTCATGTTATTTACAGAACCACACACCTGGAAATGTTTTTGATGTGGAAACAATTTTTTATTTTTTTTTATTTTTTGGCAACAAAAAAAAACAATCACAATTTCATTTAAAAAAAAATTGTAAGATTGTATTCATTTTCACAATTTGTCCAGGTCTAAAAATCTCACTTTTAAAATTAGGCATCTTCATATAAAAAAAAATTCCGAGAAAGCGGGAACCCTAGTTATTCAAAGGAAAAAGTAATATTGCAGAGGGTTGAATTTAAAAAGAAATATATTGATTGGTTTTGCTTATTTGAATGCTTATTTTGTCTTTCTTTGAATCATGCACCATTGGTTGAGAATCACTGGCTTTAATAGTTCACCAAAAAATAACGAAAGTCATGTCATACATTTATATAAAGAGATTTCCCCCCTTTGAATTGGATCTAGATTTGAATTGTATGGACTAGGGATGGGTACCGAAACTCGGTATTTAATCGGTCTCGGGGCTAAATTATAAAAGACCGGAGTATCGATAAGCTCTGACGTTAACGGTTCTGTTATCGGTACTGGAGAAATTAAGAAAACACACATACATTTATTATTGCTATATATATACACATTATCTTGCAAATTCTATCCCGCCAGAGTCACCAGCTGTTTTTATATGCAATAATATTCAAACTCTTGTCTATGATGCATTTTTGCTATTCCCAATTCAGAAGCGCGATCGCTCACGCGGATGAGTTCAGCACGCGCAACATAAGCCCTGTTTATGATAGAAGAGAGAACTAACCATTAAAACATGCTTACACTTTAGGCCTGTGGCTGTTATATTAAACTGAGTTTATTTAATGTTTTTTTTAGCTTCTAAAGATTATAGCCGTGTTTCTTCTAGCACAACATCCTTCTCTTCACAGCAGCGCGCATTCGTTCCTCCCTGACCAAAACTTAACGTCAGAATCAGATCAATCGTCTGTCGATTGTTGTAAAATGCCGTCTTTACAGTTACTAAATTGCTGGACATGTTTGATAATAAAACGTTGAAAGTACAATCCACACGAGAGACGCTTTTCCTCAGGCTGAAGTGTGTGTGCGTGTGTGTGTGTGTGTGTGTGTGTGTGCGCGTGTGCGGCGCGCTCTAAAACTGACAAGCAAAATAGACTTTGAGCTTCGGGCGCGTCCAAACGATCAAATACACACAAAGCATGTAAAAACGGACGGCTTGGAGAGTATTCACTTAAACACAGTTTATATCTTAAAGTGAACGAGAACAGTTGGGAGAAAATTGTGTGTCAATATTTTGTCTTAGTGACAGATTGGAGCTTCTTCAATGTTAATCAAAGAACAAAACACAGAGAAAATCACTCACAGCTCTTAATCTGAATAAAGTAATTGCTTTAATAAGCATTAATATATCAATATATACAGTGAAAACTATGCAGTGTTCATTTGTATTTGATCACTTTTAGATTTATTTTGTAGCTATTACTTATCTGTAATAAGACGTTAAAATTAATGTTAGTAGACCATCATAGATAAATGAAAGCACTGTGTTTTTTTACATTTGTACATTTGTTTTATGGTATGACAAATGGTATATTTGTCAGTTTATTTAACTTTGTTTCTTTGTTCATGTTCTTACTCTATCTTATCTTATGTATATAAAACATTAAAAATGCCTGCGCATTTGCGGTGCATTTACAAATTGATGTTTTATATTTATTTAATGAAATATTTATTTAACATTTCAGAATATAAAGCCATGTTAATTAAGCTGCTAATCTATCATATAAATATATATTTCATACATATATGTGTATGTATGTATGTATATATGTATGTATTAGGGATGGGCATTTTAAGCAAAAGTAATATTCGATAATCGCTGGGTATTATTCGATTACTATTCGAAAATCGCACCCCTCCCGCGCATGCACCCGCACACCCACGCGCACACACACACACACACACACACGCTCGCACGCACGCACACACACACACAGAGAGAGAGGGGGAGAGAGACCATCCAGGCTTTCAATCTGTATGATAACAAACTGTTTAATTAATTAGAGAATAGTCTATCTTAACCCAAGAAAATGAATGGTTGTAAAGTATGAGTGCTGAAACATATTAATATAAAATAACCGAAGGACGGCTTTTATTAACAGAACAGTCCGTCGATTATCAACTGCTCATAAGGCTATACATTTCTATTTTAAAAATTAACATGAACATTCATATTATTAAAAAGAAAATCTTAAATTTGATTAATGCATTAATGAATATTAGGCGTAAAACATATTGCGCGCTAAACAGAATATCATTCTTAAAACATATTACGCGCTAAAACATATTGTGAACCGCCTGAATGATGGCACTTATTATGTGAACATTAATTTTAACGTCTGTCTTCATAACAATAACCTATTTCATATATAAATATATTAAATGAACATGTTCACATGCTCGGGAAGAAGACGGGAGTGCTGTTCACAATTAGTTCGGTAAACTTTGAATTGAAACAAGGGAATAATATAGATCCCTGCAGCTTCTCAGAATTCTCCGTCTGAGCCCCTGTCTCTCTCTCTCTCTCTCTCTCTCTCTCTCTCTCTCTCTCTCTCTCGCTCGCTCTCTCTCTCTCTCTCTCTCTCTCTCGCTGAGCCATTTAAATAGTTCAGTTTTGGTTTTTAATAGCAAATTGGTCATTATTTTGTTTCCTTTCTTTATTAATTTAATTTAGAAATACGATTGGAACATCTTATTTTTGTTAAATTCAAGTTTTTGTTTTTTTTAAATACCAAGCGGCCAGCTTTTATCCTTCTCAAATAAACTAAATAATTAACGTCATAATATTTTAAGAATAAAGTCAAAATTACGATCATAAAATCATGTTACATTGCCTGAAGTTAAAGTTAAAACTACACCTGTATACTCTGCCAAAAAAATAATAATAATAAGTGTGGCATCCAACCTGTCATTCTTCACATTTAACACGAAAAACAACACAAATATTTTGCATATAAATATAAGATATCAACCAGTGGAATATTACGTTATTATTTCAGCAAAATACTAATAATTTGAATGCATGGAGCTCGTCACGGCTTCATTAATGGGAAACAGGACGTGAAGGCGGCAGAGAAGCACTCTTGTGCATCGTTTTGTTAACTTTGGTTTATTATTTTGAGTTGTTTGGGACGCTGTAACAAACGGCCCTCTCACAATATATTGTTTAACAGGTCTATTGTTCACGCAATCAGCCTGCACGTATCAGAAGTTCCGTTCTCCGGCGTGGTTAGTGCTCACATGTGTGCCGCGCCCGAGTGCCGACAGTGCAGTTTGTGCGCAAGCACGGAACAGATGATGCTCTAAAATAAAACAAACAAATATCCTGTTGATCTGTGCATCTGTACTCCAGTATATAAATTCAATATAGATTAATTATTGCTAAAGTTACTTGCCAAGTAGGGGTAGTTTGACATACTTCATGTATTTGCCCGTTCAGGCGTTTCGCGCGTGTCAGAGACGCGCTGTTCACACAGAACAGAAACAGCGCGCATGTACTGAAAAGAGTTGTCTTTCGCGCCCAAATGCTTTTTAATCGCTTACAGTTTTAAACAAACAAGGCTTAAAAAAGCACGCAAATGATACAATTTAGTGACCACCTGCAGTGGCCCGATCTGGCAAGTGACAAATCCGAGCGTCCTTCACGCCATCGGACAGTCTTTATTGTCAAGCCCTGGTACACCTTTAGAAAATAATCGCACAACCTAATCGATATTCTATAATTAAATAGAATATTCGATAATCGTGACCATCCCTAGTATGTATATATATAAATAACAAAAAGTACCGATAAGAATACCGTTAAAGTACCGGACCGATAAGCAGTATCGATAAGAGTAGTAATACCGTTAAAACCTTAACGATACCCATCCCTAGTATGGACAAACATGTTTGGAACAACATGAGTCAGTCATGAAGACAGAAGGTTTCATTTTTGGGGGGTACTGTCACTTTAAGAAACCAAAAGCTGGTACTGATAAATCATTACGGTTCAAGTAGAATAATGAATCTCTGAAGCATTGCATTTATCAGCGCTAATGTGTTTTTGACTAATAAATGTGTTTGTTAATTACTGTATTTTGTGTTCTGTAGAAACAGGAAGTTACACGTGTGAGTATTGTGGAAAACAGTACAAATACTTCAACCCCTATCAGGAACATGTGGCTCTTCACGCTCCAATGAGTAAGTCCTCACTTCATTAACTGTGTGTTGTGTTGTTTATGGCAGCTTTCTGCTAATAGATGAATAGAGGCGTGTAGAAGTTATAGATTAGACACTTACAGTAAAGGAAGCTCTAATCGTTAAATATGGACATGGTGGAAGCTTGTTCAAAAAACTACTATGCAACTTAATATACCAAGATCATAATTTCAAAAATTTCTGTTGTAAAACTACCTAATCTGTCTGCAATAAACCGTACAGGATCTCAAATTGTTATTGTGCTCTGCTGAGGTGTTTGCTGTAAAGTCTTATTATCTTCGTCCTTCGTCTCTCCTCTCATTTATCTCTTAGTCCTGCATTGAGGATATGCAGAGCAGTTTGACATTGAAAGCTATTTAAAGTATGGTGAAAATATAGAAATGGGTCAGAGAGACTGTAGCGATGCTACCAGAATTAAATTTCAATTTATTTCAAAATGACTGATTAATCTAAATGAGCTGTACAATTTTTAGAGAGTTGTGGTATTGCAGGAAGCTGTGAGATGGTTGACTAGTAATAAAGCATGTTTTTAATTATTAATTGTGGATGCCCATGATTAATTGTCAATGAAAATTTTTGGGTGATTAATCATTTGCTTTAGAAACATTTCAGACTTTAAATCTCTACAATTGGCATAGTCATTGCCAGGAATGTAGCAGTATGGGTATTTTTCACTTTTTCTGTAATACTTTCAGATGCACCATCGTTACTTTCAGATAGGTTACCACTATTGTTGTATTTGGTGATTTGAAGCTTTTCATGAATAAGGTGCCAAATTGGGCTTGACGTGCACAAAACTTGTCCTCCAAACGTAAGAATTTATGAGTAACAGCTTTCTCTAATGTGAGCGAAATGACCACTATTGAAGTAAACAGAATCATTTAAACCATTTTGCTTTTGATTCACCTCTTTTGATTAGGATTTAATATGCCACTCTAATGAAGCTCTAATTACTCAGGAGTTATAAAATGATATAAGTGACCCTGGACCACAAAACCAGTCATAGTTGCACAGGTATATTTGAAGCAATAGCCAAAATTACATTGTATAGGTCAAAATTATATTTTTTTCTTTTATACCGAAAATCATTAGGATATGATGTAAAGATCATGTTCCATTCAGATATTTTGTAAATTTTTGATTAGTAATATGCATTGCTAAGGACTTAATTTGGACAACTTTAAAGGCGATTTCAGCTTTCAGATTTTGAAAAAATTGACACTTAAGACTGGTTTTGTGGTCCAGGGTCACATATAGGGATGCAGAGATTAACCGGTTTTACAATTAACTGCGCTTTAAAACGTCACAGTTAATTAATCGTCAAGGCTCCGTTAAACAGTGTTTCTGTTGCACGGAACGGAACTGTTGCAACTTGTGCAAAACAAAAACTAAATTACACTAGCGGTGCACCAGTTTAAACTGCCGTGCTTATCAGAGACACGGAGGCTACTACACACTCTAGATTAACTATGAGAGAGGAACCAAACAGTGATCCTTTATTTCCACCAGAGAATGTCTGAAGTCGATAGTGTGGGACCAGTTTGGTTACACCAAGAATGACCAGGGCGTCATTTAAATATTGCCGTTAAAATTGCTGTTAAAGAGTACACATAAGGGATAATGCATGGTTAGCCAACCTGTTCTCGTTCTGAAATAAAATATTTTAATACACGACGTGAAGCCAAGAACCACCTGGCGCGATGTTCGTTAGCTCTAGCATTCTGCCCACTTCAAACAGAGAAGAGAGAGAGGTGTCATTTGCGTGTATGAATTAGCCTACCTGCATCTACACGTCACTACAAACAATGAAGATTTGAGTTTAGTTATTTAAACTAATTTTACCCTTTATTTGCTGATGAATATAATGTAGTAATCCAGTATCTAAGCTTTACAGAGCAGAGGACACCTTTTTTAATTCCAATATAGATGGACGTACCTTTTAGTATTATTATTTTGTGCTTTATTATTGGTTACGGTGTTATTTCTGTTTCAAAAGGCAGCAATAAATAACACTTTATTATCTAAAGAGTGTTTATGTGATTTTATGTTGTGAAAAAAAATAAATGCATAATAATCGTGAAACCGTGATTATTCCTCTGACTATAATCGTACCAACAAAATCTATAATCGTTGCATCCCTATCCAGGGGCTCCCCTTTGGCCCCCATAAATTTAGAATCATATCACAGCAAACCGTTTTGGGTGAAATGCGCAGTTTGTACAGTAAACTATGTATATATTAAAATAAAAACATCACCAGCTGCTAAATTCAAATCTGCATTCGCTGGCTGGCACAGAGCCAGAAACACGTTTTTAAAGCACTGCGCATTATAACCAATCACATACGATTCTGTTGAGCTTATGAATGCAAGGACCTATCAGAGGCGTTCAGATGAGTCATCGCCAAAGCGCCACTATTTGATCACCGATATGAGATCCGATGTCTCGCGAGATCCAACGATTTCCTTGGAAAAATGCAATGTTTACATTAGAGTGGGTTTAATGCACCCACAAAGACGGAGAACGAGAAGTGATCCACGTTCATCTTAAACCGGAGCTGCCGTCAGTGCTGTGTGTGTATGTGTGCGCGCGCGCAATCGCGAGAGCTCAGAGACGCGCGCACCAAATGTGCTCTCTGCACTCGCTAACAAAGCATTTAAAGTCATTGTTAGTTGTTTAACTGTGTGATGGATGGAACAAGCCTCGACTGGGATCATTTATTTAATCAGCTGTGATAAGACTTCCCGGTGTTATGACGCCATTTTTTATTTTGTCGCTCTCGTGTCCAGAATGCGGTTGTGACTTAAGCTGTTCATTCATATACAGATATGTATTCAAGCAGATGTTTTAATCTTCTGAATAAATAAAACCTTTCAAGTCTCTCACCCCACCTGTAACTGCTGTCTGTCCCAAACAGAACTGTGCATGCAGCCATAATGTGCATTTCTATTGATTGTATCACTGTCCTGTAATTTTCTTTCTTTTTTATTATTATTATTTTTCTCTTTTCTTATTTGTATTGTTATTCTTTCATTTTTATTAATTATTTATTGATATTTATTTTTATCTCTTGTTATTATTGTTCTTGTTATTTTATTTATGTACTTTCTTTTGTTTTTGTTGTTGTTATTATTATAATCTTTTTGTAAAGTATTAATTATGAGAATAAAATATAAAATAAAAGATTAATAGCAGAAGTTACTGTTATTATTTATTGATAGTTTAAAGAATTCATCAACTGATGAGAAAATAATAAATAGATTAATTGAAAAATAATCAATAGATTAGTCGACAAAAAGAATAATCATTAGGTGCAGACCTACAGACATTTAAATAACAGAAATACTGGGATAAACGTTTATAGTTTGTGTATAAACACTAATTGTCTACAGTAACGATCAAAACAAAAGTATCTTAACACTTGTATTGTAATGTTTATCATCTTCCGCCAGGATGTGGTGACAACCCGTTTAAAAAATGTATTTGACATAGAATCCTTCATTCAGGAGATTCCAACAGTGACACAAGTCTTTATGAAGTGAGACACTGACTTCTTTTTTATTTTTTATTTTGTTCAAATGAATATATTAATATATTTTTAAAGACTTAAGCAATGAACATTTTGTCAGAACCACTAGTAAATAATTTATTTTGTGAGAGAATCTTGATCTAAAAAAACCTGATTCTCAATTTGTCAAGAATCGTGCAGCTCTAGTTTACATGTTGTTTATTAGCATACTACATATAATTCATTAAAAAATAAGTTTAATTTCATAAAGTATAAATTGATTTCAAAATGCACCTACATATTTTGCTTTTTGTGTTTTTCAGTTGAAAGACTATTTTCCCCTATATTTCATAATTGAGGATCTTTAAAAAAAAGGTCTAAAAATCTTGTCTCGTCTCATTCTCGTGAACCCAGTCTGGCTGGTTATTTGTTACCTATGGTATCGATTTAGTATTGATACCAAGGTATTACGTTCTGGTATCGTACCGAAGCCAAAATTATGGTATAGAGCCATCCCTAGCATGAGGCCCCTAACGCAATACAAAATTATTTGTCAAATAAATGAAACCTGATGAAACATTTATTTTAGTTGAAATTATCGATTACATCTAGAGATTGCAGTACTACATGACATGGTGAAAAATGACTGAATGAATCATACTTAAAGTAGGTTAAGATGAGTTTTAAAATTGTGCCCCTAAAAGCACAAGTGGCCCTTGTCTGCACCCCCCATTGCACATTGCACTTTTTCTTTATTTGTCTGAGCCATTTACCCAAGGAGTAGATGCCATGTGACTTAACACTGTAGATATGAAGAAAAACTCCACATATTTAAATTAATTGGGAGCCTTCCACAAATCAACTACTGGCAAAACAAATATTTAATATAATGTATCACATATGTTGCTTGCCAAAAAAAAAAATTATTGATCAGCTAACAATTCCCATAAATCAAGGAGAAATTGCTTTAAAAACCCATTCCTTCCCTATTCATGGAATATAAAGGTTTTATTTAGAGTTATGCACTAAGGACAAAATGAGCATTTCAATTTTTCTTATATTTGACTGATATGTAATTTAAGCTGCTTTGATTTTTTTTTTTCCTTTTGCAGAGGGAAATTATGGCCTTAAAATGGAAGGGAAAGTGTCTAGCCAGTCAGGCCAGTCCAGTCGTGCCGACATCAACAATTCCCAGAACTCGAGTGGTAAGTGACATTGAAATCTTTAATATCTTCCACCTTTGATATTTGAATCTCGTAAAGTGTTTTACCTTTGCTCACAGTGATATGTTGCCGTCATAATCAAAGGTCTGCATCTCTGCAGACTGACCTACAAAAATGATGTGAAAAAATAAACTAGTTTTCCCTTTAAATTAAGCGTATCTTTTGTGTCTTGTCTTAAGGATGCATAGATGCGTTCACTGGAAAGAGGTTGTTTCATTTAGTAATGCACTCTGCAAGGACTGAACTGTCTTCACTCTTGAGCTTACTACATTTTTTACAATGTTTCTTAAAGGGCACATATTCAACACTTTCTTTTTCTTATATGTCAGTCTAGGTTGATTGCTTCAAAACAGTCATAATTTAGTTTTTTACATTTTCCAACCGAAATTAAACATACTATTTTCTATGGTACATTTCAATGCTTTCTCTAGCTAAAATGACCTCTTTTATGAATTGGTAACTTCTTCACTTGTGAATTGAGTAACACTGTTTGCTTAAATGGTTGAGGGTTCACTTGTGCATATTGCACAATCTTTCATTTGCCAAAGCTGCATTGCATTGTAACAGATTCATAAAACAATCTGTACAGAAATGTGCTGTTAAAATGAAACTAAATTATGAAAAGACAGTACACCATTTGGCAGAATGGTCTAATCATTTCAACTGGAGTTGCATCGTTACAAACTGGAAAATGTACTGCAGGCTCCAGTTTACCGCAGCAGTGAATTTTAACACACAGAACACATAAGTACACTAGAGCAGAGAATAATGCTACACTACTTGTAGCATTATTTACACCTAAATACGGCAAATATCACAAAAATGAAAGCCTGTTCTCAATATCCTTACCCTTCATCAGAAGTGTAACGTATTTGAGTAAATGTAACTAATTACTGTAATTGAGTATCTTTTTGGATATGTTGTAGTTTTACTACAAGTATCAATGATATTAGCAGCTTTTACTCTCTACTTCACTACATTTTTGAATACATTTCTGTACTCTTTACTCCACTACATTTGCAATGAGTATTCCGGTTACACATTGCATTTTGCATGTGACCTAGTTTTTTCTGCAGCAGTTACCCTTACTCACCCAAACTTGTCATCAAGGCTACTTTACGTGAAAGTGAGTTCCTTAGCAATAGGGTGGGGTGGGCATGTGTGTCATTTATACGGGACAGGTCTTGGCCAGGATTTTTATATTGCCTAAAACATTCAAAGTAGTTTTCCCAATAACATGCAGGCATTGTACATAATCGACCAATCATAGCACGTGAGAAGATGAGAACGATCAAAGCGATGCAAATACGCGCACGTGTTAGTTTGTTCGTTCGACTTGAAGTGTCGCTGCGCACCGATCATTGTATGAAACCAAATCCAAATACAGAGAGAGCGATTCAAAAACATAAGGAGCCTTCTGCTGTGCTCTCAATAGCTCTCGTGAATGTCATAGAATGATCAATCTTCACAGTGCAAACAGCCAAAACCTGGATGTTTTAGGCAATTTAGAAATCCTGACGAGGACACGGTCCTGTAAAAATGGCCTATATGGTCACCCTAATTAGCAAGTACTTGTGCATCACAGGTGTTTCATATATGAGAAGAGAACATGACTGCAGCTGGCAATGAGGTCAAAACCAGCACATCCAGTGCAAGAAGACTAAGGGTGAATCTTACCCCTTCCCCTAACCCCTTCCCCTTAGTTTTGCGCATTCACGTGAGAGTAAGGGCTGTCCCAATTCTCGTTTTGACCGAGAGGTAGGGCTAAAGGGAAGGGATAGATACCCCATAAAACCAAGAATTTTCACGAGCTTACTTGAAACCAAGGGGTACCCAGAACACACTGCGGCCAGATCATACAGAGAGTATTTTCGTCTTTATTTAAAATGACGACAGTCTTGTTTTGTGCTCTACACATTCCTGTAACTTACATATATATTTGCAGGCATGCTCTTATTTTAAATGTTTTTAAAAATCGCTATTTTCCACACTAATGTTACATTGCTGATTTGCACAACAGTCCCGCGTTTCTCTGAATCGAGAAAACATCACTAAAACCCACGCAATCGACAAACACACACTTTTAGACGGAGAGTTTGCGATCAACACTTGTCGCCTCTGGTGATGTAGCAGCCAGCTAGCGACGATGTATGATGACGTAATAGTAACCAAGTGGCGTCTCATTTCATAGGGGTATGTTTTCACCCCTAGCGCTTACCACTCGGTTTCGAGGGACAAGGGCTAGGGGTAAGACGAAGGGGAAGGGGTAAGACAGAGAAATGGGATTCACCCTTAGTCAGTTAGTCTGACTTATTGCCAGTTTGTTTGGTTCAAAACAAGTCAGACGAACTGAAATAAGCCTTGCTTGTTTGGTAAACTTGTTTTATGAAACAGCCCCCTGGTGTGTCTTATCTTGTTAAGATTGTTAGCCCCCTGTGTATATATGGCCCCAGGGTTTTTTAGTTCTTTGTGAGTTGGTGAATGTAATGGTTGTCTGTTTGCCCATTTTCAAATGGACAACCATCTGTTTGAATTCTGTTCTTTGTTCACTGTGGTTTTTGGTTTATTGTTTATTCTAGTTTTTTCAATAAATACCAGCACATAGATCCTTGCTTCTATCTGTTTTCCCCAGCTTCTCCACAACGTTACAGTTTTTCACTAGCATGACTCTTTGACTAGTGCATATTTGAGCCTATATTGTATACATAAAATACTTAAGTACTTTCAAAATCATATACTCAGACTTTTACTCAAGTTGTTTTGGAATTGGTGACTTGTAACGTGCAGTGGAGTAGTTTTCAACGGAATCTGTACTTTTACTCAAGTATGGTTTTCAGGCACTCTTTACACCTCTGCCCTTCGTCGTGTTCCGCTCACAAATGGAAGATTTAAAATGACATGCATACACGCATAACATCAAATCAGATCACTATAACTTCCCACTTTTCTGTAGAAGGGACGACAAGAGTCGGTCTACCATCAGTTTGTTTGCAGTCATGTCGCTTGCTTTTATTTGTAATGCGTTGCAAAACATGCAGGCATTTTTAACCCTATGAAGGCCGTCATATGAAGAAATAATCAGAAAAGGTTTTTTGAACAGTTAAGCAAAATATATCCAAACGTTTTTTATGTTTTTGAGTATCATATTAGATACATCAGGCTTTTGTGGCTCTTAATATAATATAGTGAGAATATGGAGCTCATACCCCATTAAAAACAGTTTTATTAAGAGGCCCAAACTGAGCATACAAATAAAATGTGGTGCAGATACTGATATTTATAGTCAAAAATATAACATGTTCATAGTTTGTAATGTAAATCAATAGGGTCAACTTACATCAGACTATTTACATAATGCATATAAATATCAGTTGTCACTGTATGTTTTGCAGTAATGTGTCTTTTTTGAGGCCTTTGTATTAATTTTAAAACCTTTCATATAAAGTCTTACACTTTGCACGCAAGTGTACTCATGCTTAAAAATAACATGGATTTTTATCTTTCAGATACTCCAAACAGCCGGACCTATTCTTCCCGTCCCAGCCCTCAGAGTATGTATTTTGGAAATGCATTTTTCCTTTCATTTTCACTTGATATCACTCTTCTCATGTTCCATATAACCCATTTTTTTTTTTTTGTAAATCATGACTGACTTATGCCCATTTTTGTGCCATTTGCATGGCTTTCAAACCTTGCAGGTTTGTTAAAACCTTTAAGTACAAACCTTTTGCCTGAATGCCTGACGCTGACCTAAATTTATTAGCTGTATGTAGTGCTCTTATGTGAGTCTACCCGGTTACGCTCTGTTATGAGAACATTGCTGTGTTCTGAGAGAAACTGGACGTTGTGTTCCAGAAACCTACACGTGTGGAGCCTGTGGAATTCAGTTCCAGTTCTACAACAACCTCCTGGAGCACATGCAGTCCCATGCTGGTGAGTGAGCCCAGAAAATGAAAACATTTTCAGCTGTGAGCTCATCCAAATTTGGACTCACTCTGTTTTGTTTACATTATTTCTTTGCATCACCACTTGGGTAACTGTTTTATGCAAAAGGCACATTTTTACAGACTGCATTATGTGAGCACGGCATAATATATTGAGTTTGTTTTTATCATATGCTTTTTGCTCTGTCTGATAGAATAAATCAATACATTTTGATAGAATAAAAATATTCTGTCATGAATTACTCACTCTCATGTCGTTCCAAATTCGTAAGGCCTTTGTTCATATTCGGAACACAAATTACGATTTTTTTTATTAAATCCGAGAGCTCTCAGACCCTCCATAGACAGCAACACAACTGCAATGTTCTCAGCTCCAGAAACGTAGCAAGGACATTGGTAAAATAGTCCATGTGACAACAGGTGTTCAACCGTAAATTTACGAATCTACGAGAATACTTTTTGTACTCAAAGAAAACTAAATGACGGCTTTATTCAATTCTTCTCTCCGTCCCGTCTGCAACGGTGCGCTGCCATTTAACAGGATTGAAATTTGCATGTTCAGTTTCTTTAAAATGAACAAATTTTAAAGAACCCATTTTTTCACAAAAAAAACAAATGGAAAACTCATGGAAAATGATTGATCATTGGGAACTCTATATTATATTATATATAGTGGGTCATTTTAGAATGCCACAATTCCATTCAACAGTTTTTCTGTCAAAATAAACTAAATTTGAATATTGTTCATTCTGCATGTACCTTGATCATTTTCATTTGTTTTCACCCCTCAGTGTGTTTATCTTGTTTTTCACTTAATACCTACGTTTTCCCAAGAATGAGTATATAATGTGTTCTTTCTTCTGTTTTAATCCTCTTTAGCTGATAATGAGAACCATGTTAAAGATGAGTCTCCGAAGCCTTGCCAAGCGCCTGTGGCCACACAGGAGGAGATGTGGAAATCTCCTCAGCCGGCACAACAGAGGAACCACATACCGTCTTTCCGTGAGTTCTTTTTACAAGCACTACCAAAATCCATTCACACTCATTTCACAACACACTTGGTTAAGTTTATTATTTGCTTGGGCCAATAAAGTAAAGCTAGTAATTAGGCTTGCTGCGATAGAATGTTGGTGGTGATACCGGTTGCGGTTAAGCCGCAACACTGGTTACGTCACTTGCCCACCGCGGCACCGTCCCCCACCGTCGTTTATTTTTTTTATAGTAATACAAATAATTTAGTTCAGTTAGAGGACACTACAATTAAAACCGAACGCGGCTGCTCAATGCAACGCACAGAACGAACAACAGTCGCACATCACAGATTAGATTTATTTTATCATGTGAAGAGAGCTGACTGACAAGAAGAGTGAGGTGAGACAGACAAAGACGATGGTGGAAGAGTTTCAAAACGAAATGTAAAAGCGTCCGTTTTAAAACATATTTTGGATTTTGAAAAGCCTGTTGACTTCTGCCATTAATCTAAGTCAGGGGTGCCCACACTTTTCTGTGTGCGGATCTACTTTTCAAATCAGAAACTCACCGAGATCTACCAAGTGAAAAGTAAATAAATGATAAAATGCATTTTAAATAAATAATAAAAAATGCTTGTTGGGATGTATCTTTATATTGCATTAATTTAATAATAAATAAAATTCATGACGCCATCAGTAAATAGTTCCTCTGTAAGAACAAGCTGTTTGGAGCGTCTGATGCCCATATGCACATAAACATCATTGATCCTCACAAACTTCTCCAACACTCGCTGTATTCAACTACGTGACTATACTGAGCTGTATTCAAGCAGAAATACGATGTTAGAGTGATCAGTGTGCAGAGAGTGCACACACACTGTTTGTTTGCGCATCAATTATAAGGGATTATAATTGCCTAATGCACAATCCTGTATGTCACTGTAATCATCTTTAACTTGATTACAATAGTCGTCCATCAAAACTTTAGGCTACTAGTGTGACACTTGCTGCTTTTATCCAGCCGAGAACTGTAGTTTGTGTACCATATGCTTATACAGTGGTTTTGAGCCGCCATTCAGTCTGTATTTCACACAGCGCAATAAGAAACGTTTTGCTGCTCCGAAACACAGAATATCACAGAATGTGTAGAGAGGTGGTGCTGTTATTTATTTATAGGCTATATATTTTAAATTACTTAACATAATAATATTAGTGAATATATTATATTTTTGTTTTATCTCGCACCTCCCTGGTTAAGGGGATCTACCAGCCTTGCGATCGACCTATTGGGCATCCCTGATCTAAGTGATAATGGTGATAAAAGTTTTTTTTTTAACTTTTGTTTCTCAATTTATTTGGTTCCACAGTATTTGCTTATTTTTATTTTATTTAAAACATAGGATATTTTTCCCTATTATTTTACACCAAGGTGTATGTTGTCCGTGCCTCCAAACCTTATTTGTTTTACTAATAAACATTCTACGTTTCAGAATTGTTTTCCTCATTTTTTTTGACTGACTCACTTTACTGATTTTCAGTTCTGTATAGTCTATATTTAAACTTTGTGTAAGTTATTTGTTATTTTATATTAGGAATATAGCATGGAATATTTGTATTCGCTTTGTTAATGAAAGTTCTATGTTCTACTTTGTATTTTGTAGTTGCTTAAATTGAATTTAAATTCAAGCAATTGATGCAGAATTGCCGCTAATTTCAAAGTGAAAGTAAAAGGCGCACAGTGCTTTTATAAGCAAAGGGAAGTGAGGGAAAGAGGGAAAACTCACTGAACTAAAAACAAACAACTATTTCACGTCGAATTGCCGCTGATATGAAAGTGAAAGTAAAACATGCACGGCGCTTACAGGGGGAGAATTCAAACGACCCCCCCACCACGGTGATATCGGTATTACCGGTGTTGTCACACATCGATTATCCGGTGGGAAAATTCCCTCACGTCACAACCCTACTAGTAAAGCTAACCAGTTACTATGTTTCTTTACTGCTGTTGTTAGTAACTTGGTTATGTTTGCTAAATTTTTCTGTAAATGTTCAGTTCATGTTAAAGTTAAATTTGTTAATTTGTTAAAAAAAGTTAATTAATGTGGGTGTCCTTGCTGATTTTCTTTGTCAAACTGTATCCTCTCTAAGAAGTTAGTGTCACTCTTGTATGTGCCCCAGCAATTTCTAACGGCATTTTTGGTTTTGATGATATGATGGGTTACAGCTGTTGCATATGGATGTTGTGTAAGAGTCAGTTAACTTGTAGAGATAACTTGGCCTAATTAATATCTCATTCTGATTTTTCAGAGAACAGATTACTTCCAGAAAAGGAGAGACAACAAGTGGCTGAACGTTTACTGAGAGTAATGTGCGTAGACCTTGGCCTTCTTGGCATCCTCAGCAGTAAAGACTTCCTGAAGCTTGCGCAGACCCTGGTGGACACGGGTTCACGTAATGGGGCCTACTCCATTCGTGAAGCCCTGGGAGATATGAGTTCACTGGCATTAAAACAGCTCCCCCGTATGTACAATCAAGTCAAAGTGAAAGTCACCTGCGCCTTGGGTTCCAACTCATCCTTGGGCATTGCAGTGACCTGCCATTCCCAGACTATAGGACCAGACTCCTGCTATTTGCTGACAGCGTATCAAGTAGAGGGTGTGCGACTCAGGCGCTACGTCTTGGGACTCAAGGAGGCCTCGTTAAGGGAGAGTCCTGAGCAGATACACCACTGGGTCCAGAATGTTCTGTCAGAGTTTGTCATGTCGGAAATCCGCACAGTCTACGTGACAGAGCCACGCTTGTCTTCGGTAGCCATTTGTGGTCGCACCGGAATTGGCCTTCGTTGCGCAGGTTGCTCTCTAACAGCCACGGTTCAGGCCGTTCTCGGTCGCCGCAGCCTGCAAGCACGAGGTCTCCATGAGCTAGGAGAGCTTCTGGCTACATGTCGCGACATTGCTGCAACGACCAGCTTCAGTCAAGAAGGGAAAGCTACAGAAGAGCCTACTGCTCCACCCTGTTGGGATTCAGTTGCAGAGGCCTTGCTCAAGGTACATGAGAACTTCGAGGCCACCTGTGAAGCGTATGGCCGTTCGAAAAGCACTGTGCCGCTCTTGCAAGGCCTGAACAAGCACCTGCTTGGCACGCTTGCATGTTTGCTTGCGCCGCTAAGACAGGCAACACAGGAGTTGAGTGTGGAACGTTGCCCCACGCTCCAACATGTCTTTCCCGTCTACCTCCGTCTCGAAAAACTTTTCACCTCCAAAGCCGGTGATGCAGGTGCTGGCAGTAAACTCTGCCACTACTTCCTGGAAGCCCTGAAAGAGAACTTCAAAGTGGAACGTGTCCATCAAGTCGCAATGATCCTGGATCCACAGCTAAAGCTGCGGCCAGTCCCTGCGTACCAGCATGAGGACATTATCTCAAGGGTGTGTGACATGGCTGCTAATATGAGAGAATCAGGAAACGGTGGTTCTGCGGGTATGTCTGTGGACGAGCGGGATAGTGAAGGACCATCAGCACCAAAGCGTGGTCGCCTGGACTGTGGATTGGAAAGGCCATCGTGTGATGCTGAAGAGCCACAGGTACGAAAAGAGTTGTTCCAGTACCTTGGCGAACCACTCTTCAATGGCACAGGTGACCTGTTGCAGTACTGGAGTTCGGTCATGGACAGATACCCCAGGCTGTCGCGGTTAGCGCTGTGGTTGCTGGCTGTACCGGCTGTAGCTGTGCATGGAGAGTGCGTGAACATATGCGAGCAGACCTTAGACATGAAGAGAAAGCAGCAGGTCACTGCAGAGGAGATGAACAAGCTGGTCTTCCTCAAGAGTAATTTTGCTTGAGATGGCTCAGGGCTTTCAGCTAATGGCACCATAGACTGTTTGAAATGGAGACTTTTGAACCAGATGTACCAGTCACTTCTCTTTACCCCTTCCAAAACTCCTGTTGTACCGTAAGTGTCTATCAATTAGGCACATGATAGAAATTTACCAAGAAAAGTTGTATTGACAAATAATTCCCAAACACCCCTTCAAACCATGCAGTAGCTTGGCATTGGCAGTGGCAACAGAAGCAGCTCGATGAAAATACAGTCTGCGCTAGGACACGGACGTTAACTTGTGTTTTCGATGTTTCGGTTAAACTATCGCTTAAAATTTGATGTTTTTATCAGTATGTGGTTCACCCATCTCTCCTTTCTTTCTGTAAAAATCCATCTGAAATGTAGTTAATGGATTATTGAAATCATACACAACATACTTTCCATCAAGAGAAGGAAAAAACGGGGTACCTAGGAAAAGCCATTTCTTTGCAATTACGCCTTTATGAAACCACAAACAGTCTTTGCTGTGACATCCGAATGATACCTCTCTTTAGCAGTTTATCAGAGGGCAGATCAAGCTTGTAGAAGTGTAAGTCTTGTCGTAAGCAGGCCCTTATTCAGTAATCTCAGTTAACCGGTTAGAGTGTGTTAAGCTCTTGTTCAGCCTCAGGAGTTTAAGGCCAGCAGAACTCAAATTTATACTTGGGTCACATAGATAAATGATTTTGCAATTATTTATTTATATATTTTTTTGTCAGTTCTCACAATAACGTTGCAATAAATGTTCCGTAGCAGAAGTTATACTGTCAAGCTGACTTTGATGCCTTGCACCTTTGTAGCAGCCTTTTTTTTCATTACAGCTCACTGGGATAATTACCTTCTACAATACAATCTGCAATATCCGAAACAGCTACTTAAACCCCAAGATTGGATCCCCAATAAAATTGGGTCATGGAAGTATATAGGAATGGTTTGATGTTCCAGTCCAGTGGATCTGATTTTAAATGTTATTTTTAAATTCAGATCTTGTTTCTGAAAAAGTTGGAATAGGGCTATGAAATACAGAAACTTTCTGTCTATCACTGTCTCGGTACAAACCTCCTTGAACAGAGGCAGCTAACTGCATTATTGTTTGAATGCATTTTAAGAGGATAAAGCTAAACTAAATTAATATTTCGTTATTTATGCACTGGATTTCTCTTATCATTATTTTCCTCATTTATCTACAGCAGGTATTAGATTAGTGATAACATTAACTAGAAAAAAAGCATTGCCTAGATTAGGATCAAAGTATCTTTTAAAAGTAGTTTCTCATTGTGAGTAATTGTCATTTACAGACAGATTTGTAGTTTTATCTTATAATACTCATGCTTCCTCATAACAGTTCCGTGCTCATTCATTTCCACTGCCTTTGAACAACTGTTCATTTTAAAATTGTTCTAGTAAACAAACAAGAAACAATTTTCACTTCCATAATAAAATAAATGATCTTCAAGAGTATTTTGCAGTAGTTTGTCCAAGGAAAGGTGTGATTTAGTATTATATAGTTTGTCTTGTAATGCCTTGAACATCTTTGATTATACAGATATGCATGCAGACAATATAAGATGTTTTTTTATCTTTAATAAAGTGGCAGAGATCTACAAGCGCATAAAACAGTGTTCACACAACAGCCAAAATACTGTTGTCAGTTCTATTTTGAGTGCTGAATACATTTTTTTCATGTGCAGACCTCCATATAAAAGAATGACAACAGCGTTCTGTAACAATAACGATTGACTTGGAGTCAAAGCCAAATTTTGAGGGTTCAGTTAAAATGCTATAGGAATAAAATGGCAGTGAAATAGTTTACAACATCATTGAAATGGGTAAGCATGAGGTGTGTGCTTTTGGTTGTCGACCTCTTGCAGGTTATGTAAAATGATGGTATCGTGTAGTGAGAGAGAGATAGACAAAACCCTCAAGTATTTAGAAAATAGGCTTACAAGGTGGAAAATAGTACTGGAGAGTTTTGACCACATATATGAACAGTTCCTAATAAATTTGATATCCTTAAAGTATTTTATAGTCTATTGACTATCAGCATCTGTTCCTATGGTTACAGGCATTATTTGCCATACTAAGGGGACCGACTTCGGGTACCTGTAAAGACATGTAGGCACTCCTTTGCTGTTGTAGGTGTAAGACAATTTGAGAATCAGACCTGCTGGTAAATACGGTTGTTAATCCCAAACACTGATGTACACCTCACATTATTTTTGATTGCTATGATAAAACTATAGCAAACTATCGTTTCTGTGTTTCACAGCTGTGAATAAGAGTTTAACCTATTTGGTGTCCGTTATGTTTGACCAAAGATTAGCAACCAAAGATGCATTCTGTTGTGCAATTTTACCTGAACCACCTTTGACCGAGACACTTGGTGTATTACGCTTGTGAAGCGTCTGCTTTTAAACCGCACGCTCTTTGCAGTGTTACCTTTTCTGTTTATTATATCCTCCTTTGTGCTTTTGGGGTTCCCAGTAAGGTCACAAAAAATATAAACAACAAACAATATTTGTTTTTGTTTCATTAACTTCCTGAACATTTTTACGAGTTAAGTCAGCTGTAGAGTGAATTAATGCCTCGTTCCAGATGAAGTCAAAGGCGGGAAACTGAAATATCCCACTTCCAACATCAATGCCTTCAGGTCAATCACACTGTCACGTCATGTAGTCTCGTGTAGCCAGACCTTCAGTCTAATGGCTGAAGGTCTGGAATCCATGGTAGCTTTCATTGGCCAAGGCCCGCCCATGATGCCGTTTGACTGACATGTCAAACAACCAATCACAGTTTGTTTTGTTCAGTGTCACGTTTCGGTGCGTGTAAATGTCGCCACAATAACAGACCACTGTGTAAAACTCTCGGACGTATTTTAAATATTCTATGTCGTAAACTTTAAATATTTTGCATACTTTTGAACATCCAACATTTAGTTGATCCTGATACGTGCCCGTCGTGACAAATGTAAACACGATGGCTTTCTTTTGTGAGGGGGTTTGGGGCCACGGCATCTTTGTTTCCAGTTGGAATGTTAAAGAACGTGACACACGTCTCCCGGAAATCCTGTATAATTCAACCAATCTGATGACAACTTCGAAACTCCTGAAGTGTTTGCACTTTTGTGTGCCATAAGCATCAGACGTTTAGCCAACGGTCCATGTAATGTAGCCTTAATCCACAAGATGGCGCCATGACTCAACGTGACTATTTCATGTTCCCACATCATTTATGAACAAAAGCAAAGAACACCTAATTCTTGGATTAGCTGTAAAAAAATATTATTATTTTTTTTTTGGTTGAATACTAATGTCCAACTTTAAATGCCATTCCATTCGTTTTATTCCCAAGTAGGAGGTGGGAAAGAGTTCCGATCTCTCTGAACACAAATAAGCACTCAATAGAGGAGTAACAACCGTATTTAGCTCCAGCGTGTACCTGACCATTGTGTGAACACAGGCAGTAGCCTTAATTGCTTAAGAGCTTACTTCGTACAAAATGCATCTGCTGAAAAAAAGGAGCAGGGATGCATGTTGTTAGGATTTAGTATCTCACATACCCCAAAATACAGGTAATGATACTGGCTAGCATGTGCAGAAATGTTCATATGTAAAAAAGATTTTGATAAACCTGGCCCCAAAACAGCTGCTGTTAAATTGTATCATCTTTGTGTAACCACAAGAGGGCAGAAGTGTCTCAGAAATCTGTCTTTGCAAAGAGTCTCAAAACATCTTACCTCTGTTTTCTATTCAAGCATTTCAGCTATTTTGATAAACTCCGTCTATGAATATGTCAGTCTTCATGAAGGTTTTCCCTTTTTTTGGGGGGGGGACGAATGTGTAAATTTTTTGGGGGGAAACTAAACGCTGGTCAAGTATAAAATGCCTTTCAGCAGCAGGCAAGTTTTTGACAAATGCTAATCTCTGAAAGTATAAAACACTGTTTTAATCACAACTATTTATGGATGTACAACAATTAGTAATATTGTTAATTCTGTTTGTTTGAGAGGGTCCCCCTCCCCCCTATTATAGTCTAGCCTACATTTGTCTTTGACAGGCATTTTTTCTGATTTTGTGTATTAAGTTGTTTCAGCTGTAGGTCTAATTTATACTTTTTTAACAACTATTTTTCTAAACATGACTGATAGTTTTTTCTCTCCTTATCGACTGTCAGTAGTACACTGCGCTGTTCTAAGAAACTATCTACTCCTGTAGTATGTGCTGTGTGAATAAAATATCCTCAAACAAGCAAAAAAAAGTTGTATTTATTTATTTTTGGATAGTCACTCAGTATAATGCATTGCTCATGTTAAAGTAACTTAACTGTAGTATTTTTGTTTTTTGAGAATTGTAGTGTGGTGCGAGTCCTACGCTTAAACATTCCGACAACACGTGCACTTTAAAGGGGTCATGAAATGAAAAATCAGAATGTCTTTATTTACACATGTAAGAATTTATTCTATCATACTTCTAGTTTTATACTTCGAGGAAAACCCCTGAGTTTAAAATGAGTTTTCAAGAATGCCCCTGTTGTGAGATCACAACATTTTCCTCTATGTGCACCTTGACATGAAGGTGTGTGTTTAACAACTCATGTCTGTTCAACACTTAACGCTATTAACACCGTGTATCATTGTTATAATTCTGCTAATCAAATGACTACATACACGGATTTCCAGGCAGCAGCTGTGTTCTGGTTCAGTAAGTATGCTTTAAGGAAAATACAGATAATAGATTTTTGCAAGCACAATTACCACACTGAATCAGACTGTTAAAATCATTGTGGTTGCATTGCTAAATTTTTCTCAGCCTCAGGATCTGACTCAGGTTCAAGTATACTTTATGTGTCTATAACAGTGCTGGCCATCTTGAGCTTTTACATTCGAGCAATTGGGCCATTCTTCAATTGAGGTTGCAAATGAGAGGTAGAATTAGTAAAAGAAAATGTTTTTTATATAAAATATATTGCTATGCATTTAAAAATAGTTTAAAATGCTATATTCATTCAAATTAAAGCTTAAGAACATTTAGATTTTTATATCACGTCAATCAAATACTGGTGACACTTATGTCTATGTAATTTTGAAGTAACACCACAGACTTTATATTGCAAGTTATTATATAAAGGCTCTGTAGTGTTACCGGGAAAGACAGTAACACCACAGACAAATCAGCTTAAATCCAGACTTTTCTAAAATGGAGGCTGCCGTCATGATGATTTTAAGATCAGGGGGATCATTTTGGAAATACTGTATTTATGTATGTTAAAATGTCAGATCTGCAAGTTATCAACATAACACCACAGACACTAAAGTGCAACACATGAAATTAGATAACTTTAAGAAAATAAATAAGAAATAATGTACTCCCCATGCACCCATTGGATCAACCAGCACCTGCAGTGACATTTACACACAGGAAGTAGCCCAAATAGAATCCCTCTTTTTCTTAAAGGGGCAACATCCATTGTTGTAACACCACCGACATGAATTTGGGGGACATTACTTTTTCTTAAATATAACAAAATATGTATTTTTTAAACAATTTAAGAAAATTTTACATGTTAAATAACATCTATATTCACAATATATATCCACTTTATATGTGTTAAAAATGTTATATTGTTTCAATTAAATTACATGATGCCTCTCTAAGGTATGGAGGGAACATCCGTATTTTGTTACAAAACTCAAATATGTATTTTAAAACAATAATGTAACTATTAACAATGCACAAATTGTGTTTACCCTACGGAATACAAACATGCAAACGTGCTATGATTTATTGGTATTTAAAGTTAATTTCAACTTGTAAAGTAGAAGGACACCACTTGCCACTGCAATTGAAGAATGATCCAATTACATTCACAATCACAGCAGCAGCCTTCAAACTGTGTGTTTGACAGTGAAAAATAGGTTTTATTTTATATTTATTTTAGTTGTATTGGTATAGTTATATATATTTATTTTTATTTTATTATTATTATTTTTATGTATACCTTCAGAAACATATAAAGATCTGAAAATTCATTTTATGTCCCTTTTTTAACTCCCAGAATGCACTTATTCAACCAAAAAACAAAGTGTGGAATGTTGGACATTTCAATTCACTTCATTCCTTAAAATTCATGCATTCGATGGTTGAGCACATAGTGCGTTATTATTTGGCAATATTTTATTACATTGCACTAGTTATTTGTATAAAAGGTATGGACCCCTTAATATGTAGTGCCCTGACTTCCTGTTTCAGTGGAAATTATGGAATGCCAATCCTGCCATAATTAGAAAGAAAGAAATGTAAAAAAGCTAATATAAATAAATAATATATAAATAATTGTATAAAGAAAAAAAAACATAATTATTTCTAATTTGATTTCCTTTTTTTCACATCTATTTATTTAAACTTTTATTTATTTTCACATTTATTTATTTCTACATTTATTTGCCCATAAGGTGCGTTCACACCAGACGCGAATGACGCGAATCGCTCAAACTATTTATGTTTAGTCAACGCAAAGACGCAAAATCCAATCCTGCGGCGCGAATGGTGCGTTTTTTTGCGCGATTTGAAAAATCTGAACTTTGTCGGATATTCGCGCCGCGTTAACCAATCAGGAGCTTGCTCTAGCAGTGACGTCATTACGAGCGGAGGCAGAAAATCCCAAACAACAATGGAGGACAAATTTATTGTGGTTGTATGTGGGTACCCGGAGCTGTATATACATCTTCATACTTTTACAAAAACAGGAATACATTTCGCAACGAGACTGGAGCTACTTGGCAGAAGCCCCTCCCATGACGTTAATTCGCATCTGTTGTGTAATGAATTTCACGCGCGAATGGCGCGAGTAAACTCAAAATGTTCAAGCGTCCAACTTCGTGTGAATAGCGCCATTTATTCGCGTCATTCGCGTCTGGTGTGAACGCACCTTATACAATTAACTTGAGGATGCGCTGCAGTTGTCACGGTAACTCTACTCTCTCTCAACTGCCACCAGGAATTTGGAAAATGCAGCTGGACTGTCCAGTGCAAACTCATTGTAACACATTAAAGTTATTTAAATTAAACGTATATACACATGTAAATAGAAATAGACATACATAAATAAATAAATAACAAAATATAAAAAAATAATTTAATATTTTTATGACACAAGCTCTACGCAGCAGGGTGGACACACTATCCCCAACAAAATAAAATGTTGTCCCGACATCAATACACTCAAAGTCCTAAACCAGTCCATATCGTTTCACTTCACACTTGTAAAGGTACCAGGTCACATGTTTTTAATACTTATTCTCAATTTTCTATTCCTCTGCACAGGTAAGTGATGCTCTGATAAATGCTGATTAAGTAATCGTCGTTCTTCAACAGGTAAGTGTTGTTCAGGTAAGCAGTGTTCCTCAGCAGGTAAATGTCGTTCTGTAGCAGGTATGTGTTGCTCAGCAGGTAAATGTTCTCCAGCAGGTAAGTCAACCTGTTTTATTACATCTTGTTCCTGTTCAGCTAGATGTGGCAACACTGTCAACTCAAGCATTTGTTCTGACTGAGCTGATGATTTCTCACTAGTATGTAACAGGTGTGATGTGGTTTCCTTGTCCATCTGATTATGACTATTCGGCTGTGTTCTGAACTGGTAGGGTTCAACTTGCACATAGTTCTCGTCATCACTTTCACTGTAATTCTCTGGCTCATGTTCCTCCCTTCTCTCAGCAGGTAAAGCTGTGCTTTTATGATGGTGTTTTCGCCTCAGTGTGGCAATTTGAGTCTGTGTGGTAACCTGAGGTAAGTGATCACAGGGGAGAAGATGATTACGATGCAACACTCTTGATCTGCCTTTGACCTACTCTGGTTTAACTTCATAGATTGGAGTATCTTCAGCAGCCTGGCGAATGACAATGTGGACTTTATCTTTCCAGAAATTAAGTTTTCCTGGACCCCCTTTTTGAGCCAGATTTTTCACCAGAACTCTGCTGCCAGAACATAAACTAGTACATCTTACTTTTTGGTCATAATTTATTTTGTTTCTTGAAAATCCAGCTTTCCACTGTGCTGGTGGTAATTTCTCTCTGCATTGGTCAATGTTCTTGAACCATAGGCTATCACTCTAGCTTTCCTTTCTGGTTTTGATACAAGACTGCACCTAAACCTTGGTTGGATGCATCTGTGTGAAGTACAAATGCTTTTGAAAAGTCCTGAAATCCCAATATTGAAGGTTGAATGAGACAATCAATCAGCTTCGACAATGTTTCTAAGCTGTCCATTCGATCAGCTTACTTGATGGCACCACGTGACTTTTTCAGTTGGTTACTACTCTGCAGTTTCTTTTATTTTTGCTCTCATTTTTTCTCGTTGCTCTTCAGAAGGTCATAAAGGGGTTTAGCAATTCGTGAAAAGTCTTTGATGTACTGTAACTCAATAGACCTAACATTTAGACCTAACACGTAATTCTCCCACAGTGCTTGGTCTTTTCTCTTTAAGTGCTGTTACAGCAACAGTGTATGCAGGGTCCATTCTACTGCCTTCTGCGGAAACAATTCGGCCTAAGTAGCGAACCTCATTCTTGAACATATCTCACTTTCGTGGTTTCAGCTTTACTCCATGGGCTTGTAAACGTTGCAACACTTTTCTCAACGCTTCAAGATGTCCATCAAATGTCTTGCTGAAAACCAGGATGTCATCCAAGTAGGGCACACAAATTGAATCTCTAAGTCCTTCTAAGCACTCTTCCATGAAATGCTGAAATGCTGCAGGTGCATTCACGAGGCCAAAGGGAATTCAAACCCACTCATATAAGCCCCATGGTGTAATGAATGCTGTCAATGGTCTGCTCTCTGGTGACATAACCTTGATGGTAAGCATTGCCCTGATCTAATGCAGAAAACCAAGCATAACTCCTAAACTGTCTAGAATGTCTTGTACTCTCGGGATAGGCTGGCGATCAGGTAGTGTCTTCCTATTGAGGTCTCTACAGTCAATGCACAACCTAAGGCTGCCATCTTTCTTACGGACACATACGATTGGTGAAGAGTAGGGGGAATGGGTTTTCTCTATCCAGCCTTGGGCAATTAAGTCATGCAGGTAGTCCTTAATTTCCTGATTCAGTGGCTTAGGGACTGAAGTGTACATGCGGATAACAGGTGTATCGTCAGTCAGAGAGATACTTAGTTGAAGATCTTTGATGCACCCAATATCGTCATCTGACCTTGAAAATGAATGGCACTCTTCTCGTAGTAGCTGTTTTACTTTATTTTGCTTGTGCAAAGGTAAGTGGATTACATAAGCAGGTGGGTCCCACAATTCTTCACTGTTACTTTTAGAGATCGACCGATATATCGGTTTACCGATATTTTTCCCGATATTTAAGCTTTTTACCATAATCGGTTATCGGTTTTGTAAAAAAATTATATCGGTTTTGAATTATTATTATTATTATTTTTTTTTTTGTCACATACATAATTATACAGAGTATAACCAGCAGTGAAAATTTGTTCTCTGCATTTGACCCATCCAATTACACACACACACACACACCCGGAGCACTGTTCACTCAGGAGAAGCTCCAGCACGACCACCGCATGTAAATTTAGACAAGATTAACTTGTTTGAAACACGCTGAATTATATTAACATTTACTATAGAACCATTATTTTGCCAATAAACATCTAAATAAATACATCTCTATCGAAATTAATTATTTATTTTCTCCACAAGTGATCGCAGTTTGAGTATAGTTCTGTGTAAATGCATAGATAAACCGCGCTGTCAGCAGTTTTCATAATTTAGAATGACAAAAACATTTGAATAATTCTGACAAAACATGCCAGTTAAGAAATGCAATAAAATACGATGTTTTGTTTGTTATAGCTTATTTCAATATCCCAGAGAATATTATTCAGTGAATTAACATTATCCAGTGCATTATTATTCACTCTTTAGCCTATTAAACAGCTTATAAACCTAAAACTGTAGTTTTTAATATGAAGTTGATATTTTGTTTGAGTTTTCCCTCTTTTCCTTAGGTTTTAAATAAGCCTGTAAGCGCCGTGCGCGTTTTACTTTGACTTTAATATCAGCAGCAATTCGGCGTCAAGCAGTGTTTCAAATAAAAATCAGCAAATACTGTGGAACCAAATAAATGAGAAACTAATGTTTTGTTTTTTTTAAACATTATCACTTAGATCAGGGGTAATAGATCGTATTCACCTCTCTACGTATTCTGTGTTTAGGAGGAGAAATACGGTTCTCATGGCGCTGTGTGAATACAGACTGAACCGCTGTATGAGAACATGATACACAAACTACTGCTCTCGCTGGATAACAGAAGCCAGTGTCACACTAGTACACACAAGTTTGGATGGGCAAGTTTTGTAATCATGGTAAAGCTGATTACAGTGACATGATCGTGCATTAGGCGCGCGCTGTGTCCGTTATAAATGATGCGCAAACGAACCGTGTATGTGTGCTCTCGATCACTATAACATATTTCTGTTTGAATACAGCTCAGTATATAGTTGAATACAGCGACGTGAATAGTGAATAATAATAAAACACTATTTTATGTATTATTATTAAATTAATGCAACATAAAGATACATCACAACAAGCCTTTTTAATTATTTATTTAATGTGTATTTTATCATTTATTTACTGTTCACTTGGTAGATCTCGGTGAGTTTTCTCCTTGACTTAGATTAATGTCAGACTCAGAAGTCAACAGTTTAAAACGGGCGCTTTTACATTTCGTTTTGAAACTCTTCCGCATCTTGTCTGTGTCACCTCACTATTCTTGTCAGTCATCTCTCTTCACGTGATAAATGAAATCTGATCTGTGATGTAGAGGTCTGCGCGGGACTATTTTAGGTTTTATTCCGCACACACCAGCTCCCGCGATATATTCTGTTTGTTCACATTTCTGCTGAAAGAAAGAGAGCTAGGCTAACAAATAAAAGTTTAGTCTGCACAAAAGTGTATTTATTTTATTCGTCTTGTCAAGAGTCTTGAATTTATTGACTGATAAATGTCAATAACATTTTGCTGCCAACACGGAATAAAGTTTCACAGAGAGGAAAAAAGTTATATAAAAATTGTAATCCCTATTATAATTAGTTTTGTCAGGATATAATTCGTTTATGCTAATATTTAGCCTACAACACAATAGGAAAAAAATGAAGGTTTAGCCTAATAGCTATTTTATTAGTCTTGTCAAAACACTAAATTCATTCATTTAACATCTTGCTGTTAACACAGTGAAAAGTGCAGCAGAGAAAAAATAAATAAATTCGACACAGTCTGTCATTTAAAATGATAGGATAAGCATAATACAAAAAAGGGAAAGAATTGCACGTCCTTCAAGGACAGCGGAGTAAGAAATCTGGTCGGGACAGCCGCGACAATGCAGACCTAGACTGCTGTGATGCAAGACTCTCGTTCGTTCGGTGCACTGCATTTAGCAGTCGCGTTCAGTTTTAATTTTAGTGTCCTCTATCTGAACAAATTTGTTTTTATTACTATAAAAACAATCTAAATGAAGGTGGGGGACGGTGCCACAGTGAGCAAGTAATGTAACAGTGTTGCGGCTTAACACCAGTATAACCGTCGTCACGTCTATCGCGGCAAGCCTACTTCACTCTGTTATTTATTTACTTTATAACAGTAAATAAATATCGGTTCTGAATATCGGTTATCGGTTACATAAACTTATAAATATCGGTATCGGTTATAAAAAAATCAATATCGGTCGATCACTAGTTACTTTCATTAGCATTGGTGTTTTTTTGAACTTCATTGGTCATGGCTGTTGTTGCAGCATGTGATACTGCAGTTGATAGTACAGATTTTATTGATTGCATTTTTCCAAGCTCAGTTTTCCCTACAAGCCTGATATCATGGTCTGTAATGTTCTGTATGCTGATCTTGACCATTGGAAGACTTCCTTTCTGAAGAGTTACTAGGGTTTCCAGAGGTTCTAAACCATCTGTACACTGTGGGTTTACATGTGGTTCAAACAAGAAAACAGTGTCTTGCTTCATATATGGCATTTTAACTTGACATTGTATCTACATAACTGTGCTTTTTGGTATGTTCACAGGATCTTTCATCGTTTTCACCAAATATTCGCCCGGATTCTCAGTAGTCACAAGATTAATGAAGGTCTGTGTATTATTTTCTTCATGCCAGGGAAGGTATACTTGACAATCTTGTGCAAACGTCCTTTACTCACTTCATTATCTTCACTTGCTTCACTCTGTCTCATCACTTGTTTAATCACATAGTAGCCGATGATTGGTTTGGATAACCTTTGATATTTTAAGACGTGGACAGGAATGACTAACTCTTTTACACTATCAACAGGGGAAGCCTATATATATATATATATATATATACGGCATCTCACAGAAGTGAGTATACCCCTCACATTTTTGTAAATATTTGATTATATATTTTCATGTGACAACACTGAAGAAATTACACTTTGTTACAATATAAAGTAGTGAGTGTACAGCTTGTATAACACACAGCCATTCATGTCTAAACCGCTGGCCACAAAAGTGAGTACCCTAAGTGAAAAAGACAAAATTGGGCCCGAAATGTCAATATTTTAAGTGGCCAACATTATTTTCAAGCACTGCCTTAACCCTCTTGGGCATGGAGTTCCCCAGAGCTTCACATGTTGCCACTGGATTCCTCTTCCACTCCTCCATGACGACATCATGGAGCTGGCAGAAGTTAGAGACATTTCGCTCCTCCACCTTCCGTTTGAGGATGCCCCACAGATTGCCTTTACCCTTAGCTTCTTTAGCAAGGCAGTGGTCATCTTGGAGGTGTGTTTGGGGTCGTTATCATGTTGGAATACTGCCCTGAGGCCCAGTCTCTAAAGGGGGGGGATCATGCTCTGCTTCAGTATGTCACAGTACATGTTGGCATTCATGGTTCCCTCAATAAACTGCAGCTCCCCAGTGCCGGCAGCACTCATGCAGCCCCAGACCATGACACTGCCACCACCATGCTTGACTGTAGGCACCACACACTTGTCTTTGTACTCCTCACGTGGTTGCCGCCACACATGCTTGACACCATCTGAACCAAATAAGTTTATCTTGGTCTCATCAGACCACAGGACATGGTTTCAGTATTTCATGTCCTTAGTCTGCTTGTCTTCAGCAAACTGTTTGTGGGCTTTCTTGTGCATCATCTTTAGAAAAGGCTTCCTTCTGGGAGGACAGCCATGCAGACCAATATGATGCAGTGTGCGGCGTATGGTTTGAGCACTGACAAGCTGACCCCCCCACGCCTAAAACCTCTGCAGCAATGCTGGCAGCAGTCATATGTCTATTTCCCAAACATAACCTCTGGATATGACGCTCAGCATGTGCTATAAACTTATTTGTCAACAATGGCGAGGCCTGTTCTGAGTGGAACCTGTCCTGTTAAAGTGCTTTATGGTCTTGGCCACCATGCTGCAGTTTCAGGGTCTTGGCAATCTTCTTATAGCCTACGCCATCTTTATTTAGAGCAGCAATTATTTTTTTCAGTTCCTCAGAGAGTTCTTTGCCATGAGGTGCAATGTTGAATTTCCAGTGACCAGTATGAGAGAGTGAGAACGATAACACCAAATTTAACACACCTGCTCCCCATTCACAGACCTTGTAACACTCACGAGTCACATGGGAGAGAAAATGGCTAATTGGGCCTCATTTGGACATTTTCACTTTGGGGTGTCTCACTTTTGTCACCAGCGGTTTAGACATTAATGGCTGTCTGTTGAGTTATTTTGAGCATATTTAACACTGTTATACAAGCTGTAAACTCACTACTTTACATTGTGGAAAAGTATAATTTCTTCAGTGTTGTCAAATAAAAAGTGTGACGATTCGGCTGCCTCCCCCCTTATCATCACCACCCCGTCCCTTATTTGCTGCCCTTCACCAGGCTCCCAACGGGAGTGGGTGTGTGAGAGAGGAGGGGCGCTGAAACAGCCAGGGCTGGTGGCGTGTGTTGAGGCACACCTGATCCGAATGGAGCCTCATCACCGCCACTGTTTAAATGCCGAGCGCGCATCTCATCACGCTGCGGGGTTTGTGAAGTAGGGGCAGTGTTCTGGAAAGAAGGGTAAGGGGCGGAGTCCGGCGGCCACTATACTCTCCGACACTATACTGGGGCGTTAGGACCCACACAGACTGCAGGGTGAGCACCTCCTGCTTGTCTCACTAATACCTCTTCTTGGTTTGCAGGGTGATATGGCTGTGGTTTAACATTAATGTTGATAAGCTTTAACATAATTTTCATGTCTGAAAATGTTCCACCCTAAAATTAATGTTTTTCTTTGACCTTTCTGTGAAATCATAAAATATCTGTCCACCCATCCATCCGTCCATCCAACCATCCCTTAATCCCTCCATCCCAAACTTAAACTTGCTTAGACCTGTCCTAAAGAACAAGACCGATTTTTCAAGAATTGCTCCCAGGTCAAATACAGAGAAAATTAAGTTTGGTAGCTACCAGGGTTACTGAAGTTAACTAAAACTTTAACCATAAAAAGTTCAAAAATAAAATAAAATAAACTAAATCAAAATATTAACGATTAAAAACAACACTGGTCTGAGTTCAGTACTCTGAGTAGTTCTGCATGCTCCTGGTCTTCATCCCAGGAGACACTAGGTGGCAGTAAAACATTTACTTTGCTGTTTAAGTTGCTGTGTTTTACAGCACACCATTCTGATTACCTATCAAACATGTGTTTCAGTTTTACTCTGTCTAGCTGTTTGTTGAAAACAGGAAATGACTAGCTGTCTTTACTGGTTCTCCCTCTCATGCAGTCAGTTCTTACCAGACCGATTCAGAAGAACGTGACAATGATGTTAACAGGTAGAATAGATTTATCTTTAATAAGAACTTAAATTAATTTTCAGATTTGCATAATAGAGAAAGCTTATATTGCTGTTGTTGTTGAATAAATATTTACATTATGAAGTTGTTAGTCACGTTTTTTTAACACATGGAAAACAATAAAAATATAGGCCTACCTGTTTTTTGTTCTGTGATTTATTTATTTTTGGGGGGGGGGATTGGTCATCTATCATCTTTCATTTTAATCATTAAGATTTTTTTTTACGAATATACACTTAAAAGGGAGGTTTTCCAGAAGGGAGGCAGACAGGTTTGGCGTCCACATCTTCACTTGTGTCAAATAGATCAACAGTTTTTCAGATATTCATATAGTTACTGCATAGTGAATTCTGTCCTGTGTCTGTTTTGTATCAAATAAACAGAAATAAGAAAAGTGTGTGAACTTTGGATAAGTTTTGCTTATCCAAACTAATAATTCATGATTATTTCACAGACCGGATACAGTTATGCTCATGGATTTCAAGTTTACTTGCCTCAAACAAAACTTTGAAAACCTTTAAGACATTTGAAGCCACAACCTTAACACATTTTGACAAATACAGTGATTTGCTTTTCATCACTAGCACACATATTAATGAAACCATTATCTCTGATTCCCGGAGTTGGGATTGTTGCCAGGCAATCTGACAGGCGCTTGTAGTTTTGTCCAGTATGTCTTTTGTCATGATTCCTTATCCGTTCCAGCATTTATTCCTGTTGTGATGATGTTTTTAATCATTTTGTCTATGGTTGAGTAAGCAATGCTTTTCAATCACTCTCACTTAGCAAAAGCTGTTTAAAACATTCAGGTAACCTCACAAACAACAGGTACAGCTATAGTGATTACAATTATTTCCTTCACTGAAGGCCAGTTTGGGGAAAATACAGTTTCAAAAACAACAGTTTGTGTCTGTTGGCCAGATGGATTTCATATTGTGATATAATGTTTGGCTAGTTTAAAGGGGTGAAGAAATTTATTTTTAATTCTATAAAGCATGACAGCTATTTATTTATGAAGACTGGGGAATTGTAAAATGTACAGAATGTTTTTTTCAGTACAATGACTTTGTATATGTCAAAATATAAAATTAATTTCTTAATTTATGGCTCTTTTAAATGACATAAAAATTTATTTTGTGATGTGAGTCACAAAGATATGAATCTGAAGCCAACTTTACATTGTGTGATTTCATGTACTCTCATCTTTTCTCTAAAATAAAATAAAATAAAAATAATAATTAAATTAAATTAAATTAAAATGTAAACAAAGTTGATTAACTGGTCTAGTTTTGTATGAAAGCATGTTTATACACACACACACACACACACGCACATAGGGCTGCTGCTGGCCAAAGGGTGCCCTATAAGCAGAATTGTATTGTTGTGCCCCCTTCCCCAAATTTTATGGCAGTAAATAAAACACATAAAAATATAATTTTTATAAAATATAAAAATAAATGAATACATTGTATTTAAATTGTATTATTTAAAAATTACAAGTTGTAGCTAGACAGTTACGGCTATGGTTTTATTAATACAGATTAAGTTTACAGTCTCAAGCATTCAGAAATCACACAAAATAATATGAAGCAGTTTTACTATGATAAAACCATGATTAATTGTTGTAAGTGTTGTGATGTCCACAAGTTTTTATTGAAGAAATTATAAAGGCTGTAGCATTTATATTGCAAAAAGGTGGCCAAAAATGAAAGATTAAGTGGATTTTTGAATTAGCAATTGTTTGGTCAATATTACCAAGGATCTGATCGTAAGTGTAACAACAGCAATTACCAGGCCTTTGGTGCCCTTGCAAGCATTTGTAATATATATGTAATGTACAACAATTGTTTATTTTGTATTTCATTATGTATTTTAACAGTTGTATAGACCCCTTCAATGTTTGTAAACAACGGAAGCCTAGGTTGGGTGCGCGCGCAGCTTGGGGTCAGAAAAATGGCGCGGCTAATAGACCGGCATATTGTGTCAAGGAGAAACAGACAAGCCTTATAGATAGATAAGATACTTTTTTATTATTATTTGTACCTTTCCATTTTTGTCTTAGGTGTCTGGCTTTGTTTTGTGTACACAAACAAGGAGGGCACAAATTCAGGACTACTGGAGTCAAGTGATGCCTCTCCTACAAAAAATAATTGCACACATTGATTACAACACGATCTGCTGTTGTCATAGTGAAAACGCTAATGTAAAGCTAGTCTGCTATCTGCTAAGTCTGTAGAATGCCACAATTTATGCCAGATATCAAACTTCACCTAACTATTAAATCAGTCTACAGTTTACAGAAAACATTTATTTACTTATCATGGCTTGACTCTACCGTTGTTGGCACAATGTTGGCGTTAGCCTGCGGCTAACTACTAGCAGCTGGCTACGTCTGTAGCATGACAGGTCCATGACATTTACAACACTATTAACTTGCATAGCTTAACATACAGAAAACTGTTCATGCAATCCAGGCTTTCGAGTTTAAGCAAACAGAAAGGGATGATAAAGGATGACTTTAACGTTTCCTGATATGAAGTGAGCGCTACCAACACGAGCCTCTTTGATCGTAGTATTGTCCCAGTCTGCCCGTTTAATAGCTTTCAGTCACAGATGTCGTCTATTTTTTGAAACGGATGAGATCCTGCAGGAATCCTGAAAAACTTGACTCCAGATCTGGTGCGATTTTCACAGTCCACGACGCAACAAGTAGGCATTTTGTCTAGGGCTGTGATGGTGGCCGTGACAACGCGTCACCGGCGGTAGTGCACGTGACGTCACACACCGGGTGTATTTAACTTTCTCATTTAAGGCTACTTTCCTATTTAACTGTATTATTTATTTGATATTTATTTTAGTGTTTTGCAGGCTGAGTGTTCACTGACGTAAGTGCTAAAATAAACACGTATGTTTGTTAATAGATGATTGAGCCTCATTTATTTATTTTTGCGTTTCATAATTATATATATATATATCACAACACTGCGCCACCTGTAGTAGTTGGTCCATTACCACCGCGGTGGTAAAAATCTGCCACCGTCACAGCCCTAAGTTTTGTCTTGACGAGAAATTCTCTGGTTAACACAATGGGATGGAATGAACGTTCTGACCCCGACATGCGCACTGCGAACTTCAAATTTTCCTGTGACGTATACCGTGAAGGGGTCCGGTGACGCGATTGTGACGGCCACCATCACAGCCCTAGACAAAATGCCTACTTGTTGCATCGTGGACTGTGAAAATCGCACCAGTTCTGGAGTCAAGTTTTTCAGGATTCCTGCAGGATCTCATCCGTTTCAAAAAATAGACGACATCTGTGACTGCAAGCTATAAACGGGCAGACTGGGACAATACTACGATCAAAGAGGCTTGTGTTGGTAGCGCTCACTTCATATCAGGAAACGTTAAAGTCATCCTTTATCATCCCTTTCTGTTTGCTTAAACTCGAAAGCCTGGATTGCATGAACAGTTTTCTGTACGTTAAGTTATGCAAGTTAATAGTGTTGTAAATGTCATGGACCTGTGTCATGCTACAGACGTAGCCAGCTGCTAGTAGTTAGCCGCAGGCTAGCGCCAACATTGTGCCAACAACGGTAGAGTTAAGCCATGATAAGTAAACAAATGTTTTCTGTAAACTGTAGACTGATTTAATAGTTAGGTGAAGTTTGATATCTGGCATAAATTGTGACCTGTGGCATGCTACAGACTTAGCAGATAGCAGACTAGCTTTACATTAGCGTTTTCACTATGACAACAGTAACGTTAGATCGTGTTGTAATCAATGTGTGCAATTATCTTTTGTAGGAGAGGCATAACTTGACTCCAGTAGTCCTGAATTTGTGCCCTCCTTGTTTGTGTACACAAAACAAAGCCAGACACCTAAGACAAAAATGGAAAGGTACAAATAATAATAAAAAAGTATCTTATCTATCTATAAGGCTTGTCCGTTTCTCCATGACACAATATGCCGGTCTATTAGCCGCGCCATTTTTCTGACCCCAAGCTGCGCGCGCACCCAACCTAGGCTTTCGATGTTTACAAACATTGAAGGGGTCTATTGATTAACCAATCATTATACGTCACGACTTCCGGTTTGAGTGAACGCTGGCGTGTCTGACTGCCGCTGCTCCCGGGTTAATTATTTTAAGCATTTTATCATTTTAACGATATATTTGGATCTACTTACACGTTCGAAGTGTTTGCCTGTTTTTCCTTTCCTCAAAATACTCATAATTACTTTATGCGAGTTCTGGCGTTTGCGGTGGATGGTCTCGTGATGGGGTTCGTGAGATTCGACGCGCGACGGCTTGGGATCTACTGCTCTCGGCCGGATTCTGTGCCACTGGATGCGGTGAAGTTTCGACTCGCGACGTCCCTGGATACTGCTCTCGGCTGGCTGGTGTGCCGCTGGGTGTGGTGAGGCTCGAATCGTGCCTAGTCAGTGCCGACTGTGGTATTTTGCAAGGATGAAGTTTCTCTTACTCACTGCTCTGGTATGGTGCATATGTGCTACTGCTTTTAGTTCTCCCTACCTTGTTGTTTCGGATGTTGATTATTATACTTGGGTAGTTATGACTCTTTTCTATTCATCCTTGGATTTGCATAAACTGAACTGTTCATATCCTCTTCCCGCGGACATTTTTAAATCCTGTGCTTCTTTGGAAATTCTGCGCCGTCCTCGATATGTCCACCGAGGATCTCGTCGCAGTATTTGTAAGGGCGCGCAGTTCGCCTCCAGGAACAGTATCCCAGTATTAATTTCATCACGTCGTTCATTATCAAAGACAGAATCCCGGTCTGTAAATCCACTAAATCTCTCTTCAATTAAGTTATCATCATCAAATGCTGTGTCACAGACGGTGAAGATGGCCTTGTTAAATGCGAGGTCTTTATCAAACAAATCATTTATTTTAAATGACTTCTTCATTACAAAGTCGCTTGATTTTTTATTTTTGACTGAGACATGGCTGCAACAGAATGATTTTTTTTCTCTTGGTGAGCTTGCTCCTCCAGACTGTGAATTTTTTAGCACTCCAAGGCATACTGGTCACGGTGGTGGTGTTGCTACTGTTTTTAAAAGCAATTTTAAAAACAAAAAATTGCATACTGAATGATGTATACTCCAGCTTTGAGGTACAGTTAATGAGAATCGATATAGGGGGCCCTGTGTTATGTGCACTGGTTTACAGGCCTCCAAAATACAACAAAGATTTTATTAAACAATTCTCAGAGTTTCTTGCTGATATCGTGTCTCATTGTGATAGATTGTTGATTCTAGGAGATTTTAATATTCACCTCTGTTGTCCATCCAAACCCTTGGTGAAAGAGTTTTTACTCCTTATTGATTCCATGAATCTGTCACAATTTGTGTCTAGCCCTACTCACAATTTGGGTCACACATTAGATTTGGTGTTGTCGTATGGCTTCCCAATAACAAATTTGAGAGTGATTGATGCTGCCTTTTCAGACCATTTGCCAATTGTGTTTGAATCTGTCTGTGTTTCCACCACCCCTACTTGCTCTCAGCCTGTAAGCTACTCTCGTTTTATTCAGCCACTCACTGCCAGTTTATTCTCAGAGCACTATCTAGCAAACTTTGCTGATGCCGCCTCTTTTGACAAATTAAACACGGAAGAGATGTTGCAGGTTTTTACTAATTCCTGTTCCATTTCTATTGATTCTGTTGCTCCCCTTAAGCCTAGGAAAGCGAAGAGAAACAACATTTCTCAGCCTTGGTTAGATGCTAACACCCGTGCTCTCAGACAGGAGTGTCGTAAGGCAGAGCAAAAATGGAAAAGGGACAAACTCCAAGTCTCATATCAGTGTTTAAGGGCATGTTTAGCTAGTTATCAAAAATCAGTCAAAGAGGCTAAGTTTGAATTTCTTTCTAAACTTATTACTGAAAATGTGAATCGACTGAGGATGCTGTTTAAGACTTTTGATTTGGTACTAAATCCCGTACCTGCCCCGTCACTTGACCCATCTCGGGAGACCTGTGAGAACTTTAAAAAAAAAATTGACAACAAAGTACGGGATATCAGAGCTTCTATTAAGCCATCGATATTTGATCCTCCATTGAGCTGTTCACCTACACAGTTGTTAACCTGCTTTCACCCCATTTCCTCTGAACAGCTAGCTGGTATTGTTTCTAAGGTTAAATTGTCCACCTGTGAGTCTGATGTCATTCCAGCTCGTCTACTTAATGAAGTGTTTGCAACCTTGAGTCCGGCTGTAACAGCTATCATTAATAACTCTTTGGAAAGTGGAGTTGTACCTGCCAGTTTTAAACATGCTATAGTCCATCCTCTGCTAAAGAAACCTCATCTTGACCAATCTATTTTCAGTAATTTCAGGCCTATTTCCAAATTGCCTTTTATCTCAAAATTGTTAGAGAGAGCTGTCTACAGCCAGTTGGATTCCTACATTAGTATGTCCAATGTCCTGGACACTTTCCAGTCGGGTTTTAGATCACTACACAGCACTGAAACTGCATTGCTGAAAGTCAGCAATGACCTTCTGCAAATTCTTGACACTGGTTCTGATGCGGTACTTGTTTTGTTGGATCTTAGTGCGGCATTTGACACAATTGATCATAGTATTTTGTTACAGCGACTGGAAAAGTGGGTGGGTATTCAGGGTACCGCTCTGCAGTGGTTGGCCTCGTATCTTAAAGATAGAACCTTCTCAGTGAGTATTGGGAACTTTTCTTCTTCATCAGCTCCTTTGTTATGTGGCGTGCCCCAAGGTTCCATCTTAGGCCCTCTTCTCTTTTCACTATACATGCTTCCTTTGGGAGCTATTTTTAAGAAATATAAGATCTCCTACCACTGCTATGCTGATGATACACAGTTTTATCTTCCAGCAAAAACTGACGGCAGTGGCTCTTTAGATGTGCTTGACGACTGTTTTGAGGAGATAAAAGGTTGGATGGCTGATAATTTTCTACAATTAAACGAAAGCAAAAGTGAAATTTTGATTTTAGGTCACTCTAGAAATTCATCCGATTTTAATTTAGGGTCCCTTTCCGCTAGTGTTCAACCCTATGTAAGAAATCTTGGGGTTACATTTGATTCGTCTCTTAAATTCGATAAACAAATTAGTACAGTGGTAAAGGGCAGCTTTTTCCATCTTAGATCCATTGCTAAGTTGAAACAGTTGTTGCCTCATAAAGACTTGGAGACTGTAATACATGCTTTCCTAACATCTCGCTTGGACTACTGTAATTCCCTTTATTGGGGACTGCCTCAATCGGCGATTTCTCGCTTACAAATTGTCCAGAATGCTGCAGCAAGGCTTCTCACTGGAACAAGAAAGAAGGATCACATTTCTCCTATCCTAGCATCTTTACATTGGCTTCCTGTAAAGTTTAGAATCGATTTTAAAATAGCTGTTTATGTGTACAAGGCGTTAGCCGGCCTTGCACCAAAATATATCAGTGACCTTCTGATTGCTTACTCTCCTCAAAGAGCTCTTAGGTCCAGTAATCAGTTTCTTTTAACGGTCCCACGTTGTCGCTGCAAAACCAAGGGTGGCCGGGCTTTTTCAGCTGCAGCCCCGAAACTTTGGAATAGTCTGCCTGTAAATGTGAGACTCGCTCCTTCACTAGCTAGTTTTAAGTCTGCTCTTAAATCTTACTTGTTCTCCCTGGCTTTTGAATAATGCCCGCTTAAGGCTCTGTTGCCAACTTGGCTTAGTATTATTATTATTATTATTTATTTATTTTTTTTGCTGTTTTTGTTGTATTGTATTTGTTGTACAGCACTTTGGTGCAACTCTGTTGTTTTTAAACGTGCTATAGAAATAAACTTTGATTTGATTATTGCCTCATTGTTTTTAATCAGTGCATTTTAAGTAATTTTAAAGGCTGTTTTTCGCTTAGGCCTTATTTATAACAACAAAAACATTTATTTGAATACTTCTTTGTAAAGTATAAATCGATGTACTGTGGTTAATTTGTGGTTGCATGGCTAAAGAACCATGGTTTTATTATTTTATTTTATATATTTGTAGTAAAACCATGGCTAATTCCCGTAAGGGAAAATGTAAACTATTATAATATTAAGGCAGATGCGTTGTAAAATTATTACCGACATTAAAACACATTATTAACCTCAACAGCCAAAAATGTTTCACAGGATTAAGAACGCAATGTAGGCCTACCTAAATGCACAGGCTTTTTCTTGGACTTTTTTATTTTTCGTTTCTCTGCGCCGGACTGCTGATGTCTTTTCCTGGGCATAGTTGTCCATCAAATATGATCATTTGCAGTCAGCCGCAAACACGAGGTGAGGGCGAGGGCGGGCGCAGGCGCGGAAGCGGGAATGACGTTCATCGTAAAACCAGCCCGATCTCACGGCAATTTGTACATATTTTATGTAAAACTATTTTTTTTATAATGCACATAGAAAGTTGTTTTATTATTATTATTATTTTTTAGCAACTTGGGATGGTGCCACCTGGGAGTTGGTCCCCTACACAAGCTGCTTACTCCGCGTATAGGGAGCGGCAGTACTGCACGCAGTCATGCTTTTGGGTAGTTTAATGGTAGTGTTCTTGAGAAATAACATTATAATTCACATGTCTTAAAAACGTAACACTTATTCATTTAATTTCTAATGTAAGTATATCAAAGCAAATCTCTGGCAGAGGATAAGATATTTCACATAATAAAGTCTATCCTCTTTTAATGAGAGAACATTTCTGTAAAAATTAAGGAGCACTTGGATTTTGAGGATCCACTCCAAACCCTCTCTCCTGATGTGGGTGTTGATGGTGGTTTATAACTTATGGTTTATAAATTGCATATGTGCCTAAATTGAATATCTGAATTGTTTATAATTGTATCAAATTAGGGACTTTATTGCGTTAAATGTGGTGTCTGGGAATTTGTATATTTTATGGGCTTTTCGGTGTCAAATTAACAGAAACGTTGAAACTGCTACATCAGACAGAGTTTAAAGAAAGTGTTATCAGTGTGCTTAGGGTATTTTAATTACCATCATTCAAAAATTGCATCATCACTGATGAATGAAATGAATATTTCACTTTTAATGAGAAACTCTTTAGATTTATAGTTGTGTGATTTTCAGTTTGGCATACTCACCGTCTGTTACTGTACTGAGGTCGGCAGAACTGCTTTTTAGCCAGAGGGTGATGCTGTAAACGTCTCAGCCTTGATAATTAATCAGTGCAGGGTTTTTATAGTAGCACATCAATGTAACTGCTTAACACAAACCAGCTAATGAGGCCTCTAACCACCTCCATATGGACTAGAAAAACCATGAGGAGAGACTGTTTTACATCACGCACTGCCTGGGACAAAAAAAATGCACGTAATGCTTCATAACAGGATCCAAAATGATCATACACTGAGGAGAATGTCATGACTGGATGAGGCAGCATAATTGTGTGTCACTCGCTTTTTATATCTCAGTTTGAATTGAAATGTAGCATACAAAATGAAGAATTGTAATTCAAAAAGTAATTAAAAAATTCAGAATGAGACTAAATGAGAGACATAAAACTGTTTTTGTTTTGTTTTTTAATTTGTGTATACATTTCATTATAATTTAATAGTGGTTATGGCATAACATTACTGACTTTATACTAACATTACCGACTGGAGTTATGGTAAAGCGTATATTTAGTTAATATTTTATTAAAGAAATTATATATGATTTAATTTAATATTTAATTAAACATTGTACTTAATATTGTCAAGGTCGTGTAGCGGGAAGGACGCGGGAGACGAGAGGTAAGGTAAATAATGGGATTTTAATCATAGAACACAGGATACACAACTACATAGACGAGCGAACGGACCAAGACTCAGGGGAAACTCAGGGCTTATAAACACATAGAACGTAATCAGGGAAAACAGCAACAGGTGAGGAGTAATCAAACACAGATGGGGACTAATGATGACAGGAAAACCAAATATGGGCACGGAAACACAAGACACAGGGAAACAAAGTTTGACAAATATATGTTTCGCACTGCAAACATTCATAGTTATCTACACTGTCAAAACAAACAAAACTAAATAATTAAATCAATTAATCAAATAAATTATGGTAAAAAAAAACTATAACTGAGGTTGTAATAACTGGTGATCCGAAAACCGCTACAACTGGTTCTTGACTCGAGAAGGAGAACCGCTCCAACCGGATCACTGCACACGCGTTGAGTGTATCAGCTGCTCTGCTTGTACTCATCATCAGTTCTATTTCATACAAACTCATTAACTATAATTTCAGTACAGCACATAAATTATCCCTTATTCCTATTAGTCTTATGGTCCAACATCCCTGACAAACCCTATGGCCTAACAGAATCGTCAACTGAACAAATTAGCCTACACAGATTAGATACATTCATATTAAATATATAAATATATATATCCAGCAGATCAGCTCATTCAGCTCCGCCAAGGAAACCAGCCCATTGAGGCATATGTGGCAGACTTTTGTGGACTTTATTACCAGGTAGATTTCAACGACAGTTTCCTCAAGGACATTTTTCATCACAGTCAATGCCACGCAATACCCCACACTGGTCACTAGAACAGTGCATTGACATTGCACTCCGTTTGGCTGGCTCACCACTTACTGTGGGGATAGTCGATGAGGAATCCTGCCATCCTCCAGTATCTGCCACACCAAGGCCTGAAAACATCATGTCTGCCACGTCAGAGCCTGCTAACATCATGCCTGCCATGCCAAAGCCTGCTAACGTCATGTTTGCTACCCAAGAGATTCTTCACAACATGGCTGCCATTCAAGAGCTTCGTAGAAAGATGGCTGCCACTCAAGAGTCTCTTCGGGAAATGGCCGCCATTCTAGAGTCTGCTCACATCATGCCTGCCAAGCCAGAGTCTGCTATCGTCTCGCCTGCCGCTCCAAGGCCTGCTATCGTCTCGCCTGCCGTTCCAAGGCCTGCTATCGTCTCACCTGCCGCTCCAAGGCCTGCCATCGTCTCGCCTGCCGCTCCAAGGACTGCCATCGTCACGACGCCTGCCGCTCCAAGGCCTGTTATCGTCATGTCTGCCACGCCAGAGTCTGCTCGCGTCACGCCGGCACCGCCAGAGTCTGCTCGCTACATGCAGGCTATGCCAGAGTCTGCTCGCTACACGCAGGCTACGCCAGAGTCTGCTCGCTACACGCAGGCTACGCCAGAGTCTGCTCGCTACACGCAGGCTACGCCAGAGTCTGCTCGCTACACACCGGCTACGCCAGAGTCTGCTCGCGTCACGCCGGCACCGCCAGAGTCTGCTCGCGTCATGCCGGCCTCGCCAGAGCTAAGTTAGTCATGGTTCTCGTTTGTGACTTGCTTCCCTTTCCCTCATGTCTTCATGCAGATTGGTTGTCATGTTCATGGTGTCATGTTCTCATTGGTTTGTTCATGTCATGTGACCTACTCTGTTTACTATAAGTAGCCATGTCATGTATAAGTTCCTCGTCATGTATTAATGTTGTTACCTGCTGTCGGTGAGTCTAGTTTGTTTCATGCCACGTCAAGTCTGTTCCATGTTGAGTCTGTTCAAGTCAAGTCTGTTTGGATCATGTTTGGATATCACTTTGTAAATAAACTGCACTTGGGTTCATCACTACGCTCCCCTTCAGAGGACATTCATTACAGCTTGGATTCAGCGAAGAACACAAATGACTGATATAAACTAGTATCAGTCAATATCAATCAACCGATATAAACTTTAAATCCAGACCAAACAGCAGAAAAACACTGTTTGCAATGATAGTCAAAAGGCTTTTCCATCTACAAATCACCATCATTTACCATGGATTTATAGTAACACTAACTGCACCATGGTAATGTGGGGTATTTATATCAAATGTATTATATTCATGTAGATGTGTATTAAAGATGTAATGGAATGTAATTACAATATGTTTGAGATTAAGCTATAGGCTAGCGTTTGTGCTTTTATAATAAATGTATTTAGACTACTATTTTACATATAAATAGGCTACCTAGAAACCACATAGTTTACGTTTTACCACATTATTGAAGTGCTTTGTGTGTGGTTTTAACTCTGGTTATCATTATGTAAATGTATGCTGTGGAAGAACAATGGTTAATTGTAATAAAACTCAAACAGTCAGACATTTAAAATTTCACCATATAATAATTTATTTTTAAATGTTACTGATTTTGATAATGAACATAAGTTTACATCTGCATCCTAACTCAAACTACTACTGTCAACTCAATGTCAAAATGTACATTTCTAAGAGACAAAACAATTATATTATTATTGCACATCTGCATCTTCAGCGGAAGCCTTCTATTTTAGTCCAATTTAGTAATTGTGTATGGCTTGTGTGTTTAAGCTAATTTTTATCCAGTGTCTTCATAAAAAGCCTTATTTTTATGCATGTTTTTGGTTAAGAAAATACATATAGGCCTATTCAAACTCCTAATCAAATGGGAGAACAGACTAGGGTCATACCAGTATGTGAAAGAAGGAAGGGGGACACACGTTTCAAAGATAGCGAGTACAGGCCAGGTACACAGAGCGAAAGAGTGAGACTTTGGTTAAGGGCTTGGTTAAATAACACACACAGTTTCACCCAATCTCATGTCAATCTTGAGTACCTATAGAGTAGTACTGCATCCTTCATATCTCCAAAAAGTCTTTAGTTGTATCAGAGGTGTCATGCCCATAGAAAGTGAGGGGGCAGGTGCCCCCTCAGATTGTTGAGCCAAGTGGATTTTGAATGCAGCTTCCAAAAGTAAAAAAAATAGCCGAATAATATTTTCTATATTTGAAACAATCACACCAGTGTGATTAAATCGTTCAGCGTGTCATTTCATCAGCTGCTAAATTCAAATCTGTGTTCGCTGGCTGGCGCTGAGCCAGAGACAGACACGTTTATACAGCTCTGCGCAATGCGCATTATAACCAATCACAAATTATTCTGTTGAGCTTATGAATGCAATGACCAATCAGAGGTGTTTAGATGAGTTCAGGGCGCGCGCTCCCTGTCTGAATTCCCTGGCGAATTCTCTCATCTGAAACTACTTAAGTGCAAATGTGTGTACGATCAGGGGCGCGTTAAGATAACCAGAGCCCCCTGGGCTACCGCATTACGATAGGCCTCCCTACCCCAGAAAACCTTTTATTTTTTTATTTTTTTAAGCTTCCTGACAATTTTTTTTTTCGATTTATTTTCTTGTTAATATGCCGGTTAATGTTCACAACATTGACTACGCTTGCATGCGCACGAAAAAATGCGATTATTCCAATAATCAGAGTAGGACTTAATCACATGATGTGTACATGTCACAAGCAAAACTCTTACTCCAGTTTACATACAATTACCAATTGCATGTAAAAATAAAAATAAAAAAAATTATTTACTGTCATTATTCTCATACCTAATTGCACAGCACAAATGATGGACTCGGAAAGAGCAGGTGTGTTTACTGGCTACTGTTTTAATTTATTTATGTCTAACGCATAATGATTTTGTGTGGCTGTATTGCACGCTTTTTCTGCGCCATAGAAATGTGATGGAATTTGTTTGCCTTTGGTGCCATCGCGTTCTCGCCGTTTCTGGATGAGGGCAAGGAACAGAGACTGGTGGCAGCGAGTTGTTTTCCCCATATATGCGATGCTTTCTTCGCCTCCATCGTTTCTAATCTGCGTATTACTACAGGTGCGCGCCCTGCCATTCATGTACATCACGTGCGCATGCGCACTTTGGTCAGAGCGGCAAAACTGCGATTACGGTGTTTACATCAAGGTCAGGGTCAAGGTTTGTTTATTCGTCACATACTAAATTATACAGGGTATAATCAGAAGTGAAATGTAAATCAAGTCAGGTCCGCTCAGTGGACAGTGCAAAAAAATAAACATTTAATAAAAGTAGCACAACACAAGGGCATATATATAAATATAGGTAAAAAAAAGAGAAATAAAGAGTAAGATGTGCAATATAATAAAAAGTGCAAAACAAAACAAAGCAAAACAGGGGCAGTCGTGGCCGTTAGAGCGTTGGACTTGAAACCCAAGGTAACCCAAGGTTGTGGGTTCGAATCCCAGCTCCGGCAGGAAGTGTCCACGACGTGAGCAAGGCACCGAACCCCAAACTGCTCCCCGGGCGCTGCAATGTCGGCTGCCCACTGCTCCACTTGGATGGGTTAAATGCAGAGAACACATTTCACTCCTCATTATACTCTGTATAATTGTGTATGTGACAATCTGAGCAAATAAGATGTGCAAAACAAATAAGATGTGCAAAAACAGTATACTGGGACTTAATAAATAGTTATATGAACAGGGATGTGCAAACGGGTTGTACCGGGTATGTACATGTAGCAGCAATACGGATGATGGGAATAGTGAATGTTTTACAGTTAATAAATGAGTTCTGTAAATGTTTATGAAACTGAGTTTGTGTTAAGGAGCCTGATGGCCTGAGGGAAGAAGCTTCTCCTCAGTCTCTCAGTTTTTGCCATCATGCCGTCATGAAGCGCTTGCCAGATGGCAGCAAACAGAAAAGATGGTTACCGGGGTGATTTGAGTCTTTTTGCAGCTCTGCTTTTGCAGCGTTTGAGGTAGATGTCCTGCAGAGAGAGGAGAGCAGACCCTGAGATGTGCTCAGCCAAGCGCACAACTCTCTGTAGAGCTTTGCAGTCCTGATTTAATGAGTTACCATACCACAGAGTCAGTACACTTTCTATGGCCCCTGAATAGAACGTTTTCAGGATTGTTGGTGAGACCCTGAATTTCCTCAGCTGTCGCAGATGGTACAGTCTTTGCCTGGCTTTCTTATCCTGAGTCTGAATGTGTGTAGTCCATGTCAGGTCCTCTGAGATGTTTACACTGAGGTACTTGAAGCAACTCACCCTCTCCACAGGGGTCCCACTGATCATAAGAGGAGTGTAGGGCCGCTACTGTCTCTTCCTGAAGTCTACAATCAGCTCTTTAGTTTTGCTCATGTTCAGAGAGACAGTTGTCCTAGCACCATGATGTAAGTCTCTCTACCTCATCCAAGTATGCGGTCTCATCATTGTTGTTAATGAGGCCCAAAACCACAGTATCATCAGCAAATTTAACGATAGAAGTGGAGCTGTGAGAGGACACGCAGTCGTGAGTGTATCGAGAGTAAAGCAGGGGGCTCAGGACACAGCCCTGTGGGGCTCCTACGTTCAGGGTGATGGAGTTGGAGGTGAACTGGCCGACTTTCACCACTTGTGGTCTGGCGGTGAGGAAATCTTGAATCCAGTCACAAAGTGAAGAGGTTATGTCGAGGTCTGAGAGCTTAACAGCCAGCTTGGTGGGGACTATAGTATTAAAAGCGGAGCTATAGTCGATGAAAAGCAGCCTTACATAGTTGCAATTTTTGCTGTCAACGTGAGTGAGGGATGAGTGCAGGACCTGAGAGATGGCAGTAGACCTATTTGGCCGATAGGCAAACTGAAGAGGGTCCAAAGTAGCAGGGATGCTTAATAATTAATTAATAGTCTCTCAGGGATGCTTAATTAATAGTCTCTCAAAAATCTTCATGACTGTTGATGTGAGGGCAACTGGACGATAGTCATTCAGGCAAGAGGGTTTACTGTTCTTAGGCATAGGGATTATGACAGATATTTTAAAGGAGGTGGGAACAACAGAGGTAGCAGAGACTCATTAAATATGGATGTAAACAAAGCAGCAAGCTGATCAGCACAGGACCTCAGAACGCGGCCAGTAATCCATCAGGTCCTGCTCCTTTTCTGATGTTCACTCTCTTTAGTTCCCTTCGAACCTCGTACTCCGACATGGTGACTACATGATCATCGCTGCTCTGTCTGCTGCTTCCTGACGCGCTGATCGGTAGGAAGTAAACAGGGTATATAACGGTCAAGCCAGCCGCAGTTCAGAAAAACACGGTCAAGCCAGCCGCGATTGAAATTAAATTAAATGGTGCGTGTGTATTACAATGATTACGGTAATCACAGGAACAACACATAGAGGACGCGCTTTTAGAGCGCTTTTCTTCTAGTCGCCCAGAACTGAGATATAATGACATTTTTCGTGATCTTTTTTTTGTACATCTGCTTTAATTGCAGATTCTGTATTAGGCCTACTATATTTTTCTACCTTTCAAATCATTGCAAGATTCATAGAAAAAGAGATATAAGAACTGACCATTCATTTCTTGTAGGCTACTTATTAGAAATGGTGTCTTTATACCCCTCTAAATCAAATAATGTCCCATATCTTGAAAACGCTGCAGTAAAATGATTTCATATGAGGTGTGCATATAGTATGGGATGTCCCATATAAGAACTGACCATTCATTTCTAGTACTTATTAGAAACCTGGTGTTTATACCCCTCTAAATCGAATAATGTCCCATATCTCTTTTTCTATGAATCTTGCAATGATTTGAAAGGTAGAAAAATATAGTAGGCCTAATACAGAATCTGCTATTAAAGCAGATGTACAAAAAAAAAATGTCATTATATCTCAGTTCCAGTGGCGGCTGCTGGTCTTTCAAAGAGGGGAAGCTCATTTTTGGCCAACATCATAAAAATGTACCATTTATTTATACCTAAATTCTGCCCAACATTCCTTTTCAAGAAAATTTTCTAGCCTACTGTATGTATGAATGAATGAACAAACGATCTAAAAAAAGATATTAAACTCGAAATATGGGAATTAGGTTGAACTGAAACAAGGAATCTGGGTGAAATGTATGATGAAAATTGGCTAGCAATTTCACCAAGCAAATACCAAGAAATAGGTTGCAGCAGTTTGTCTTTCGACTACACTTCCGCGATGGGACTGAGCTCGAATAGCTTCAGTGTCAGTGACTTTTATAGTACAAAATCGCTGTCAATCAAAAGGAGATGCAGTCTTTCGACAGACCCTCCAATCATCACGCAGACGCTCGGAGTCCGGGCCAGCCCACTCCTCCATTCATCCCAGAGACGCTGAGCGTCCGTGGGCAGGACATAATCGCAGCATTATCCAATGACCGTCTTGTTTCTAAGCACTGAAAAAAACTGTTTAAAGCAGCCCCATTGAAGTCAATGGACGCTGGGCTTCAACAGAGTAATGCACTGTACGCTACGGGAATGAATGAGAAGGAAATCGAGTCAGCCGACCTAAGTAGCTGATTCTGAACGAAATTGTTTTCGTTCGAGATGAACGTGTTTAACGCATTTTTAGTCAATAAAATGTTAACATAATAGTACATATATTTGACCATTCATTTTTTGACAATTATAGGGGAAGCTGAGCTTCCCTTGCAGTCTTAAAGAAATCGCGTCTGCTCAGTTCTGGGCGACAAGAAGAAAAGCGCGTCCTCTCTGTGTTGTTCCTGTGATTACCGTAATCATTGTAATACACACGCACCTTAATTTCAATCGCGGCTGGCTTGACCGTGTTTTTCTAAACTGCGGCTGGCTTGACCGCGGTGAAATACCGATACCTGTATATTTCGATTAAAATCGGCGTACCTATGTTAACACTATGTTAATGCGATTATGCTTGCTGCGATTATGAGCTTAATCGCATTATTTTAATCGAACTATTGCTTTTACATGAGGTAAAGATTAATCGCAATATTGTCAAAATCTCATTATGATCGCATTAAGAGCGTGCATGTAAGTGCACTCACTGTTCTGCGTAAAATGTGAATATAAGTGCATATGCAAATTTATCCTTTGCCACTAGATAGCGCTTAGGAAATGCAGAATATAACCGTATAACACGTTATTACATGTTTTATATGGAGGTAATATAAAAATAAAATGCCATTAAAACTTTCCTGGCTGAAATGTGGGTTTACAGGTATGATTTAAACAACATAAATCACACGAAATATGCATTATTCAATATTCATCATTAGTAGAACGAAATAACACGATATGTTGGCATAAATGTGAACTGTTTGGTGATTTGCTAGCTGCGTTTTTATTTTGAAACATGCTGTGCTCACGTTTAATATATTAAATCAGAGCCGTAGCCTATACAGTTTAATGATCAAATTTAAACAATAGGACGATTCCTATTTAAGAGTGAGACTTTGAAGCTAACAGACACACGTACATCCACGCAAATTACTGAACTCGCATTGTATGATGGTTACAGAAAGTTGTCCGATCCCGTTCCTTTCATACATCAGTGTTGTTTATCGTGTTCATCTGCACGTTAACATAAAGACACTCTTGTTCTGGGCTACTTTATAGCGAATGCATTGATTGTGCATTCTGCATACAGTATATCGGTGGGACATACCTACTACACAAACTATGCGGGGGGAACCTAAACTGAACCATTCACTATATAGGCAACTACAATCAGGGCGTCGCTGAAAATAAGCGTGTGTTTACAGAATGCTGTTGTCACTGCTACAAATTCCCATATAAATAATTATTCGAAAAATATAATTTCCTTGCAGCCAGTGGGCCCCCTTTTTAGTGTAAACCCCTGGGCTTCAGCCCCTTGAAGCCCGTGCATTAATGCGCCCCTGTGTACGATGTAAGATATCCATTTCATAGTTCAAACAGCTTCAGGAATTATAATGGGAGTTTTTTATACTGAAGCAGTGGCGGCTGTGTGTGGGTGTGTGAGTGTGTGAGTGTGAGTGTGTGAGTGTGAGTGAGAGAGAGAGTACAGTTTGTACATTGAGTACTGCTGTTCAGTTGGCTTGTTTGGGGCAAAAATAAATGTTTATTTTTGACATTTGTATATTTAAATGCATACATATTTTTATTTTATAAATAAATTTGTCTTACATCAGATTTAACAGATGTTATCATTTCTATTTGTGCTGGTCAATTATGAACAATAGGAAAAATTGAACTGCTAGCAAAATTTTGAGTTCCTCCTACCCTTTGACTTGCTCTTCCCTTTTGAGTGACCACTCCTCTTTGCGTTGCTCCTCCCCTAATCTCCATCCAAACCTTTGCTATAACCTGAGAGCCATGGTCTAACTTAAAGTCTATAATTTAAACACAGTTCATTGATGGAGCTGAGCCAATGAGCTGATGATCTGAATCGAGAGAGAGAATAGATGCAGATGCAGAATAGAGCATGTGTAGAGCAGGGGGATGCGAATAACTATGCAATTACCTTTGTGCCAATTCAAATGAATTTAATTTTTCAAGAAACTTATGAAAATATAAATTGAAACTGAATAAAATGTCTTTGAAAAAAAAAAATTGCATGAAAAATCTTCGACTTTTTGGAACTGTTTTCTCTTTCATTCGCTGATCTGTACGTACAAATGCACTTCAAGAGTTTTCATTTACACTTCTAAAGTTTTTATTTATGCTTCTGAAGTTTTATTTTGTATTGTATAATATTGTATAATGTCCTATGTTCTCGAAGGATATTTGTTTATTGCTCATAATTCTTTTGCATTGTAGGGTCTAATTGGGTTGAGCTGTCACATTTTGAAAGATAATAACATCTTATATGTGTGTGATATATTCAAAGTCTCACTCCAACCAATCAATAATAGTCTCAATCCAACCAATAATCAAGCTCATTTCATTACATATTACCCACACAAATATTTTTTGATGCCAAATGTTATTATTATGCTGATCATTTTGTTTAGTTATTTTATTTAGTTCACATTATATCATCTTACATTTAAATTAGATTTAAAAAAAATAATAATCAACTCTTTCGTGTGATGTTTATAAACCTGTTGAATGAATGTAAATTAAATATGAATTAATTCAAATAAATGTACATTCTTTACTGTCGCTATAGTATATACAATAAATTGACATTCATATTTTCATAGCCTTTGGCCAAATTCTAAAACAAAACTAAAATGAAATCATCTTTGAGACCAAGTCACTTATAGTTATAAAGCCTGCATTTATTTGATCCACATTCTTATATAATTTATTAATTTACTTTATTTACTAAATGCATTTTATGCAGTGCTGATTTATTAGCAATGTTGAAAACCTGTGATTCTTTTTTTCAGGATTATTTGATGAATAAAAAGTTAAATAAGAACAGCATTTGTTTACAATTGTAACTTTTGTAACAATGTACACTACCGTTAAAAAGCTTGCGGTCAGTATATATATATATATATATTTAAGAAATTAGTTTTTATTCAGCAAGGATTTGTTAAATTGATAGACAAAGTGATTGTAAAGATTGATATTGTTAAAAAACATCTCTATTTTGAATAAATGCTGTTATTATTTACTTTTTATTTATCAATGAACCCCCAAAAAGTATCAGAGGTTCCAATAAATAAATAAACAAACAAATAAAAAAATAAGCAGCACAACTGTTTCCAACATTGATAATAAATCAGCATATTAGAATGATAACACGTTCATAATGCTGCTTAATTATCAAAAATTGTGATTTAATAAAGTCCTTTCACGTCAACATTTTGCCAGCTTACACTTCACATAACAGGCCTGTTGGTGGCACTTGTGCTTAAATTATTATGATAGTTTCATGATCAAATAGTAAACGGTGTAGGATATCATACATAAATACAAGTGAATTGAATAGCCTACTGATTACCATTATTGTGACTTCTGGCATTGCATGGTTTTGTGCCGTGCTTTTGTAGTCATTTAGCATACATATTCCAGTGTTGCAGTTTGATTTATAAAATTAGACAAACCGCAGATCTAGATCGCTCCACTAATAAAATCTGTCCCATTTAATTTTCAACCCATTTATAAATAAGAACGGAAAATAACCGCTCCACTTCACATATAGTTCAATGGTTGGTGTATTATAGCTAGACTACATGACTAATGGGCATTGATGAATTATGTAATATCCCTATAATATATGGATTTTTTATTAAATCGACATACTAGCTTTGATTATTAATTTATTTATTTATTTTTATTTAGTCATTTAGCGGACGCTTTTATCCAAAGCGACTTACAAATGAAGACATTATAGAAGCAATTTAAACCAACAAAAGAGCAACAACATGCAAGTGCTATTACAAGTCCTGGTTAGCCTAATGCAGTACACGTAGGATTATTATTTTTTTTTTTATAAAACAAGTATATAGAATATAGAAAAAAAGAAACTTAGTGTTAGTTTTACACGAAAAGCTAGCAGTTAGAGAATAAATATGCAATTAATAAAGGGTAAAATGTGTCTGTGTTTTAAAAAAAACACAAAAACCCAGCATAAGAAGACTGCTTCGATAAAATAATATTAGAATAGAGAGTGCTAGAGTTTGAGGGTCAAATATAGATGGAAGAGATGAGTTTTTAGCCGTTTCTTGAAGATGAGTAAGGATTCAGCTGCTCGGATTGAGTTAGGCAGGTCATTCCACCAGATGGGAACAGTTAATGAAAAAGTCTGTGAAAGGGATTTTGTGCCTCTTTGGGATGGTACAGTAATGCGTCATTCACTTGCAGAACGCAAGCTTCTAGAGGGCATATATGTCTGAAGTAATGAATTTAGGTAAAGGGGTGCAGAGCCAGAGGTGATTCTGTAGGCAAACATTAATTCCTTGAATTTAATGCAAGCAGCTATTGGTAGCCAGTGCAAATTGATGAACAGAGGTGTGACGTGCATTCTTTTCGGCTCATTAAAGATTAATCTAGCAGCAGAATTTTGAATTAATTGTAGAGGTTTGATGGAACTAGCTGGAAGAACTTCCAGGAGAGCATTGCAATAGTCAAGTTTGGACAGAACAAGAGCCTGAACAAGGAGATGTGTTGCATGTTCCGAGAGAAAAGGCCTGATCTTCTTAATATTATATAATGCAAATCTACAGGACCGGGCAGTTTTAGTAATGTGGTCTGTGAAATTCAGCTTATCATCAATCACAACTCCAAGGTTTCTGGCTGTTTTTGAAGGAGTTATGGTTGATGAGCCTAATTGGAAGGTGAAATTGTGATGAAACGATGGGTTTGCTGAAACCACAAGCAGTTCTGTCTTAGCTAGGTTGAGTTGAAGGTGATGGTCCTTCATCCAGCAAGAAATGTCTGCTAGACATGCTGAGATGCGAGCAGCTATCGTCGGATCATCAGGATGGAATGAGAGGTAGAGTTGAGTATCATCAGCATAGCAGTGATATGAAAAGCCATGTTGTTGAATGACAGAACCTAGTGAAGCCATGTAGACAAAAGACAAGTGGTCCAAGAACTGAGCCCTGTGGCACCCCTGTAGCTAGATGTTGCGACTTGGATACCTCACCTCTCCAAGATACTTTGAAGGACCTATCTGAGAGGTAAGAGTCAAACCACTGTAATGTGGTTCCTGAGATGCCCTTTCTCAATAGGGTTGACAGGAGGATCTGGTGGTTGACAGTATCAAAAGCAGCAGACAGATCCAGCAATATAAGTAATGAAGACTTGGAAGCCGTTCTTGCAAGTCTTAGGTCTTCAACAACTGAGAGCAAGGCAGTTTCGGTGGAATGTCCACTTCTGAAGCCAGATTGGTTACTGTCCAGGAGGTTGTTCTGTGTGAGAAAGGTAGTGACTTGGTTGAACACAATTCGTTCAAGTGTTTTTGCAATGAAAGGTAGAAGGGAAACGGGTCTATAGTTCCCTAAAAGAGTTGGGTTCAGAGTGGGTTTCTTAAGAAGTGGGGATAGACGAGCCTGTTTAAATGCTGAGGAAAAAATTCCAGTGTGAAGGGATGTGCTAACGATGTGAGTGAGTGCAAGAACAACTGCAGGAGAAATTGCTTGGAGGAGATGAGATGGAATAGGATCAAGTGGACAAGTAGTAGGATGACTGGAAAGGATGAGTTTAGAGACTTCTGCCTCAGAGAGTGGAGAGAAGTATGTCAACGAGTTTATGTTTGCTGGTAAGATGTGTTTGACAGATTGTAGTGTGGAAAATTGTCCAGTGAGGTTTGTCATTTTATTAATGAAGAATGTGGCAAAGTCGTCAGCTGTTAGAGTTGATGAAGGAGGGGGAGGAGGAGGACAAAGGAGGGAGGAAAATGTTTTAAAGAGCATGCGAGAATTAGGCAAATTGTTAATTTTGTCACGATAGTATGTCCTTTTAGCAATGGAGACATTAGCAGAGAAGTCAGAGAGGAGTGATCGATAAAAATTAAGGTCAGTAGGATTTTTTGATTTGCTCCATACCCTTTCTGCAGCCCTGAGTTTAGAACGATGTTCACGGAGAACGACAGATAGCCAAGGGGCAGAAGGAGTGGTACGGGCTGGCCTGGAAGATAAGGGGCAGAAAGTATCAAAACAAGACATTAGAGTGGGACAGAAAGTGTCAGTAGCACTGTTAGCATCAAGGTATGATAACTGTTTAAGGGGAGGAAGCAAAGATGAAATCATAGCAGATAGCCGGGAGGGTGAGAGCGAGCGTAAGTTACGTCGAAAAGTGACATGTGGAGGGGTATGTGATGTGTCAGGAATCATGTTGAGGTTAAGAGTGAGGAGGAAGTGGTCCGAGGTGTGCAGTGGAGTAACCAGCACATGATCAGTGGAGCAGTGTCGTGTGTAAATAAGGTCCAGTTGGTTGCCTGATTTGTGAGTAGCTGTAGTTAACACTCTCTTGATATCAAAAGAGGCAAGTAGAGTGTGGAAGTCTGCAGCCCGAGGTTTATCTAGGTGGATGTTAAAGTCTCCAAGTATAACTAAGGGTATACCATCCTCAGGAAAAGTTGAGCAACAAATCTAATTCTTCCACAAAGTTAACCAGTGGTCCTGGAGGACAATAAACAACTAAAAAATAGATTTTTAGAGGGTAGGTTATAGTAACTGAATGTGATTCAAAGGAGCTGTTTATACTTGGAGATGATATAGGAGTGAATTTCCAATTATTAGAGATGAGCAGACCAGTACCTCCACCTCTTCCAGTCAAACGGGGGGTGTGGGAAAAGGAGAAATTATTGGAGAGTGCTGCAGGTGTAGCATTGTCCTCTGGTTTGATCCAGGTCTCTGTCATACCATGAGGTTTAGCCTTGAATGACTAGTAATTGAAGTAATGAAATCAGCTTTGTTGACAGCAGACTGACAATTCCAGAGACCAACAGAAAAAGAAAGCAATGTATTAGCAGACATAGGCAAAGTACGCAGGTTGTTAGGATTGCACTGTCTATAGTGTGTGATGTGTGGTTTGCGAGTGGTAGTGATAGTATTGATCTGAAAACACATAGTAAGAATTGGTCATATAAACGAAAACAGAAGTGAAACAAGTAGTAGGAAAGAGGATAAATAATAAGCGATGCTTATATCCCTTGCCGGGGTCCCTGCCCGGTGGAGTCGCATGTTAGATTCGATGGTCTTTACATTCTTCAGTCTTCACACAAGGAGGGCTTCATACGACGGCTGCCGTGGTATATTAACCTTTTTAAACCCGTCTAACAAATCACTATTTGAATTCAGATGAATACACTTTCCTGTTTATCACAACAAATGGCCAAGCAAGCGCAGACACTGACAAGAGACGCGATACAGTACGAGACCAAATGCAATTTTTTTATGAAAAATGTTGTAAATATTGTTTGGTTCATTTTTTTTCCTTCCGTCGATCCATAGGCACTTATTGAAAAAACATATAGCCTATGGCTCGAGAGCCTCGGTTTCTGAACAGACTGGAATATCAGTCAGTCAAGCAAACTGCACACGTCCCATAGCTAAGCCTCATATTGACATTTATATAAAAAATAAACAAGAATTTTCACCATTCCAGATGTATATGTCTTTCTTTCTTGACATAAACACAACAATTTTTAAGAAATAGCATAGACTAATATGAATAAAGTGCAACCACTTGTGTACTTGTGAACTGTTTGTTTTAATCTAGATTGATATTGAGAAATTAAAATATTTGCATAATATTAGGTGTCTGAAGATCAGGATCCCAGTCATTCAAAGGTGATGTTTCTTAACAAAATAAGATTCTTGTGTGATGGGGGCATTCTATCTCTGGTACTACCACTACATCCTCTGGGTCAGCATCAGAAGTTTGTTTATGGAAAAGTTGCTCTGAACCCTGGACATTGAGAAAGATGTATTTTAGTCTAACAATACAAACTGCTTTGAACTCCAATGACACATTTCAAACTTACAATATTTCAAACAAATAAATACACAATATAATTATTTAATTATATATATATATATATATATATATATATATATATAATTATATTTTTAATTGTGTATATATATATATATATATATATACATTAACTTAGTACTAAATACCTCAAAATGATGCACCATTTATCACCTGTAATACCGTTGTGTAACCATTAGATGGATGTATAGCCCTATACATCCATGACTATGTGTATACCATTGTTCATTGTTTCCCAACCCTGTTCCCGGAGGCACACCAACAGTGCACATTTTGGTTGTCTCCCTTATCTGGCCAATATATTTCTGATCCTGGAGTCTCTACTAATGAGCTGATGAGGTTATTCAGGTGTATTTGATTAGGAAAAGTTGGAAAATGTGTAGTGTTGGTTTGCCTCCAGGAACAGGGTTGGGAAACACTGCACTAGTTGCTGGAAACTGGTTTCAGTTATAATTATTTGTATGTATTAGGTATTTCATTTGGATATATATTTAGGTATTATTAAAGACTACTTTTTGTCAAAGTTATTATTTATTATAATTTTTTTAAATGTTAATCTGAAGTGACCATTTTTGCATTATTATTAGTCAAATCTGGACACAGAAAAAGTGTAGTAAAAAGGCTTTACATTGCCAAAGTTGCCACCACAGTGATTGACACCATGATTGTAAAATAGCATCGTCATTGTCAGATACAGTGCATTTAGGACTGTACATTACAGCTTCCTTGATTAAAACACAACTTTATGAGCTCACAATAAGCTAAGTCTCATCTATAATCCAGGATATAAATCCATTCAGAATTTGATTATTTGATAAGAATCAGATAACCATTTATCCAATATTGCCACTTGCCGTTGTGAGCTGCTATGACTGAGTGAAGGTTTTCTTTCGAAGTGAACATAATTTCCTCAATCTTTCTGTCATGGAAGTTAAATTGTAACATGGCAAATTCCATAATTTAGACTCATGAATTGGCAAAGGCGACCGAGGGTTGCTGTTGCTGCTTCGAAACTCTGGAATAGCTTACCGGTTTCTATTAGAACTGCTTTACATTGAATGAGTTTACAGCAAAACTCATTCCCATCTTTTCTCTTTCACTTTAATTGTAGTTCACGATTTCACACTTACATCTACTAGCACGATAAACGTAATGCGTATTTGGCGAGTATGGTAATACGTTGTAGGCGCGAACCCAGTGAACCCCCCCCCCCCGTGTGATGAGAATTCTAGTGATATTGGTGGAGAAGGGGTGGTGGAGGGATGCTGCTTAACCATCAACTAGATGGAAGTAAGACAGCTGTATTTATGTCCAAGGGTTGATTACCTAGATTGTGTACCACCTGTGTTAATTAGGCTGAGTATCTGACGTGCTCCTCCCGAACTTAGTTTATAAACTTTGTTTCTAAACTTCATTTAATTGTGCCGTGTCAGCTCTGATCTGTGCTGTAATCTATAAGTGTTAATGTTGTTGATATTTTATTGATTGTACAGCACCTTGGTCAACTATTGTTGTTTTTATTGGTGCTATATAAATAAAGTTGAGTTGAGATAAATTGAAAAATGTTTTAGATTTGTGAAGCTCTAGAAGAGCCCCTCTTCATGTGGGGATCTTGGCTGAATTTGTGGATGACTTCATTCTTAGATGACATTATGAGAGGAACAGAATGGGGTATTGCATCACCTCTGTCTTGTTTTGGAGATTAGATTGAATGGTGGGACACCAACTGTTCTGCTTGTGACTCCAATTAAGCAGCAGTTGTTCGGTTCAGGACGTCAGGGTGACCAGTGGGATCTGAAAAGCTTTGTCTGAATAGCACAAGTGGTTTCATGTGTTACACCTCCTCTGTTGAGAACTTGGATGCACAGTCAGCTCAAGTTATATGTGTAGCATGCTTAGGAAAATAAAACTGTATGCAAATATATAATTTATTATTTTTTAACCATTGAACAGTGGACAAAAATACTTATAGATTTCCCAAAAAAGACGAGATGTGGAGTATACACATATAAATGCACATTTAAATAGAAAAATACTTATTTAGTATGACAGAATTTTTTTTATAAAATAAAAACTGTGTCAGATCATGTGAAGCACATTCAAAGTTTGCTTCACTAAAACAAAATGGGGACAAATTTACTTTGAAACCATTTTCACTCTGAAGTTGAAGCATATTTTACAAAAAGAAATAAAAAGATTGAGATACAATTTTCTTGTCAAATGTTCTTAAATGTACTTGTAAAATGTACTTTCTTGTGTGTTATTGCCAATAATAGGTACATTATCGATTGGCTGAAACATAAACCTAATGTATGTTGCTTACAGAGGAACATTGTTTGTTGATTTATAATTATTTTCCTCAGATTCTGCTTGAATTAATCTGACGCGTTGAGGTTATTATCATATCATTTAGATATTATGATAAAGGCAAGCAGATGTTATATTGTAAGGTGATTTACCTTATTGTCCATTATAATTATTGTATTATGTGTTATTTCTCTCTTGCTCTTTTCTAGTGGATCATTCTCCATAAGGGGGCTGTGGATTTAAATTGGCACTTTAGCTGCTCCAAAGTGACAGATTATTTTTGCAAATGCATTAATGGATTATAGCTCAGTGTGTTTTTTTTCCGTTTTTTTTACTCCAGGCAAGGAGATATCAGCCTAGAGATTGACATATGGAGGATTATCATGTTATTTTCTTTTGTACCAAATGCCCTTTGTCTAAACGTTTTCCATGTTATTTGAACAAATGACTCTTTCACAAACTGGAATAAATCGTGCAACTCTCTTTTTATTGTCAATGAAAAGATTAAGGAATTTTTCCCAAATCACTGTAAAAATAGCAACACATACTAACAAGACCTGGAACTGGACTGGAATTAGGTCATAACGGATCTAACGAATGACATGATATCTGAGCAACAGCCCGTAAAAGTCAGTCAGTCAATCAATCAATCAATCAATCAATCAATCAATCAATCAATCAGAGGTGTAAAGAGTACCTGAAAACCATACATGAGTAAGAGTACAGTTACCTTACAGTGAAAAATACTCCACTACAAGTTACAAGTCACCAATTCCAAAACAACTTGAGTAAAAGTATTAGAGTATCTGATTTTAACAGTACTTAAGTATTTTACTTATACTAAATATAAGCTCAAAGATGCACTAGTAAAAGAGACATCCCAGTCAAAACTGTAATGTTGTGGAGAAGCTGGGGAAAACAGACAGAGGCAAGGATCTATATGCAGGCATTCCATGGAAAAACTAGAACAAACAATAAGCCAAAAACTACAGGCAAACAGACAACCATTACATTCAACAAGTCACAAAGAACTAAAGAAACACACACATATATATATATACAGAAAATGCAACAAAAACAAGAGCTGATTTAAGAGAAAAGTAATCACACTTATTTTCTAAATCCAAAATAAAACTGAACACCTCAAAATTGCAAAAACAAACAAACAAAAAAACAATAACCTTCAAAAAGGTTTTTGCAGAATAAAGGATGAATAAAATTGTTATAATTAAAAAGTCAAAGTCTTCTTGCACTGGAAGTGCTGGTTTTGGTCTCATTTCCAGCTGCAGTCATGTCCTCATCTCATATATATATATAACACAAGTGATTCACAACTACTTGCTAAGGAGCTTGCATTCACTTAAGTAACCTTGTTGAATAGTTTGGGTGAGTAAGGGCAAAATGCACAAGATATAGTACTTTCAATGCCCTGTAGTTGGTGATATCACATCTTTTGTAGCATAAATAAACTGCTGCAGAAAAGCTAAGTACCATGCAAAATTTAATTTGTAACTGCAACACTCATTCAGAAATGTAGTGAAGTAGAGAGTAAAAGTTGTTAATATCTTTGGTACTCAGTACATCTACAAAGTATTCAAAAAGATACTTAAGTACAGTAATTACATTTACTCAAATTCTTTACACATCTGCAATCAATCAATCAATCAATCAATCAATCAATCAATCAATCAATCCAAATTAAGTGACTTTTTTTCTTAAAACAACAACAACAAAATCCGTCAGTGGGTTAAGAAAAGTAATCCTGTTTTTATTTTGAATTAAGTATATGTTTCTTTATAGATGGGTATTTTTGTTCTTGATTTAAGCACAGACTCACTTATTTTTGATGCATTTTAAATGTTGAACTAGGCTTAATAGCCTAAGTAATTGTGCTGATCTAAATGTATCTTAATTTGTACTAGAACGTTTTTTTATAACAAATATATTTGTTCACTTTTCCTTCAAACATTTAGCTTTTAGTGATTGATTGATTTGTTAATCTACATTCTACTTCCATCCACAAAGTGACATATCAAGACCCCAAACAGAATAAATTAATTAAGATGATGATGTAAGATGTAAGTTATGAGCTTTGCAAGATGTTTATTATCAGTGGGAATCAGCCATTCTCCTTCCTTAATATCAGAGTTGTAATTGTATAATTACAGGAAAAAAACAGATAAATAAAGGCAACACACACAGCTATACTGCACTAGAACTATCTAATAATTCAGGTCCAATTATTTGATTATATTTTAGTAAGTACTGTGCCATTGATCGGTTTTTGTTTCAGTGTTTTATTCTCTGATTTCAGAGTCAGTATTTATTACAGCAGGTACTGTTTGGAGTTTGGGCAGTAAGAATGGGCAGAATGGGCCATGTATTACGTTTTGCTGTTGCCTTTATAAATTTTAATTGTCCAGCAGTTGTTTCCTTTCTATCAATAAGTGTATATTTCTTAAAGGAACATTTACTTGCTCTTAGGCCATCCAAGATGTAAATTTGTTTATTTCATCATCAGAACAATGTTAGAGAAATGTAGCATTCCATCACTTGCTTACCATTGGATCATGTGCAGTGAATGTGTGCCGTCAGAATGATAGTCCAAACAGCTGATAAAAACATCACAAAAATCCTTTAGTAATCCACACAACAATTAATGTGCTGTAAAGCCTAAAGCTGCGTGTTTGTAAGAAACAAGTATTTAACTTCAAACTGTTGCTTCTGGTCAAAATAAGGCCACACTCCATAATAACATTTCCTCTGGTTAAAAAGTACATTCCCTGTTGTCCTCTCACATCAAAATCCACCCACATATTTGTTTAGAGCTGTTTTTGACTGTTTTGGTTTGCAAACGGTGCTTGATCTCTGCATATTTCACTCCTGATTCAGAGTAGACGACCTTTTCACTGATGCCACATTTCTCAACATCTGACAAAGAAACAAACTTGTCTATCTTTGATGTGTTGAGCATGAGTACATTTTCAGCAATTTTTTATTTTTGGGTTAACTATTCTTTAACATGTATAAAAAGCATAATAAAAGTAGCTAATAATTGTTGACTGTAGCATACATATATATTTGAAGAAATATTTTTACAACAAAACATTAGAACAGAGTTCATTCAGTTCAATAAGATGCTCAGCTTGACTGAATTTGTTTTGTAATGCATGAACAGCAACAATATATATATATTTGAGAAGTTTATAAAACTTCAATGAATAAACCTTTAAATAATAATTTCATAATAATAATACTTTTTTGTCTTTAAGGGAAGCAATTATGAATTTTAACCCAAACCGTATAACATGTAATGTACTCAGTGACATGGAATTACTATAACTGAAGGTTTCTTCTAAAGATAATTTGGCTGACCTGACTGCTACGACCCATGCCATTCTTCTGTTCTGTCTGGACAAAGGAAAAAAGGTGGTTTCACCACTGCAATGTGACAAAACTGAGACAAATATTTAACATCGGTTTGGCCCTGTTTAATGGTAGGTAGCAATTTTCTGCTGTCTGCGTGTTCGTTTACACCAAACAAACAGAGAACAAAAGCTCTTGTGGCATTCCACACCAGCTCTGTCTCCACACTCCACACAGATGGTCTGCCATACAAAGGTGGACCACCTCAAAGAACTGAGGAAATAAACTCTCCAACAATTTCATGCAGAATAGTACAAATTCCTGGTCTTTGTGCTTCTCCATCCTGTTCTCGTCTGCATGTTTTTTCCTCTTTTAGAGGAGTACGTGCAAACTGAGTGCCAGTCATTTGTACAGTTATTAAGTCACACTTTATAGTGTGTTTTACATGATAAAGTACTGCTGGGATATTCTAATGAAGCGCATGTGCTTAAGGGGTTAAGCTTGATATAGTTTTATTGTAATTATATATATGAACGTACACTGAGCAACAACAAAAAAATAGTGTAGTGACAATTTTCCCCCAGAAATGTCTAATAAATTCCACAATGAATTACAAATCAAGGACAAGAAACAAATTGAATTAAATGCAAAATTAGGAAGTAGAAAGTATTTTCTTGTAAAGCATACTCCAGTTATCTTTTTATATACAATACTGTAATAATAATAATAATAATAATAAAAGAATACAGTATAATATATGTAACGTGTTCTTTTTTTTGGTAAGGAAATCTAAAGCAAATGCTTCACTTGAGTATTTCTTGACAAAAGTAAATCTTAAATAGGTAGTTTTTTCTGTTTATTTTTAGTCAGTATTTTTGTCTTTTTCTCAAGGATCCTTAAAACAAATTAATACATCTTGAAAAACACTTTAAAAAAGTGGTTTTGCTTAAAACAAGGGAAATATAATGTGTCAGACTTAATTCAAGATATATTATTTGAAAACAAGTCTTACTATTTGTGCAGGTATAATAATAGTGTCAGGTAATTTGTGTTTTACGTGGTAACTGGTTTCATTCAACATATTCTTTTCACATATTGCATGTTACGTTATTACATTATTTATTCATTTATTTATTCATTAATTTACAGAGCTGCAGTGTAAAATATATATTAAATAAACAAACCACAAAGAAAACACAAATATTACAACAACGGTAACAACTTGACCAGTGTGACTTCTGCCACTTCACTGTGAAACTTTCAAATGAATGAAATGGTTTGAATTGTAGCCACTAGAGGGACACACACTCACACAGACACACACACACACACACACACACACCCCTTCCCAACTCTCGAAACACTGTCCAACACTTGGAGGAGCATGTGTGGAAATGCTTTTGCCATCAGTGCTTTACCTGTGACTTCAGCACAACACGGGAGGAGGATCGGAAGAAGAAAAACTCATGTAGAACTGAAACATGGGCTGGCCTGCTTCCATCACATTCTCACTCTTAAAAGACTGAAGGATCTCCAGCGGAACTCACAGCATACATGAGGATCTGCGATGCTCTGGACACCCCTGAACCTCATGCAGAGCATCTCAATCACTTACACTTCTAACGCCGAGACAACTTAAGCCCAAACAGCGTTTGAATGTGCTCCATCCTCAGATATGACAGCCCGTCATGTTTGGACGTGTTCTACATTCACGACTTGTTCTTGAACATCGTTTTGCGAATAGAGAAAGCCAGAAGTACAGTGAGTGTGAATGAAGCTCTTTATTCGTTGATTACTGATTGAATCAATTAATTAAGCCGCGATATCGTCAGAAGACTCACTTTAGCCTCCAGAAGAAATAAAAAGAAAAACCCCAGCGCACAGAACTGTGCATAGTGAAATAAATAGCTTTATGGATTTGTGTATCTGGAACATTCGTATTTGACAAACGATTGTGAAAGACGTGGAAAAGAAAAGAAAACAACAATAACAAGTGGAAGGACTTTGGAGAGGAAGAGCGCGTCCGTGCGCATTTTTCTGGAACATTATTATTCCCATCCGCATCCTCATCTCTATTGTGTTGAATAAAATGAAAGTTTGGACTTTTCTCCAGTGTCTCGCCATCCTGCTCGTCCTGTGTGTGGGATCAGACTGCGGGACGGTCTTGAGAAAGACCCGATCCAAACGCGAGCTGGTGAAGATCAGAGAAGCTAAAGCGGTGTTCCCGGGGGCTTGTGCCACCCGGCTGCCCCGGGGCAAGCGCTCCCTGCCGGCGCTGGACCGACGGCTACCCCGCCAGCGCCGACGCTCCTCTCCGGCGGAGGATGCGAGCTCTTCTCGAGGAAAAGCCGTTTATTTTACGGGTAGAGGGGACCAGCTGAGACTGAAGCCCGGCGTGGACATACCAAAGGGCAATTTCACTCTCCAGATGTGGGTCAAAGCGGAGGGTGGGCAACGTTCACCTACCGTTATAGCTGGTAGGAACAGATCTATGCGTTTTACTTGAGTTTATGTGAGATGAATGTTAGTGGAAGAGTAATGCATATGAATGATGAGACTTGACCAGGTTGCTTTAGCAGTGTTAGGATAGTGCATAACTTCCTCGTACCTCTTACAGGTCAATCAGTTCCAAAGTCGAACGATTAAGTAATCGCGCGCGCGCACACAAACACACGCACACACTTTAATTAATTTCTGACATTATCGTTTGGGCTTATGTGACAGGGATTACTTCACTGGTCTAAATGTAGTCTATCCTAAAGCCTATGTTTGCTGTTTAAGCTCTGAGCTCAGAAGAGTGAGCGGGACAGGACTTTCCCCCTTCACTAGTCTTTGCGCGTCTGGAGAGACACCCGGTCTACACGTACGACGTCCAAATCCCAACTCCCAAATCCCCCCTCATCCATTAGCTCAGAGGAAAACACAGGAGAAAAGTGAAGCTGTTCTGAGCTTTGCCGACGTCTGAACTGTGGCTACACACCTTACCAAATCGCATCGCATTGCAATTACGTTATCCTCCAGTTACTTCAGACACCATAAAACACAAATCTGAGTTTGCAAACACCACCGCAGTTCTGTATAATTTTTTTTTTGTTTTTCAGTGAGTAAGCATCATACCGTCGCTTTCGTTTCCGCTTTCTGCCGACAGGGAATATAAACGACACAACATGTCGATCTTTTTTTTTGAAAGTCATGGGCAGAAAAAAATAAAATAAATACTGTCTGCGAGAAGTGTGTATTTATACCTATGTCTATACTAGACAGACCGAAGTGAGAATTCACTACTGATGCGGCAGTGGGCATCACTGATTTACGCGTAGCATCTGATGTCAGTGCGCCCCCCTCCAATAACCCACCACACTGAGATGACATCATCTCTTTCAGGCTTGCATTGGGTTTGCACAGGACCGAATGCCTGACCAGCAATACGGAGATGAACAGTATAAAATCTCCCATACACGCAAGCATTCGATCCATAAATGCATGCATGCTGATACTGTATTTGGTTATAATCAATATTTTATACAGTGGGTCATTTTATATGGCATTCAATAATCCTTTTATGTATATGATAAATTAAGTTAGGAAAAAAAGTTATAACATGATCATGGAAAATAAAACTAAATTTGTAGAAAGACAGATAATGTCCTATAGGAGAAAATATGCAATGCACAATCTAAACTATGGGTAAAACACCATTACAAATCAATATGGAGAATTCCTCCATACAGACAGCACAGTGACTTTTTGAGAGTGCTAATTGAGATTTTGCACCAAGTTCACTATTTTCTCTATGGTTACTTATAAATTAAGCAAATTTATGGCATCAACCATGTCAAGATTATATGTATAGAAAGTCAGTTTCCATGCTTTTGCCCAAGACTCACATCATGCAGGGATATCATGACCTGGAAGGTCTTGAACAAACTTGCGCTTAGTAAAAGTGAGTGATTTCACTCAATAATTATGTCATTATTTTTCCTAAATTTTCTTTATTTTCTCTCCATACAACTGCATTCAACAGGCACCAGTACTGCTACCTATAGATTCCTTTAAAATATCAACATTTATAAAGGTATTTGAAGGACCTGTTTCACTGAATATCTGTTGTGTTAGGATATATATATATATAAGAAAACCCCAATACAACAAGAAAGGAAACGTGATTGAAGTGACACTGGCTTATGCAGACATGCTTAATCTTTTAAATCAAATTCATGCCTCTAAGACTGAAGACATAAGTCAGTTGTTTTGAAAGAAGCCACTGCTTATTTTCAGCAGTTGCTATTCTTGTTGTTGTTTTTGCACAGCGTTAGCCTTAATGTCTAGACTTAATGTTGTTTTTATGTTGCTTTAGTGTTGTTTTGTTTTTTGAGCTATGTTGTTTTTTCCATTCCATTGTGCTGAAGATTTAAGAGTGAGGAATGTAGGAGTATTTTAATACATTTGATGAAGGAAAAACAAAAAGCTTATCAACGTCCTATAATGTCAGTAAATTCAGCACACTGAGCAGCTCTGAGTTTGTGTCTGTAGTATGTAAGATATATTTGGATGAGTGCTTTATAGACCATAAATATTATTTATGGTCATGACTCGGCTGCTGAAGAAGAAACCGAGATGGACATCAGCAGATGGCAAATTTGACATCTTGTTTAGAATGTTTAGACTTATTTTAAGCGTTTGAAACACTCCCAGAAAAGACAAACTGTCTTGATTTTAACAAAACCTTATGTTGACTTTGATCAGATGATTAACACAGTGCGTTCAACACGTTAGATTGATGAGAGAGCAAGAAAAAGTGCTTAGTTGACACTGATCTTCCATGATGATGTGATACAAATTGACTTACACAGCAGATCTGATCTGAGATACAGAATGCAAGCTTGACCGGTTAGGTGACCTCAAAGGAAGAACGTTTAGGTTTTATGATGCTTAAAATATGACTCGACCAATACATCATACTGTACTATACTGTGTTGTGTAAATTTGGGTAAAGTGTTTTTTTCCTCCAAATTCCCCACGGGAGATATTATTTATGCAAATTGTCCTATAGATTTAAAGCTGCTGCTACCAAAAAGTAATTCAGCCTGTTCTGATTTGGTGTTCTATTGATATTTTGCCACTGATTGAACTGGCCCAAAATACATAGAATTTGTATTTCATTTTAACTAGATCCTGTCTAGTAAAATTCCAGCAACAGCCTAGACAATTTTATTTACAGCTAAACTTCTACATCAAAATGCTGTATTTGTTAAATAAAATATTTTGCTTCCAAAAAGGTTTTATACTGGGAGATCAAGACGTGTTAGAAAAGTGAACATTAAAAATAATGATTCCAAGCTGGTTAAAACTAGTAACTACACGGACCAAGACTATAAACGCAAAACTATTGTTTTTGCCCCCATTTTTCATGAGCTGAACTCAAAGATCTAAGACTTTTTATATGTACACAAAAGGCCTATTTATCTTAAATATTGTTCACAAATCTGTCTAAATCTGTGTTAGTGAGCAATTCTCCTTTGCTGAGATAATCCATCCACATCACAGGTGTGGCATATCAAGATGCTAATTAGACAGCATGATTAGTGCACAGGTTTGCCTTAGGCTGGGCACAATAAAAGGCCACTCTAAAATGTGCAGTTTTACTGTATTGGGGGGGGGGGGGGGTTGGTCCACTCCTCTTCAATGGCTGTGCGAAGTTGCTGGATATTGGCAGGAACTGGAACACGCTGTCGTATACGCCGATCCAGAGCACCCCAAACAAGCTCAATGACATGTGATATGTCGGGTGAGTATGCTGGCCATGCAAGAACTGGGATGTTTTCAGCTTCCAGGAATTGTGTACAGATCCTTGAAACATGGCGCCGTGCATTATCATGCTGCAACATGAGGTGATGGTCGTGGATGAATGGCACAACAATGGCCCTCAGGATCTCGTCACGGTATCTCTGTGCATTCAAAATGCCATCAATAAAATGCACCTGTTTTCGTTGTCCATAACATACGCCTGCCCATACCATAACCCCACTGCCACCATGGGCCACTCGATCCACAACGTTGACATCAGCAAACCGCTCACCCACACGATGCTATACACGCTGTCTGCCATTTGCCCTGTGCAGTGAAAACCGGGAGTCATCCATGAAGAGAACACCTCTCCAAAGTGCCAGACGCCATCTAATGTGAGCATTTGCCAACTCAAGTTGGTTACGACGACGAACTGCAGTCAGGTTGAGAAATGATTTGGTTATGCAAACCGATTGTTGCAGCAGCCGTCCGGGTGGCTGGTCTCAGATGATCTTGGAGGTGAAGATGCTGAATGTGGAGGCCCTGGGCTGGTGTGGTTACACGTGGTCTGCGGTTGTGAGGCCGGTTGGATGTACAGCCAAATTCTCTGAAACGTCTTTGGAGACGGCTTATGGTAGAGAAATGAACATTCAATTCACAGGCAACAGCTCTGGTAGACATTCCTGCAGTCAACATGCCAATTGCACGCTCCCTCAAAACTTGTGACATCTGTGGCATTGTGATTTGTGATAAAACTGCACATTTTAGAGTGGCCTTTTATTGTGGCCAGCCTAAGGCACACCTGTGCAATAATCATGCTGTCCAATTAGCATCTTGATATGCCACACCTGTGAGGTGGATGGATTATCTCGGCAAAGGAGAAGTGCTCACTAACACAGATTTAGACCGATTTGTGAACAATATTTGAGAGAAATAGGCCTTTTGTGTGCATAGAAGTTCAGCTCATGAAAAATGGGGGCAAAAACACAAGTGTTACGTTTATAATTTTGGTCAGTGTATATCTTACATCTACATTGTTAGTGGACATGCTGCTGACACACAATAGCCGTAATTAATGTTCAGGGTCATTCACTGCTTCCTCTTATCTCTCCCCTCCTATTATTAACTGTACAGTTATAGTACAGTTTTGCCTATGAAGCAATACATTTTCAATAATATTGCAAGATTTAGAATATCACCTTTTTTAACAATAGTGGTACCATTTACTGTAAAATGCTACAATTGTTTATAGCGGAATACCCCTAAGCCTTTGTGCTTGTTTTATTTAATATATGTGGTAAGCTGAAGGTTATTTTTTGGGAACTTAAGAACTTAACCAACAATTTATTCAGAATGCGAAACCTAAGAATTGTGACAAAACAAACTATATTTAGATCAAAATTGAAGTCTGGACATTACAAAAACTAAGAAAAAAATAAAAAATAAAAATGAGTATTCATAAATGAATGTAAGTGTCCTAGCATACAACTCCTAACTTTGTTATTGTTAAATAAATAAATAAATAAGACTTATTTTTGGGTGCATGCATGTAGGCTAACTAGGGTGCTTTGTTAAATGACACCTATATGCAGATTCACGTAAATTCCATACATCATACCCCTTCCTCCTCTACTCTGTTATTTCCTGAAAAGTTGAAGTATTGAAGTACAGGTGACTTTCCCTACTGACACATTTGTTTTATTTATTTTTTAACCACAGGTCTCTTCGACAAATGCTTCTATGCCTCCAGTGATCGTGGATGGCTATTGGGAATTACAGCTGTGAGTGAACAGGGAAACCGTGACCCACGTTTCTTCTTCTCCCTTAAAACGGACCGAGCACACAAAGTTACCTCCATTAATTCGAATGCCCGCTACTTGCCCAACCACTGGGCCCATGTAGCTGTGACTTATGATGGCCTCTATATGAAGTTATATGTAAATGGTGCTCAGACAGCTGTTAGCAGGGAACAGTCAGGTGATGTCTTCAGCACCCTTACTAAAAAGTGTAAGGTAAGTTTAATTATTTAGTGTTTCTGAGTTTAACTTTTGACACAATATTTTGTTGAATTATACATTTTTTTTATTATATTGTATTATTATTATTATTATTAGTAGTAGTAGTAGTAGTAGTAGTAGTAGTAGTAGTAGTTAAAGGTGAAGTGTGTAATTTATGTGTTTCTAGGTCAGGGTTAGCCAAACTCTGTCCTTGAAGGCCACTGTCCTGCAAAGTTTAGCTCCAACTTACCTCAGCACACCTGGAAGTTTTTAGTGTACCAAGTAAGACCTTGAATAGCTGGTTAATTTGTTTCATTTGGGGTTGGATCTAAACACCTCAGGACAGTAGCCCTCCAGGAGCAGGATTTGTGAACCAAAAAGACACACTTCTTGCATGTTTTGTGAGTAAAAAAAAGGAAAGACAATTGAGGAGCATTAAAAGTGCTTTCAGTTTTACCCGAAACAAATAAACATTTTTTAATTGTTTTAAATAAACAATCTTTTTTTTTGAGAGCTGCTAAAAAATGTCAATACTCTATCACATTCATCAAAATTAATCCACCAACACTTAACCCTACCCTAAATCTAATCAATAGTATTATCATAAAAGCAAGCATGATATAATAATGCATTTACAGAAGTAGCCATGCCATTTTATCTTACTTCTACAAGTCTTTAGGGCTTTTCAGACTTCAAATTGTTTACCCTGGGTCATCCAAACCCCGGATAAGCGGATTCCTGGGTAATCTGTAATCACGTTTCACACAGCTCATGCTATAACTGGGGTTAACTGTTAACCCTGGGTATTCATTGACAGACGTTTCACACTGTATATTCCTAAACCCCGGGGTTAACCTTCTTATTTGCATATTTGCATTGTCACTGATTGGACGAACAGCAGGCAACCTGTTTACATGACTTACCCAGTGTCTTGCCAATTATTAAAAACAACGTCGCCGCCTATTGCCTGTAGATCGCGAAGATTGAGGAACAGCTGATCATAGCTGTACAGGCAGGGATAGCCATTTTTAAATAAATTTAGTTGCAGAGCTACTGCAAGTGATTTAGGGCTGGAAATCCATTTATCCTTTGCCAATCTATTTACTTCTACTTCTTCATGAAGAGCGCAGGTCATGGTTGCTTAGCAATGGCAGACGCCATAGGAGCGCAAGCTACAGAGCGCTTTGGAAAGAAGGAGAAATTTTAAACACGTTTTTAGGCGTAACGTGTGAATGGCCTTATGAGATACACAAAGGCAAGAACACAAGGACAAAAGTACAAAAGAAAGAAAACAAGGAACAAAGTATGTGAATATTTCTTTGAATTTCTTTCCGGCTTTTGATATTTCTTCTCACCGGCTGCAGTTTACACGACGTGCCTTTCCTGTTACTGACGTGACATGCGCCTTGCTGCTCAATTTCTGATTGGCTGTCTGTTGCCAAGCGTCCAGCAGCAACAAGCAAACACGCTCCATTTCACACTAAACAAACTTAGCCCCGCAATGCACAACCCCGGGTAAAATGCGGTGCTAACACCGCTTTCAAATTACAGGTGTGAAACGTGTCTTTACCCGAGGTTAAAAGCGGTGTTTAGAACGAGGATAACCTGGGGTTGAGCGCAGTGTGAAAAGCCCTTTTGACTCCTTTTTATCATGACTTGTGTTTAATGGGACATGTACCCGAGCACGTTACATCGCATTAGTTGAACCAATGATGCTATGTTGAGCTGGTTGGGAGATTGACAGGACCACAATGCAACCTACCAAATCAATCTATCGATGATTAACTTACAGAACTATCTGCATTTAGTACTGGAAAATATCTTATCAGAAAAAAAGTTACACTCTTCACCTTAAAAAAAGACCAAATTCTTACATAATGCACGTACTGTATGCAAATAAAAAAAAAAACAGATACATTTAATGATTTGATCTGATTTAAAACACAAGGTGCTGATGGTGGGTGGAAATGCCTTGAATAATAACTACAGAGGCTCCGTGGAGCATGTTGGTTTGTGGAGACAGGCTCTCTCTCAGAGGCAGATCATGAGGAACATGCATGGACATGAGGACCCTGAGGACCTGGTTGACCTGGTGATCCACGATACATTTGAACACCCAACACGCAAATGGCTGGCTGTAAAGGACGGCAGCTTCCCAATACCAGATGATGGTCCTCGTGCAGGGTTGGGGTCTTTGGACATCACCCTGGAGCCTCCTGCTTGTGGACAGACGGTATGCGATAACACAGAAGTGGCGCGCAACTACAATCATTTCTGGAGCTTCCGCCGCCCCAAAACAGTACGGTATCGTGTTGTGAATGTGTTTGACGACTCTCATCGCAAACCCACAGTCACAGATCAACAGATTCACCTGCAACATCAGCATCTGAATGAAGCGTTTAACATATACAACATCACCTGGGAGCTGACTGTGCACAATGTGAGCAATTCCTCTCTGTATAACCGTCTGGTACTCGCCAACTGTGATATTAGCAAGGTGGGTGACGAGGACTGTGACCCTGAATGCAACCACACTCTGACTGGCTTTGATGCTGGTTACTGCAAGCCCAGAACACGATGTCCAGAAAATAAACAAGGGGATGGTGTCTGCGATCCAGAGTGCAACTGTGAGAACTATGGCTACGATAATGGAGATTGCTGCAACCCTAGCATCACCGATGTGACCAAGACTTGCTTCAATCCAGCTTCTCATTTAAGGTAAGAGTTTAAGATCAAGCAGTCTAATACCTGAGGGTTTTAAAGACACCCTATCTGATCAGCTAAATCTTGTTTGTTCTTCAGACTGCATGTATGAATATTTCTGTCAAAAAGATTTCATGAGTTGGGGACAGCATAGAGTCAGGAGTTGAGACCTTTCTGTGTGGCATTTGCTCCCTGTTTTTTTGTGTAATTCCTTATGGTGCTCCAGTTTCCCCCACAATCCAAAGACATGCAGCACAAGTGAATTGAAGACACTAAATTATCCGTAGGTGTGAGTATGAATGTCTATGTGTTAGCCCTTTAATGGATCGGTCATCTACACCCTAAGAATACACTGGACAAGTGGTTTAGAAATTGAATGGATAAAATATCATAAAGGGAATTAAAGTGTCCATAGTTAAAGAGGTGTTGTATCCTTGTGTCCCTAAGAAGCTGGGGTGGGCATTTTGACCAAAATCTTAAACCCCATCAGTTATATGTATCATTTAACCATGGCAGTGATATAATTGACCAAATACTAGTAAGGTTTGTCACTATACCAAACTGTTGAACAAATTAATCAAGCATCCTTACATATTTATTCATTAATTTATATTTACATTTAGTCATTTAGCAGACACTTTTATCCAAAGTGACTTAAAAATTAGGACAATGAAAGCAATCAAAATCAACAAAAGAGCAATTATGTGCAAGTGCTATAACAAGTCTCAGTTAGCTTAACACAATACACATAACAAGGTTTTTTATTGTATAATAAATAAAAAGAAAACACATAGATAGAATACAAATAGATTAGAAAATCTATTTCTTGCTAGTTTTAGTTTTAGTTTAAAAAAAAATATATAATTAGAATAGAGAGAGCTAGAGTTAGAGGGTCAAATAAAGATGGAAGAGATGTGTTTTTAGCCGATTCTTGAAGATGGCTACGGACTCAGCTGCTCGGATTGAGTTGGGCAGGTCATTCCACCAGGAGGGAACATTTAATTTAAAAGTCAGTAAAAGTATGGGATGGCACAATAAAGTGACGTTTGCTTGCAGAACGTAAGCTTCTAGAGGGCACAAGTCTCAAGTACTGCATTTAGATAAAGGGGTGCAGAGCCAGTGGGAGGTTTTGTAGGCAAACATTAATGCCTTGATTTTTTTTGCGACCAGCTATTGGTAGCCAGTTAATCTTACTTATTAATCTCGCTGCCACATTCTGGATTAATTGTAAAGGTTTGATAGAACTGGCTGGAAGACCTGCAAAGAGAGCATTGCAATAGTCCATCCTGGACAGAACAAGAGCTTAAACAAGGAGATGTGAAGCTTGTTCAGAATGAAAGGGCCTTATCTTCTTCATGTTGAATAAAGCAAATCAGCAGGACCGGCTAGATTCAGTAACGTGGTCTGAGAAAATCAGCTGATCATCAATCATAACTCCAAGGTTTCTGGCTGTTTTTGAAGGAGTTATGGTTGATGTGCCTAACTGGATGGTGAAATTGTGATGAAACAATGGGTTTTCTGTAACCACAAGCAGTTCTGTATTGGCAAGGTTGAGTTGAAGGTGATGGTCTATCATCCAGCAAGAAATGTCTGTTAGACAAGCTGAGATGCGAGGAGCTATTGTCGGATCATCAGAATGGAATTAGAGGTAGAGTTGAGTGTCATCAGCAAAGCATTAGTATGAAAAGCCATGTTTCTGAATGACAGAACCCAGTAATGCCATGTAGAAAAAAAACAACAACAAAAAAAACAATAGAACCCTGCCCAAAACACAATAGAACATTTAATGGAGTTAATGGTTATAATGGGAATTGTATTCGTTTTAATGGAAACTATAATGGTGTCTACTGGTATGTGATTGATTATATTGGTGGGATTTTAAACCATATTGGAAAAATGCCCAAAACACACTACCACAATTCATTTTGTAATGGTTTTACTGGAAAAAGCTAATGGTTTATAATGGTATTTTAATGGAAACCATTGGAATTTCTATCTGGCTTCTATTGTTTTTTAATAGGGTGTTTAGGGGGAGAAAATGAAAATGAAACCATAGCAGATAGCCGGTAGGGTGAGAGTGAGCCTAGGTTATGTCGAAAGATGACATGTGGAGGGGTATGTGTTGTGTCAGGAACCATGTTAAGGTTAAGAGTGAGGATGAAGTGATCCGAGGTGCGCAGTGGACTAACCAGTACATGATCAGTGGAGCAGTGTCGTGTGTAAATAAAGTCCAGTTGGTTACAACTCTATTGAGATCAAAAGAGGCAAGCAGAGTGCGGAAGTCTACAGCATGATGTTTATCCATGTGGATATTGAAGTCTCCAATCATAACTAGGGGATTAACATCCTCAGGAAAGGTTGAGAGCAGCACGTCTAATTCATCCAAGAAGTTACCTTGTGGTCCTGGGGGTCGATAAACAACTACAAAATGGATTTTAAAAGGGTGGATAATAGTGACTGAATGTGATTTAAAGGAGCTGTTAATACACAGAGAAGATAAATTAATTAATTTACGATCATTAGAGATAAGCAGACCAGTACCACCACCTCTTCCAATCAGATGGGGAGTGTGGGAAAATGATAAATTATTGGAGAGTGATGCAGGATTAGCAGTGTCCTATGGTTTGATCCACGTCCCTGACAGGGCCATGGAGTCTAGACTTGAATGACTAGAAATATATGTAATTAAATCTGTTTTGTTTACAGCAGACTGACAATTACAAAGACCAATACAAAAAGAAAGTAGTGTATCGGCAGACATAGGAAAAGTGCGCAGTTTGTTAAGATTGCGCTGCTTGTGGTGTGTTATGCATGGTTTGCAAGTGGTAGTAATAGTAGGGCTATGGAAACACTTATGGCTCTTTTCCACTGCATGGTACGGTACTGTTCGGCATGGCTCGTTACGGTACGGTACGGCTCGGTTCGGTTCGGGTCGGTTTGCGTTTCCACTGCAGTTTAGTACCGCGATAGAGTGGGCGGGATTATTCACTCGTCGTTATAATTGTGCCGCCTCTACTGCTGTGACATCATCGTAAACGTGCCACAAACAAACTCACATCAAAGAAAGGAGACGGAATAGTGTCCTTCATTCTCGGCATGTGGATGTTTTTAACAGCAATGGAGAGGTCTATGAAAATGCTTGGGATTTACCCCCAGCAGCAGAGACTGTGGTGGCAGTGCCACAGGCTGTAGAGGAGGAGGGCAGGTGTGCTGCGTTACTTGGTTAGTAAACTATTCATGTAGCGTGTTCTGTAAAGTGAATTATCAATAAACTTTTGAATATTTCAAAATGTACAATGTATCCCTTGTTTTTTTATTTATGTGATGGTTTTTATAATCGTGGCATTAATCATTTGTCTTTTTCAAGAGGTTCATTACGTGCTCATACAATAATACATTTTTAATATAGTCTGGAGGTACACTTATTCGATCAGATTGTTTTTAATTGAAGCAAAACACACATACAAAGGTAAAAATATAAACAGAAGTAGGGGTCGACCGATATGTGTTTTTCAGGGCCGATGCCGATACCGATTATTACAGATCAAGTAGACCGATAACCGATATTTTGAACCGATATACGTGTCTGGTGTAAAAATGAAAATGAATGTCAAAATTAATAATAACAAGAGCTCTGATAAAAAACATTCTTTAAATGCTTTTAAACATGTCTTTAATTCTGAAAACTGTTAATAACAACATTAAATAAACAGTAATATTAATAACATAAGTGCAGGGATCACCCAGAAGCATTCTCTAAACATTTTTTAAAACTTAAAGTAAACGTATTTAGCGTATTGTGTGATTATTCTCAACAAAAGTTTTAATAATTGTTGTAGTTGTATTACGTATATTCTACTGCACCACAGTAGGCTAATATATTCGGCTAAACCGAATTTATATTTTGACAGGTTGCCATGAGGACCTTTTAAGTTTCTGTAGCCTATGTATATATGATATGACGATCGTTTTACTCAAATGAAACGGTCAAATGCTCATGAAGTGACTCTCCGAGCAGTTCTGGGGATGTTGTTCATGTATTTATGTCCTCATTTAGTGAGACGGCAGATGCTGAAAACACCGCATCACACGCGCTTTAGTATGTATGTGTGCAGTAAATGAAACCGCACGTCTGTGTCATTCATTAACAGAGATGCAGAACATGCAGGATTCATATTTAAATAGTGTTTTTGCGGCTTAATATTTATAGATACTAGTCCATAGCGCGAGTCGATTTAAGTGTACTGACCTACTTTTGATTAATTCATCCAAACTTCGACACATTCCATGACATTCCGCGTTATACGGTAAATTCCATTATATGACTGCATTCCGCGATTCCGCCCGCATTTTCCGCATCGTGGACATCATAGTGGATTGTGCTTTATTGCAACTTTATTGCAAAGTCTGCTGCTGCCTTACCTTTGAGAGACAACTGATGCGTGATCACTGACGCAGCTCCAGTTAGCAAGTGCTTTCGGTGTGAGACTGCCTTCAGTTTTCCGCGTTGATTGGTCGGACTCGTGACTCTCTACATATCAGATGAGCGGTGGGCGGAGATTGCTCTAGTGTTGAGCTCAACACAGAGTGTTGAGCTCAGACAGGCTACATCGAGCCAAATAGTGCATTTAAAAATTAAATAATTTCACCTGTATTATTTATTCACCAATAAATAATGTCACCTGTAAATAGTATGTTTGTTTGCATAATAAAAAAATAAAAAAATAAATATCGGCAAATCTGTTTTGAAAATGGCCGATATCGATAATCGTAAAAATGCTTAATATCGGCGACGATAATCGGCCAGGCCGATAATCGGTCGACCCCTAAACAGAAGACATACTCTGAAAATATAGCAAGTTCAAAAGTATATACATAAGGCTTTTTCCTTCGGCGTCGCGCCATCAAGCTCTTGCTGGATCCGCTCCTCGGCTATCAACGAGAGGAACGTCTGTACGTCCTCAACAGACAACGAAACAGAAATGTTTTGGTTGATACAAAAAGGTGCGTTTGTTCAAACAAAAGGTGCGTCAGATCCGTTGCGGGCGGTGCTGATTTAAATCTAGCGGGTCTATGAGTCTCACGTCGCAGTTCAGTGACACAGTAAGGACGATTCTCTCCGGACAATCAGTGATCAGCAGCGTTTATACGTCACGTTTTGGTAACGGTACGGATCGCTTGGAACCCCGGCCGAGGTGGTACTAAAAAAAGTACCAGGTACCAGGTACAGTACCCAGTGGAAAATCCCCCAAAAGTGAACCGTACCGAACCGTACCGTGCCATACCATGCAGTGGAAAAGCGCCAATAGTAAGAGTTATCATAGTAATTGTATATAGATATATATTAGGGGTGGGCATAGATTAATTTTTTTAATCTAGATTAATTTTGGAATTAATCTAGATTAATCTAGATTAATCTAGATTAAAATGGCTCATTTGAATTCTGCCGAAGGCATTCAGAATATGTGTGCTACCAAAATAATGGCTTAAAGTAAGTCTTTGAGAACGGGTTTCTCAAGCCAGGTGGCGCATTAGACCAGGGGCTCATCTCCTGTTTCCAGAATGCATCACAAACTGCTTGAGAAAGCTGTTCTACTATGATAATTGGTGATGAAAATAAACTATGTTCAATAAGATGTACTTGTGTTTACTAACTGTTTATTCAGTTAAACATGAATTTTGAACTGTAGGCCTACATAAGAGGTCGTGATGAACTGTTTACAGTTTCCATTGGGAAGCTTCTTAAAAATAAAATTTTCCCTGAGGCAAACCCGGCGGCTTCATAGCTGCATCCATGTTAGCACGTCACGTTTGATGTGGTAATTTCACAGTAACGTTAGGCATACACACAGGTTCGAAGCAGAGGGTGACACGGGAGTGAATTCTCAAGTTCACATGAGACCTAAAGCGCATCCTGTTTGCTTAAAAGCGCAACGTTTCGTTGTTATTCTGAGTGTACACAAATAAACGTAGAGTCTTTACAGATTCGAAAGATGTATTAGGCTACTTTTATCTGTATGACCAAAAATGATGGAGATTTTAAGAGCAAGTGAGCGCACCGGAGCCTGTCCTGCGCAAACGCGCTTCCACACAAACACTTCAATAGCGCACATTTCTCTAGGTTAACATCATATTGAGCGGCCATGTAAAGTTGCTACTACATACATCTTTCAGAGGAAAAGCCATATTTGAGGTTGATGAATGATAGGTGAGCGTTTGGATGTCATGCCCGATTGTATTACCACATAGACCAGCCGTTAACAATCTGTCCATCACGGACTGCGAGCCTCTAGTTCGAAGACTCGTTCTCGCCCCCTACAGTGCAATTCGGCTAGGTATACATCCGCGCTAAAATATCAGGGTGAAAGTCATCATAGCTTGCGTAGTATAGAACCAGCTCCCAACCCAACTTTGAGAATAGATTAACGGCGATATTTTTTTTATCGCCGACAAGAGTCTCACGTTAACGCAGCACGTTAACGCCGATAACGGCCCACCACTAATATATATATATATATATATATACTCAATGGTCACTTTATTAGGTACACCTGTTCAATTGCTTGGTAACACAAATTGCTAATCAGTCAATCACATGGCAGCAACTCAATGCATTTAGGCATCTAGGATTTGGTGAAGATGACTTGCTGAAGTTCAAACCGAGCATCAGAATGGGGAAGAAAGGGGATTTAAGTTACTCTGAACGTGGAATGGTTGTTTCTGCCAGATGGGCTGGTCTGAGTATTTCAAAAACTGCTGATCTACTGGAATTTTCACACACAACCATCTCTAGGGTTTACAGAGAATGGTCCGGCAGAGGTGTGTGGACGCTGGAATGGTTGTTTCTGCCAGATGGACTGGTCTGAGTATTTCAAAAACTGCTGATCTACTGGGATTTTCACACACAACCATCTCTAGGGTTTACAGAGAATGGTCCAAAAAATAGAAAATATCCAGTGAGCGGCAGAGGTGTGTGGACGAAAATGCCTCGTTGATGTCAAATGTCAGAGGAGAATGGGCAGATTGGTTAGAGATTATAGAAAGGCAACAGTAACTCAAATAACCACTCTTTACAACCAAGGTATGCAGAATACCATCTCTGAACGCACAACACATCGAACCCTGAAGCAGATGGGCTACAGCAGCAGAGGTGTGTGCCACTCCTGTCAGCTAAGAACAGGAAACAAAGTCTACAATTCGCACAGGCTCACCAAAATTGGACAATAGAAAATTGGAAAAATATTGCCTGGTCTGATGATTCTGGATTTTTGCTGTGACATTCAAATGGTAGGGTCAGAATTTGGCGTAAAGAAAAGAAAAGCATGGATCCATCCTTCCTTGTTGCAACGGTTCAGCCTGGTGGTGGTGGTGTAATGGTGTGAGGGATATTTTCTTTGCACACTTTGGGCTTAGTAACAACTAAACATTGTTTAAACGCCACAGCCTACCTGAGTAATGTTGCCGACCATGTCCATCCCTTTATGACTACAGTGTACCCATCTTCTGATGGCTATTTACAGCCGGACAATGCACCATGTCACAAAGCTCAAATCATCTCAGACTGTTCAGTTCAGATCAGTTCAGATTCTTGAACATGACAATGAGTTCACTGTACTCAAATGGCTTCCACAGTCACCAGATCTCAATCCAATAGAGCACCTTTGTGATGTGGTGGAACGGGAGATTCGCATCATGGATGTGCAGACGAAAAATCTGCAGCAGCTGCGTAATGCTATCATGTCAATATGGACCAAAATCTCTGATGAATGTTTCCAACACCTTGTTGAATCTATGCCATGAAGAATTAAGGCAGTTCTGAAGGCAAAAGGGGGTCCAACCCGGTACTAGCAAGGTGTACCTAATAAAGTGGCAAGTGAGTGTATATATTCAGGTGCATCTCAATAAATTATTATGTTGTGGAAAAGTTAATCTATTTCAGTAATTCAACTCAAATTGTGAAACTCGTGTATTAAATAAATTCAATGCGCACAGACTAAAGTATTTTAAGTCTTTGGTTCTTTTATTTGTGATGATTTTGGCTCATATTTAACAAAAACCCACCAATTCAAGAGGATGCTGGAGATGGAGGCTGGGAAGGAGCAAAAGAAGATCGGGAGATTCATGGCTGAACGGAACTAGCAGGATGACGATTGGCTGGGCTCTTGGTCGGGAGTGTGGCTGGAGACCTCCTCCACTGGAATGATGGTAAAAGGCAATCCACAATTAACCAGCACCTACTCCACAAATGTGGTTAATCTCCCTCAAGGACCTTTCCAGGACAGCTTGGCCTTGGTCGAGGTGTTGTGTCTGACATAGTAGAAAGTACAGAGGCAGCTGTCCAGTTAGTGAGTCTGGTATGCCAGGTTTAAAGCTAGTTAAACTAGGTTTCCTCGTATGGTCCATGCGGGAGTGATCCTCTTGCTCCAGGCAGAGGAGCTTGACAGTGGGGATAACTATCTAGGGGAGAAAAAAGCCGCAAATTAACTATTTATCCGGTCTTCTGTCAAAATATTTGTAGAAATGCCTGAAGAAGACAAAGATAAACTACGAAATAGAGTTTAATAAAGGTCCAGAAATCCACAGCAAATTAGCTGGTTCAGGTGTGTTTAATTATGACTAGAGCTAAACTCTGGATGGTGGTCCCAGATGATGAGGATTGAAAAATCCTGGAATACTGCGAAATGGGCAAACATTGTGTCCTGAGTAGCATTTTGATTTTAGATACATTACCACTGCTTCCAATTAGAATGGATTTATGTAGCTAAACATTTCTTCCAAAACGCAGATCTATCTCCACATTTCAGAAGCGTTAAAGGTTTATCAAAAGAGGGAGGCTGAATTGTATGTATAGACAGTAGCCATGTCTCTCTGGGTCAGGGGTAGCATCCCTGCTATTGTAGGGCTGCCACTTTGCTGAGTTCAGCTCCAACCCTAATCAAACGCACCTGAATATGTTAATCAGTGTTTTCAGGATTACTATGAAATAACATCCAGGTAGGAGCAGGCTTAGAACTAAAGTGTGCAGGAAAGTAGCTACCCTAGTAGAGACCCCCACCACTACACACTTTGGATGTCACCCTTATGTGCCACACCCAATTCAAGTTGTGCAGTCTCCAATAATGAGCTGATGAGTTGAATCAGGTGTACTAGTTGAGTGTGATATCCAAAATGTGCAGTGGCTGGAGGTTTGAGAAGGACTGCTATAGGTAATCTGTAAAGGCAACTGTGGATTATTACTGAGACTCTCACAACTCTTCAATTATTGCAGTGGGATCTTCTCTTCTGGCATTTCATAAGCACTTCAAGAAAAAAATGTATTATCAAGGATCCCATATGAGAAACTTTGGCGGTTGCAGAGGGCCGTGGGGCGTGTCTATGGGAGAGAGGGAAGAGTCTTTTTTTTGCCAGGAATATAGCCATTTCCCTGGTACCCACAGTAAACCGAAAGCAGAGCAGCACCTGACTATTAAACTTGCAGTGCCCATATTTAATCAATTAAACCATAGCCTTTTGAAGTGAAAGTTATATCTCAATTTATATGAATAGTTTTTTTTTTTTACCAAAGCACCACCTAAGTCTTCTCCTCCCATTTCTACCAGTGAACCGTTTCTGTCACTGCAACAGGCGAACACAAAAACAACCAAAATCGTATGCCTGATGAAAAAATGTATTTAAAACATGTTCATATTTTACAAAATGTAGTTAATATTTGCATCATTAATGATTTATCTTATCTACCCTTGACCCACCCGCAAAAAAACAGAATGTATTTTTTTATTACCCAACCCGCGGATTATCCAAAGCGCCCGCGCTGCCTCTGCACATCACTACTGTGCAGATATCAACAGCATCACTGGGTTGTAGGTTGCCAAGTTGAGGAGACAAATGGGTTGAAATTTGTATGTGTCGAGTGTGTGAAAAGGATGCATTTCATACAAGATCTGGCAACTGGATAACCTTGGAATATGTTGACGTGATTATTCATGCAATGAGTTTTGGGCCATACAAAGTACGTGAGTTTTTAGGCAAATATAGCAAACATATAAATGTGGGATTTGTTTAAAAAAAAATTATAGAAAGATTAAAGATATGGAAGAAATGCGGGAAAATATTTAAATGGGATGATAGCGGGATATAATGGTAAAGTATGGGAGAATCCCAGGAAAAACAGGAGAGTTGACAGGTAGCTTATGCTCCAGAGTACTGGACACGCCTTTAGAGAGAAATGCAATGCTCATACAGACTACAATAATCAGGAATTATTTGTTTTATAATTGGTTTGTTTAAAAGTAGACATTTAAAACTTTCTTGAGATATAGCCTATTTCACATGTGAGGCAGCCGTACGCTGAGTTTCGGTTCTTTTTTCTGACGCGCTCCAGCTTCAGAGATGACAGAAAGCGCATCCTACTTTTATTATTTTACAAAAACTACATTTTGTTGTTTTTACAAGTTTACAGAAATAAATCAGTTTTGAACTGAATTTAAGATGTTTCATTATCAGGAGGCAATTATCTGTTGCCTTGAAAATAAAAGCAGTGCGGTTGTATTGCGTACACCTAATTACACCTATTTGCGATTGACTTTAAATTAATGAATTACCTCATGCTTGCCGGTCAAGGATAGCCAGAGTGCTGGATGTGGCCTGGGGGCTGTACAATGCCCAGGTCTGCTTTAGAGCAACTGTTACCGCCTGCTGTGTGGCGATTTGCTCAAATTTTTAAACACTAGTATGTTTTTGCCAAAAAATGAAAATAGTAAAATTAAATTGGATTTCTACGTCTGAATACCTGAGGCCACTGGAGAGAAAGCACAACATGTTCACAATTCCACCAATGGATAAGGTCTGGTTTAACTTTTGGACTATATGAAAGGTACCCAAGTAAATTTGTTTCACAAAAATAGGTATATCCCCAAGGACACACATGCGGTAGTAACCCCAAATGATGAGATTTGTTTTATGAGGGATTTTTTGCCTTAAGAAGTCATTTTTTTGGTGGCTTTTGTTTTAGTTGGGTGGACTGCAAAGTAAATGCCAACATTTCAAGGAAGCTTATTTGGTTCTTGTTTAGACTGGTCACAAATCAACAATTTAGTTTTCAGAATGTATTCATAAGCGATTGTTTACAGAAGTGTATGAATGTTCATGAGAAAAAGTTTAAACTTTCCACGTCGAGAGAAAAGAGTGAATGAATTGATAAGTGAAAACAACCTTGTTACGTCTTTGTTTTGATCTGTGTGATTCATCCTAGTATTCCAGTATTGTCCTTGCATTTCTTCTGCATGCCTTAATTAAGCTTCTCTTTCAAAGGAAAGCATTGTTTTCTATTAGCCATTTTGAATGCTTTCCAGGCCACAGAATCACATTCAATAGTATTCTTAAAGCTCTTCAAATGACTCTGTGTGCGGGCTATGAGGTGACATCAGTCACGAAAAACATGCAGGTGGTTTTTCACAAATATTATCCCATTGCAATCATCAAGAGACTGTTTATCATTGGATATCCAATCCAGTAACAGAAATCAGCAGTTGGACAAACTTGAGATTCCAATGGAAATATTGCAACTGATGGATGAAAGATGGTTTAGAAAGATTAGAGTGAGAACTGAAGAAGAATTTTCAGATAAGTTGTTTATTTTGCTTTGATTATGGGATGTCCAGGGAGACACGCTGATGGCTGCACCACAAGCATTCATCAACATTCCTTCTTAATTGTGGAATTAGACGCATGCTACATGCGTGGCACAGCAATGGCTGTGTGGTCGGACGTTTATTTTAGTAGACCCGGTGTCTGTAACCACTTTGCTTGCTTGGAAATCTAGCTAACAGGAGACATCGGGTTGGAGTCTGAAAAAATGTGAATGCTATAAACGTATGTTGTCTTATATGTTTTAGGCACGTGTTGTAAATTATTTCTCCATGCTTTTTTTAATAATGTATACAGTGCCACATTGTTTTTGCAAGCAAACAGCCCATTTTTAAGGAGATATTTGTGTTTTTACCTTCACAAGATCTCTGATTATATTTGATGGCGTGCACATTGGACACAGTTGTTGTTAACACATAAGCCAAACGTTAAATGCTTGTGTGAAAGCACACTATGTACACATGCTTGTATACATAAATTCAAGCCTTGGTTTGGATGCCTGCCAATTTTTGGACATGTTGTTGATGTGCAATAAGAAAAATGTCTGTCATGGCTTTGGTCCAGAGATTAGTCAAAGGTGAAAGTCCATTCTATCATCTGCCCTTTATTGCAACACCCATGCTTTCCCCTTGGCTATTGTGTGTGTTGGCTTAATTGATGAATGGGGTTTCCTGAGCTGTCACATGGGTCACCTCAGGGAGGTCCTTCATCAGGTGCTTTACAGTTTACTAAGTGCCAATGAGCCCATAAACATAACGGATGTTAATGGTTTGGAACTAATGGAGTGTTCTGGTATAAAACAGGCTCTTAGCATGTTGAGTTGAAGGAGAGCTACATGCTCATAAAAGCACCTGTGTCTGGAAAGACACACACCTGCTTTGGTCTCCTGGCTTGCTGTAAAAAATGCGGATCAGACAGGGGAAAGAGAGAACATGGTTGTAATGGATTCTTGAGTGTGATGTTAACAGCTGCTAGACATCTTCTCTGATTGCTCTTGCATGCCCCGAATTTGCAATGTAGTGATACTTCTTGTGATAATTTCAACTTTTAAGGTGAAGGGTCAAGAGACTAGATTTGGGCTGTTTCTCAATATGCGTTCTTCAGCGATCTTGTGTTCTCGCTCTACGTCATCATTAACCGTCGGAGTTCAGTTCCAATTCTCAAGAACACAAGTACAGAGGATGCATGAAAGTGCCCGGATGTGTTCTTGTTATCGAGGATGCATCAAGTGCAGACTTGAGACTATCGAGCCGTTAGAAATCGCAGAAGATGCTGTGGGCGGCCGGTGTACGCAAGCCTGTAAGCTTTAAACTCGCTCTAGCAAATACTTGAGGACTCTTGAAGTTGAAAGTATTTCTTATGCTGAGACTATGCGGTCAGTTAAGCAAGAACACAGTACAGCTCAATTCTCATAAGTTTGCGTTCTGTATCCTCGCGTCCTTCCGAGTTCGTTCTTCCAAGGAAGCTTGGCAAGACCAGACTCCACGAGAATGCAAGTCCATTCTTTGCATTCTTGGAATTGAGAAACAGCCTTGCATTATCTAAAACAGGACTTTAAGTCTTGAGTATCATTAAGGATCTCAAGTCATTGTCTCTACAGTAGTCAAAGCTCAGAATTGCACAAACAGGAATCATTATTGTGGTGCACTCTCATAGCGACAGTCAGTATGCTACATACATAATTACAGGCAGACAATGATATACATTCATCTATTTAGTGTAGCATCTCATAAAATTCCAAAGGAGTAGCTATCCTGTTTTATCCTCTGTAGGACAAGTTTTCCAGAAACTTTGCACTGCTGGGAATTAATTAATCGGTGTGTCATAATGAGTGTCAAATAAGGCTGGCAAATAAATGAGGCCCACCAATGCTGGACTATGTAACCTTGTAGGCAGCACTCCATCATGTAACATGGCGGTTGAGGTTCGGGTGAGACGAGATATCCAAGTACTTATTTTGAAAATACATATTTACTCTCAACAGAATATATGAAAAAAAATGTATCACAGTACCTTAAGACACAAAATATTTACATTGTGTATACATATTGTTTACTGTGATCATATTCACCATGTGTCTCCATCTCTGGCTCCAGGGCTTATCTGGATGTGAAAGAGCTAAAAGAGATCTTCAAGCTGGACGGTTCCACACACCTCCAAATCTTCTTTGCCAATTCGTCAAATGAAGAACTTGCTGGAGTTGCTACTTGGCCATGGGACAAGGAGGCACTGACACATCTAGGTATAGAAAAGACTAGATAAACGCAGTCCAGGAGTCTGAATTGAGTTCTTGCAGTCATACAAGTCTTACTCTGTGACATCCTGTACCTTCTTTCAGTGGTTCCTGTTCTAACCCTGCTTATTTTCTTAGCGGAATTATAACTGATACAATGACATGAAATGTACGCAAAGGAATATGACAAAAATTACAACACATTTCCGTTGCATTTACTCTGCAAGACATAGTGTGAAGGTTTGTTTTGTCCTTGCTGATTACAATTGCTTGAGAAAGAGTTGTGCTAGTTTAAAAATAGTAAATTATAACATGGCCACATTAAAATTCATTAAACAGGTGACTTGAAAGTGAAATTTTGTAGATTTTTTTTAGAAAAATCTGATAATTCCAACAGCCTTTTTTTGTGTAAAAAGCAGATAACTCCACATTTCATTCTTCAGAGTTAAACAAAAACACTCGATTAATATTTGTAATCTCCTAATATTTGTAATCTCCTCCGCTGACCGTGTAGACGCCTGACAAACTTTGTTGTTGTGATAACACGCAATACAGGAAACATTTCCCTCATCAATGTAATGTGCTGCTTTAGCAAGGTTCCTTGAAAAAGTTTCAGCTTTTATTTTGCTTTTACGCCCCAAAGAAGATATCACGTATGGGTTCATCAAGTTTGTTGAAATTATCCATTCTCGATCACTTTTAGTCATTTTTGACAAAGCTCTTCTCAGCTTGCAGGTCTTTTCAAAGATTCACTAAAATGTTCACAAACAACAAGGGCATTATTGAGACATGTTGGCTTCTGCAGTAAAACGTGAACTCGCAACGCCTTGCCAGATGTCAATATCGGCTTTTGTGACAAAACATGTTTCAGAATGTGCTTTATGTGGAGAATAACGCATGACAGTCAGCTAGTTAAATTTTTTTAACGTGGTGTTTATTGGTTTTTGCATAGGAACTTTTATTTTTCAAACTGCATAGTATAACCTACTTAGCTACAACAAGTGATACGAAACAATCCTGTATATTTAAGAACAAGCACATTAGGGTTTACACTGTGTACTTTTCTTCACCTCTTCATAGGTGGCATAGTTCTGAATCCATCTTTCTACGGTACATTTGGCCACACTCATACCATGATCCATGAGATTGGTCACAGTCTGGGACTGTACCATGTGTTCAGGGGTATCTCGGAGATCGAGTCTTGCAATGATGCATGTTTAGAGACTGAACCTTCACTGGAAACTGGCGATCTGTGTGCTGACACCAATCCAACTCCCAAATACAAGTACTGCAGGGACCCTGAGCCTGTCAACGAAACGTGTGGCAACCACAATTTTGTTCACACACCCTTCAATAATTACATGAGTTATGCAGGTAAAAACATATCTATGGAAACTCTCCTATTTAACCTTGATTGGACAAAAACAGTAACACTTTATTTTAAGGACCAGTTCTCACTATTAACTAGTTGATTATTAGCATGCTTATTACTGTCATATTGGCTAGGTATTAGTGCATATTAAGCACATATTAATAATTTATTTTGCATGACCATATTTTGGATCCTTTAATCCTATATGTCATACCTAAACTTAACAACTACCATACTAACTATTAATAGGCAGCAAATTAGGAGTTTATTGAGGAAAAGTCATAAGTAGTAGTAAGTTAATAGTGAGAATTGTTCCCAAAACAAAAATTTGATTGAAAATACATAAAAAAATCATATATGCATTGATGTTTCTTTGTTTTCTTAACACATAGCATGCCTAATTGTATATCACATTGACTCATTAAGGGTCTGTATAAAAAAATAGTAGAGTATTGTTAAACAATATAATTTGAAATGGTTTATTTCACTCTTTGTTTAGATTATAACCATTCTACAATTCTAATTGATATTATGATTAATAATATATAATAATTTGTTACATTTATATAGTGATTTTCTAGGCACTCAAAGCACTGTACATCATACGGGGTATATTTCCTCATCCACCACCAGTGTGCAGCATCTACCTGGATGATGTACAGTTATGATAGTCTTTCATATTATAAATTATCGACAGTCATGATAGTTTTTCATATGATAAATTATCGAAAACTAGGAAATTTTAATACATTTTCAACATTACTCAACTTTGTTATATTTGTTTCTTTTTTCTTTTTTTTACAGTAGATGTTACTCAAGTCACCTCAAATTAACAACTATCAAACATTAAAACCATTGATTGATTTTTATATTGGTCTTTGACCTGTTTAACAGGAATGCCTTTTCATGTGCTATGGTTTAAGGAACTAGGCAAAATAACTGTACTTTCACTCCATTTTTCCGCAGATGATGACTGCACTGATTCCTTTACACTTAATCAGGTAGCTCGCATGCACTGCTACTTGGACCTCATATACCAGACCTGGCAACCCAACTACCGGCCCCCTCCAGTCCCCATGTCACCCCAAGTGGTAGAACAGGGACAGGACTCCATTACTGTGGAGTGGTTTCCACCCATCTCTGGCCACTTCTATGACAGGTGAACTGAGGTTGCAATGGAATAGCAAGTACCCTGGGGACTATTTTTTTTACAAATATATGTGGCAAAATACACATGAGCATTTGGACAGATGCAATCTGATATATATGAAATGTTGTGGAATATAAATGTGGATGTACTGTAGGCAGAGGGGAGACATGCCTAAGCATGTTCTGTTTTGTAAATATTGAGAGGAGAAGTCAGATATATTTTATTGTCTTTTTTTAAAACAGTGACAGGATAGATTGGAGTAAGTGCAAAACAACTGAGAATTCTCAGTGTCTGCCAAATCGCTAACACATGTCGTCAATTAATGGTGCACCGGCTGTGTCGCAGATACAGTGGAATTACTAACATTGCCTTCCAAAATCATCTTGTTGGCTCTAGAATATCCACATTTCAAGACTCATACCTGAGGAACTTTGTTAGGTTGAGTCTCTTTGTTAGGTTACATCGTTTTTTACTGAGCTTAATGCAGTCTGAGATATTTATTTGTGGGCCTGCAGACTGTCGGCGAGGGACCGTTATGTGAGAGACAAGTGGAATTCACTGAGGCAAGCAGCAGGGGAATCCCCTTAGAAGGAGCATGTTGAGACATGTTGCTCTCAAACTCTCCACTTGGACCATGTGACATTGTTTACTGTATATCCATATAACATTCTAACAACAGAATCTGGCTGCTTAAGCAGCAACAAGATTTGTCACTGCCCTCTGGCAAAAGTGCTTATTGAGTCATTGGAGCTGATGAGGGAATTCTTACTCAAGAGAAGTCTTGAGAGTAATGTTTTTAAAAAAGTGTGACAGAAATATAACTATTTTCAACAGTGTACAGTAGTTTTTCCTTTAACAGCTTATGTTTACCAACAAGTAGCCGTGTAGGTCAAAAGTGTTATTTTCAAGGATTATTAATTACATTTAGTGTAAATATTTCAATAAACAAATAAATACATATCAGTTTCTTTTAAAAAGTACATACCAACAAAATGTTACATTAAATTATTTTATTTTAAATATGGAAATATTTTAATATATACTGTTATTGTTTAACCCCATAATTTTATCTAAATTGTAACAGTTTCTTGCACATAGAATAAGGATTTAATTAGAAACCCTTAATATGATATGTATTTGTTTGTTTGTTTGTTTGTTTGATTGATATAATTTAATCTAAACAATTAAATGTACACTAAATGTGAGCAATAACCCTTGAAATTTATATTTTTATACTACACTACTAATTGTTGGCAAAAGTAGGCTATTATAGGAAAAACTACTGTACAGTACACTGACAAAAACAGTTATGTTTCTGGGAAAGACTAAAACATGGTGAGAAATGTTTTCTTATTTAAAATAAAAATAATTAAATTGAATTTTTTCATTGGTAGTGCATCTACTTTTTAATTAAAGTAGATGCACAGTTTTCTGTGTATTCAATTTTATTCATACTTTCCAAATGTAACCTGACTACATTAAACCGTTTATTTAATGATTTCTTCCAATCTGGATTTTATTTTTGTAAAAAATAAAACCCCATGTTTGCAATTCCCATCTAACTTCCCATCCACTTGATTTTGCTGTATCTAAGTTGCATTTTGTCTATCTCTGTTGGTTTCCTAGAGAAGTGGGATCAGTATGTGATAAATGTGCAGAAGGTCGCGTCCTCCTGCAGTACGCCTCCAATTCTTCATCCCCACGTCCCTGCTCCCCGTCTGGCCACTGGAGCCCCAGAGAAGCAGAGGGTGAGCTTTTCATACCTCCGCCATCACATCACTTCTTCTAAACACACTTGCTTTCCATTGGCTAGTCTTGCACCCAGTCAATGCTTCTTTATAGAATCGATATACTGACTGCATCACAATCTATTACATGTGTTGTGTCTAAGATGCAAGTGCCAAAAGTGCCTGAATATTACACATTTTCCAACTATTCTGATATAGAGAATTTGTCATAGAGGTGATTAACTCGTCTACTGCCTGCATTACGGATAAGTGTGATCTAGACTCAAGAAAAAGCCTTGATAAAATATTTGTGGTCTGTGCATGTCCCGTGGCAGACGCTTGTGTGAATTTCTGGTCAAGCATTCGTAATACTGAACTGTCTCTGCAACCAGAATAGAAAACCTCAATGTCTCTGGCCCATTGAAACTCATCACAAATAGTTTGTCTCAGCGGAATGCTTGCTTATCAGAGCCATGCAAGTGTGTAGGCTCTCCTGGTCAGAGGCAAGCGGTTGCCAAAATCTCTTGAGTTCATGATGGCAGCATCCCAAAGGAAATGTTTGTTGCCTATTGTCATGATGAATTTGCATCCCAAGAGTAAGATTCTCATTTTATATTCTCCTAGTATAGTAGGATATCCAAACCTGTAGATCTACTTCAAATCACATTGTAAATTCTTACGCTTTTGTACATAGAAAAATGCAGAAACATTTGTATTTTTTCAAAGCAAACATTCTATGTAAACAATTCATAAAACCATTGTAAAGCAAGGGTTTATACAAACAAATGACAGAAATTTGTTGTGCTCATGTTTCATAAATTACATCCAATGACTGTTTTCAGACAGGTCTCTCAAACATTATAGTTCTGCCATAAAATGTATGTCACTGTTTCTTTCTGAACCAAGGGATCATTATTAGCATGGTCCCATTAGTCTTTGTTGATGGATGCCGTAACCCTATTGGCTAAAACAAATATTTTTTCTGCAATCTTAACTGTTTCCCTGACTGGGATTTTATTTTTAAGTTGCCAGCCACTGCCAGCATTTTTTGCATTCACCTTTGATGATCTCATTATTTTTCACGTGCAACTGTTTACGTACACTATCATTTGTTTATGCTTCTTTTTCACCATGTTTTGATCCAGACATTCAACAATATTTCAGAAATGATTTGTCACATGACATTGACAGCTCAGGTGATTGGTCCAAAAAGTCAGTGTCCCCGTCCAAATATGTGGGCAAATATGTATATATGGCATTCTTCAGGTACGATTGAGCTCCTTGAAACAAACAGAGCAATGTTCTGAGTGTTTAACTTTTTGGTAAAATCAACCTACAGTTTATAGTTGACTTGGTAATTTAGAGTACCCTTGTCGAGACTAGTAAACAATGATACATATTTTAAATTAACACTCGCCTTGTCAGGGCATTGTGACCCTGGCTCCTCACACTGATCTTGTCAAAACAGCCAGTCTCTCTTTTAACAATACTTTATATTTGGATGAATAAATGTATTCATTAAAACTTGTTTTTGTTTTAAATATACTTCATTTGTTTAGCCTTTCAGTATGTCTTATATGTTCTCAGTGTAACTGTGAAGAGGAAAGTGAACAGTTAGCTGCCGTTGGGATTTTTTATTTTTCCTTTACAAATAGTCTACACAGCTGTGCTGCTCCAGAATTTGCCAACAGCTGCTCTATTAATTATTGTTTGTGAGTGTGGCTGGCATAAAATGGCATTGTGTCAGAATGCTCTTCCTCTGCAAATCAAAGTAGTGTTTTTTTTGTTTTTTTTTGTGGGAGGTTTTTGGCCCAGTGGCATATGGGGTATATGTTTTTGTGGTCAAGGCTGTTTCAGAAGCATTATGCTCATTGGTGCCATTCGGGAGACATTGGTTTCCTCGCTATTAAAAGGCTTCCCACGGTCAGGACGCAGGTCATGCCTTTTTGGTGAGATGGTGTCTTGCAGTTTTGATTTATATGTCTAGCAGGCTCATTATCAATTGGATCAGTGTTTCCTCTTCAAAGACCTGCTTTCATGATAATGAACTCACGCAGACAGTGATGGATATGGGTCAGAGGTGGCTGTTAACCTTATTATCAGAGAGCACTTCACTTCAGAACCCATAATTTTCACTAAATGTTCTACATGTTCTAAATGTTGGAGACAGGTTATTCATAATTCCTTGATATGGCATTCTCTGCTCAGGCAACACACACACTCTTAAAAATAAACATATGTGCTCTCTTAAATAAACATTAATACATGCCACTCTTTGCACTTATTGCAGTGTTACGGTGACATGCCTGGGCTTGCCGCTGCTCCAGCATGTAAACGGCTCTCTGTTTTCCCTCTTGGAATGATGCCCTATTAATCAGTTAGTCCCCTCAACGTGCCCCTCTTACACTAGTATTCATCCTGCGTGACGTGCCCCAAAGACCCCAGAACAGCTGCTTGGCGATCTGTTTGTTTGTGCTTCTCAGCCAGGGATGGAGTTTCAGCATCCGCCCTTTTCTGCCGCGTCTTCCCAATGGCATTGCCACTCCACCTGCCGGCCGTGGAGTTCACAGGGTTTGTGGCTCATGTCCTCAAGACACTCCTGCTGTTCTTATTCTCAGCCTACACGAGTCAGAGTACCTCTCTCATAAATCTTTACAGCCAGGAGAATTATAGCAGAAGGAGAAAAAAAGCACAAGGGGAAGTTAGGGCAGTCACCACTGCATATAAGGGGGACACCATACAACCCACTCTTGGCATGTCAAATCACATGTGGTTTGCATGCAAATAATGCAAACCAACAGACTGGGTTGGTTGGGTTGGTTGGGCTGATTAGAGATTGAATAGTGAAAGGGACAATTCGAAAGCTTCATCTTTCAGTGACTAAATATCTATCTGCATCTGGTAAATCTGCATTATGGAGCAGTTTGCCTAGATGTTAAGGGATGTTTTAATCATGGCTCAGAGTAAAAAGAGGCTGTACTACTTCTTAAAGGGTTAGTTCACCAAAAAAGTAAATTAACCTGTTATTTACTTTTTGCTTTCATCTTTGATGATCTCATTATTTTACATGTGCAACTGTTTACGTACACTATCATTTGTTTATGCTTCTTCTTCACCATGTTTTGTCTGTACTACTTCTTAAAGGGTTAGTTCACCAAAAAAGTAAATTAGCCTGTTATTTGCTCAGCTATCCTGGGTTTATATGACTTTCTTCTTTCAGAGGAACTGGCACTTCTAAAATCTCACCGCAGTGGGCAACGTGTGTTTCTATTCAACAGTCTAAAAAACTTTAAATAAAGCGTGCGCATCCATAATAAAACGTGCCTCACATAGCTCCGGGGGTGAATAAAGGCCTCCTGTAACTATGGATGGGTATCGTATACATTTTATCGATGCCGATATCGATACAGCTTATCGATACTGGTACCTATCAATACTGTTATCGATACTATTTGGTGCAAAAAAGATATGATGTAAAAAGCTGTTGAAAATGTCAAGTTATCTTATTACTGCATGACTTTAGCAACTGTATTAAAGTTCTTCAGTCAGGAGTTTGTTATCTTTGTGTTTTATTTTATTAACATTAAAGGAATAGTTCACCCATAAATGAAAATTGTGTTAAAAAATAAAAACGTTTATTTCTTCTGTTAAACATAAAAAATATTTTAAAGAATGTATAATTTTTATTCTTGTGCTGAACACAAATGAAGATATTTTGAAGAATGTGGGTAACCCAACAGTTGTTGGTCCCCAGTGACTTCCTTTTTTTTTCTTTCTACTATCAAAGTCAGTGAGGACCAGCAACTGTTGGATGACCCACATTCTTCAAAATATCTTATTTTGTGTTCAGGACAAGACCACAAATTAATACAGGTTTGGTACAACATGACAGCGAGTAAATAATGACAGAATTAACACGTCGAGCAAATCACGCCCACACAGTGGCGGATCTAGGGGTGGGGCCAGAGGGGCATTGGCCCCAGCTGAAATCTGATTGGCCCCTGAAGTGCCCCTGTCCTGTCACTCATCGGTGATTTACATTAGCGTTAAGTCGTTTGAAATTCAACCTGTGCAGCGCAAGCTTTACATGTAAATATGAAGGTACATGTGTATAGCCCTGATTTAAAATTGTAATTTTGGGCACCCCTGACATAGGTCGCGTCATTGACATTAACAGACGTTACAAAACACCGCTCATTCAAGGGCGTGCATTTATTGGCGGCGCAAGAGCATAACGTACAAAACGAATGTGCACAGTTCAATTGAATAATTCAATTTGCGCTAAATAACTTAATGCTGTTGAACCTACTTTACAAAGCAAACTTTTTGCTAAAATAAAAGCGTGCGGTTTCTCGGGTGGAAGTTGCGTTCGTTACTATAGCAACATTAGGTTCCAAGCGCGTTCTTTCAGAATCATCACTGACATGTAGAAAAACTGTAGCATTTTGTTTAAAATGAAAGTGAGATAAAGATCCTCACGTCACATAGAAATGGTGTGCTACAACTGTTTGGCTGAAAATAGTGGAATAGTGTGGAAAGTGCCAGGGGCGCGGGAACAGGGGGTGCTGAGGGTGCTGCAGCACCCCCTGTTTTTTTCTGTGGGCAACTGTAAACTTGTGAATAAAAAAAATATATAGGCTAAATTTGTTATAATAAAGATTCATTTAAACATTTCTATGGTTGCTCCGATGTTTATAACATTTAGTATACATTGGCTATTTTGCTATCTATTTCTATGTGATCTTCGACATATTTACCATTTGCCCATTAATTTAACAGTTGTAAGAATTAAAGTTATCAAAGTTATTAAACTGATGCAGGGCTATTTGATGCGCGCGTTGCGCACATCCTGCCAAATCACTCACGCAGCACTGCCAATGCTTGATTTTATGTTTGTGAATGTTATGTTTGTGTTGTGGGATCTGTAGGTTGTGGCTTAAAAGCGGAACGTGGAAATGTCATGGATGTACTGGAAGCAAAAAAAAAAAATGTTTTTCTTTTTTTTTTTCTCAGCGATATGAGTCATTCCCTTCTCCCAAAACAGCTTATAGCTACCTATTAAAATAGTTCAGTTTTGTATGTAATGGAAAAGTGATTAGACTATGTTTCGGGTTTTTTTTCTTCATAAAGTTAATTTAGAAAAACCTTGGGAGCATTTTTTGTTCGTTAAATGTTTTTTTCTTCTTTTAAGCAACGACCAAGCGGACAGCATCAGAGTTGATCGCCTATGTTTGATTATTTTAGCCTTATCAAATCATCACGACTTGACTAAAATAAAATCGATAGATAGGCCTATAAACAGTTCAAGCATATCACAGTGTTAGTTTAAATGTTTAACCTATATAAATGTGCAATATCCAACAGTTTGTGTGGAGAGTGGAAGCTGAAGCGAACTTTACAGGACATGGAGGCTCCAGCGTGGTCACTTTTCACTATACATTTTAAGGGTTTTTAAGCTTGAATGTAGCTTGAATGTAAAACATTGTTATGAATTCATTGTAGCCTATTCCCATTTGTAAAATAGCTAATTGTTGTCTAACACGATCTCATGAAAGTGTGTAGGCTATAGCACGATTTTCTGTTTCTATTTGGCATAATATTTACTATTATAAATAGTACAGCTATTATTTTTATAGTTTAATTTCAGTTTAATAACCCTGGTCCACTATCAGTCACAGGGGCTCTTGGAAAGATGCAGCTCATTTACTGATAAACATTCCTACATCATCCACAGAAGCTTGCTGAATCAGACATGCTCTCACACTTCATATATATACAGCCATATAAAACACCAACCCCCACCTTCCCTTTTTTACATGAATGAGTACTTTCCCAGATAAGCTAATACCCCAATGGGATTAACTAATCAAGTGAAATTGCAAGGCACTAATTCATGGCCGAATTGTCAGGTCACCTTGAAAATCAGCCTACCGATGCTGTAGCGGCTGAACCCTGACTCTAATACCTCTGGGACAGGGTTAATAGTCCACCGCGGAGTCATTAAGATAAAATATGACAGTTATTCATCTTGTGAAATGATTACCTGATGAATACAATTTAGCCCCCCCTCCTCCCTTTTTTGTTGCATGTGTTTGTTTGCAAAAATATATGCTCCCATCTTGAAAAGTTCTGTTGCTGGTCAAATGCAGTGTAAGTGAGGTGAGAATGTAAACCTGTGGTATCGAAGACAATTTTGTTGTATGTTTTTCTTCGATTCTGGCCACACACATACTCACAATAAACGTGTTGAGATGATGTGGTCTAAAAAGCGAAAAACTCAGTGCTCAGTTGATTAAACACATGAATTTTGTGCACTGCCCAGAAATGAGGTTAGCAAATGCTCTTGCTGTTGCCAGTTTGGAATTGCACAAAGGAAAAGCAGGAGAAAACACTGTCTGCAGTGCCCTGGCTTCTCCCCATATTTGATGAATGTTGGGGTACGTCACTCCCTGTCAAATGGGTTGCTGTTGACTCCAAATATGGCTGGACTGCTGCATATGAGAGGTAATTGCCAGGCTGAAACTGAAAGCCTTGTGCGGGCCTCATCCTCGGGTCGCTCGGATTTCAGTTTTTTTGCCACAGAAATGAGAGAGAATGTGAAGGAGAAATGAATGGACAAGATGGAGTTTAACAACATGGAACTCTATGCATCAAGTGTGAGGCTGCATTTTCATCATGCTCAACTCTTTTTTCTGCTTTACCTTACAATTTATTGCTCCTGCTTCAGATTAGATACTGCACTGACCTGGGTTGCTGGTTTTATTTTAGTGGTATTATGATGGAATGCTCCCTGACATCTGCACTAAAGTCATTTTGAAGTAATTTGTTTCATTAATGAAACCTATTCATTGTTGTTGTTTTTTCTCTCTGGGACTAAGACCAGACAAAGACAACACCAACATCATTAAACTGTGACTTTATAAACATGCAATAAAGATAATACAAATAAAATCTATCTCTTTATGAAAAAAATATCGTCAACAACAAAATTCCAGAATTCGGCAGTGCACAAAATTCCAGTGTTTAATCAACTGAGCACTGAGTTTTTCCGCTTTTTAGGCCACATCATCTCAACACGTTTATTATATATATATAATAAATAAATAGATACATTCAATTTAAGGCCTGTATTCTGTTTGCAAAAGCTTAGCTTCGATTCCATAAAGAAAATCTATTTCTTTTATTTTGCTGAACAAGAGAAAACGTAGAGAAATTTGCAAGCCTTAAGTTACTGTAGTCCCCCTTCTACTAGATCACAATAATTGATTTGTATCTATATATTGAAAACAGCTGCCTTTACAATTGTCCTTTCATTAACTGGTATAGGAATATTGAAAAGACTGCATACCACACATTAAAATTATCGTAGCTTTGAATATATAGCTGTTAAATGCTGTATAGACTTTAATGCATTTTGTTGCATCTCTTAGGACCACCAGATGTGGAGCAGGCATGCGAGCCCAGCGTTCGCACGTGGAGTCCGCATAACGGCATGGATCTGGGAATGGTACCTCCCCCCTGCCCTCTGCAAGGCTGCATGTTACAGCTGGAGTTTGCATATCCGGTGGTCCCTGGCTCCCTCACAGTGTGGGTGACCTTCTCCTCCCAGGAGGAAACAGTAATGCCTGCCATCCACAATATCATCCTATTGACTGTCAGTGGCAACAACCTGTCTCTGGGTCCCAGTAATTTGTTCTGCGACACACCACTGACCATCAACCTGGATGTGCATGAGAAGGTGTACGGCGTGCAGTTTTTCACCATGGAGCAACATTTGGAAATTGATGCTACTTTGCTCACATCCAAACCTGATTGTTCACTCTGTCGAGAATGTGAGCCACTGCACTATCGGCTTCTGCGGCAGCCGTCGTTTATTCACTCACCCCAGGGCATCATGCTAAGAGACTCGAGGCGAAGATACGTGGACAGGTGAGTCTTTTGGATTAATAAATAATTTGGTGTTCAATTTGCTCATTCACACGTTAACTAATGCAGTGAATACACTGGCCCTTATTGTAAAGATGTTAACAGTTATTTTTAAAAAAAGTATTTTTGTAGTATTCCTGGTAAATAATTTACTGTAATTACATGTTTTTAGGTTCTGGCTAGTGATTAAACCCTCTTACTACCTCTTCCAGAAAAAGTCATATTGACTTTGGAATTTGTCTTCGATTTGCAACTGTTTTACCACAGAACAAAACTAACATAATTGAAAGTTAGAGTGCGAAATGTGCCCGGTCAGCATTAGGCACAGCAAATCCCTGCTCAAATCTTATGGTGTCTCTCTGTTCTTTTTCAATTCTCGAGTGAAGCCAAAATAAACAAAGAGAAGGATACAGCTGCTGGTTGATTTCAGTCCAGCTCCTGGCATCAGAATGCCAGTTAACATGCTCTGCCATCTTGAGGTTGCTCTGGCTGGGCACCTCTGGTTTAGGCAGTAACATACTGACACTTTCCCATTAAGGCCAGATACTGGGTCTCTGGTCAGCGTTTCTGTATTGGCCACTTTGGGATGCATGCAAAATTGAGAGTTTAACTTGCCACCCACAAATATAGCTCAAATTTGCAGAGACCTCCAAAAGTTTTGAGGACTGTGCAGATCACAGATTTATCTACCACCAGCACAGATTAGCTTTACTCACGGTAGAGGGGATCAGGGATGGGTGTAAGATGGGAGCGTTTGTGATGCTGCTGTTTAAGCATCTATTGGAGAAGTTATGTGCAGGAATGAAAGGTTGTAAAGGTTTAAAATGGTTTGCATATCCAGTATATTCCTATTTTACAGATTATTTAAGACTGACACCACCCCTTTCAACTGGTTTGATTGAGGTGTTTACATGAAGAAGGTTTTGGAATTTTTAATGGATCTATCAGTTATTAGCAGGGTATTAACATATTATTACACACACACACACACTCTCTCGCTCTCTCTCTCTCTCTCTCAAAAAATTAAAAAAACTGTTGCTGAGGCTGTACCTTTAGTAATGTGCACCATTTAATTAATAATATGTACATTTAGGGACACATATCTACCTTTATTGTACTAAAATGCACCCTTTTGGATTAAATAAGGTGTACCTTTTAGGTTCAAAGGTAAAAAGTGTACCATTCCAGTTAGGGCTGTAGTACTCGAGTCCGGTCTTGGACTCGAGACGTTTTTCTATCGTCTCGGACTTGTCTTGGACTCGTTGGTATTTGGACTCGGACTTGTCTCGGACTTGGTCATCGGACTCGCCAAATGTTCTCGACCGAGTTGGTCTCGACCGAGTCCAGCAATATATGCTTTTTTTTTCTCTTTCAAAACAAAACCATTATTCTGGCTCGCAAACGGGTAATGTAATTGCCATTGGTTTAACTCCATCTAGAACGGGCATTGTCATTGGTCGCCTGTTGAATACACAGCTGCGTCATATGCCTGAGTGTGCGCGCTGCGCGGAGGCATAAATAATCTTTATTTTGGCCACAGACACGCTGTCGGCAAGTTGCATAATACAGTTTGGTTTTACAAAGTTCGTTGGAGTTTTCCCTCTCATTTTCCTTCGCTTTTAAATACCTTATTAATGCCGGTGCATATTTTGCTTTCACTTTCATTTCAGGTCAATTGCTTATCTATAACTTACAACGACACATTTTCTGCAATAAACATGGGACTTTAATTAACAAAATGAATAAAAATACACCATTACCATGCTATAAGCCTAATATAAAATTACAAACTTGCAAAATGTTTAAATTAAAAAAAAAAACAAACGGACAATCATCAAACGCCGTGGCACCAAATGAATAATAAAAAGAACGAATAAGAGCAAAACGAATAAAGCCTGGAGGCACGGAATACAACTGGATGTAAAATAAAATAAATTACACAAAAATGTAAATAAAGTAAAAAATAAGCAAACACTGTGGCAATGGCTGGGCGATTTGTCAGAGTTTATCGATTAATTCGAATTTAATGTTTTGCCACAATTAGATTTTTTATAAATCGAGGAATCGCGATTTTGAATAGAAATATTACCAAACGCTAATTAGACACTTTGGTAATAACTGTAAAGAGAAAAGAACAATCCAACCGCATGTCGGTGCACATGATTAACCGCTCACGTGTGATGCTCTCTAGATGCCATTCATAAAGAGTGTGTTTTTGTGTTGACGCGGGCAGTGGAATAGGAAAAATGCAAGAAGATGTGAGTTAAACATCTTTTAATAACTAGAGTGCCGCGTTTTTAGAAAGCCGTTTCATGCACGAGACGCTCCAAGAGACGCGAGCGCAACAGTCAAACGCGTCCATGCTTACATAGAAAAAACAACGGAACAGCAGCGTAATCAAATACAAAACCTGCAAAGAACTACTACTGTTTATCTGATGTTTCATGTTTACATCAGGGTGACAGGCTGAAAACTGCTGTTCATTGTTTTACAGAGCCTTTATAGTTAATAATAACACTCTAGGTGTTATACATTCAGTCATTTTGAATTTGAATTACTTGAGTTTTTTGGAGCATTTGTCTTGTATTATTTCAGAACATATAGCCTAATATGCATAATATAAGTTTGTACAAGATGTAGTTGTTGTTCATCTTTTCTGCAAAGATATTTAGTGATTTGTTTAACATTTACATCATGAAGACAACGTCATGTGTGGTGCACTTAGAATATACTTTTCTTTAACTAGCGGGTTAATAAAGAGATAGTTGCTTGAATCGTTGTAGTTACATTTTCAAGTTGACTGGATAAAATCTTACAAAATCGAGAATTGGTCAAATATTAGTGAAATTGCTAAACCTAAAATATCCTCCTGAGCCCACCCCCTAAAAAAAAAAGTTTTCATGAAAAACTCTATTTTATTCATATTTGATTATATGTCCTCTGTAGAGGACACAAGGACTACAATTAAATGGCATGAATAGACATCAAAACGGCAAAATCAATGGGAGTTTTTTTAAATCACCAAATACTTTTAATTTTAAATTTGTTTAAGGATGATTCTCAACTATGTTTTAAAATGTATAACAAAATTATTTGATAAACCATTTTGTTTTATGCAATATGTGTGTAAAAAATTCCATAAACTGGTTTCCCATTAAACACAGTGTATCTATACACTGTATCTAGTTTGCATATTAATGTGTTGCTGTTGGGACAGAATGTTGAAACATTATTTTCATAATGGGAGTAATACATGGCCAGATTTCCATAATAATATATAATATTTCATAAGCAAACTGATGTATAATTTATTTCCCTATTCAATTGTTGTCTCCCAAAATGCATAATAAACATGCTTTTAGTCCTGGTGTCCTCTACATTGAACATGTATGAAATGATGTCCTGTTTCATAACAGGAAGTCATATTTGAATTTGAAAACCCATAACATTTTCCTGAGTTGTTGCTTTATGACAAACAATCTGAAAATGATTCAGATGTAAAAGACATTACAGAATATAATCATATTTCCATAAGGATGTACAATTTTTCACTAAATTAAATATAGCCATCTTTAAAGACATATGAGAGGGTTTAAAAAATATTTAGTATCTCTATAAATCCCTGAATGTGCTCTGTACAGGACATCCAGACTTATAACTGTGACATGTGAGGTCTCAGAGAAATTCACTAATATAATGTCCACTACAGAGGCAAAAACTCCATAGCTGGGTCTCAGGAGGATAAATAAAATAGCCTAATTTGATCCTACAGTGTTGCTGCACATGCTTTTAGATCATTACAAACAATAATGCAACATTATTATATTAGAATAGAAGATATGCCGTCACTCGTATCACATAAATTATCAATAATTAAGTATGTGGTTTTGAAGAAGATTATTTTTTTCTTTCTCTGTTTTGACCGTCTCATTTGGACTTGGACTTGACTTGGACTCGAACCTCTTTGGACTCGGTCTTGACTCGGACTCGAACCTCTTTGGACTTGGACTTGTCTTGGACTCGACAAAGGTGGACTTGACTACAGCCCTAATTCCAGTGTCAGCTTTTATACCTTTTTTCCCTGAGAGCACAGGTTGTCCGTAAACATTACAACTGAAGCAATGTTGTGTTTAATTAAATAAATATACACTGTACGTGATAATTGACCATTAGTGATAACATCTGCTGCTTGGAATTAGAGTCACTGGAGAGACAAAAATATATTGTTCATGTTAATATAGCGCATTACTGTACTGATGCAGGTGTGCAGATGCATCACATTGGCACAGATTTACTATTTTTTCCACTTTCTATTTTCTTAAGTTTATAGGACTTTTTCCTCACCGTATTGTGCATGCTCTTTCTCCACTATACTGTAGCTGAATAAAGCAGACATGTTTTTGATGTAATCTGAGGTAGGTAAGGTTTTGGCTCAAGTAAACTATGGTCAACTCACAGCTGGGTTTGAGAGTCTGTTTTCTGAGTGATGTTGATTCTGAGATATGAGTCAATTACAATCACATACTCTGAGGTCCCATGCTGAATGCATTCATTACCTCAGCTCTGATCCAAGACATATATTGATCTTTGGTAAATATGTTCTGACACCTCTGCCTAACTTGGGTCACCTGTGTATCTCTCACTTGGCACTCGCTCATTAATTTGAATGGGGAGCCTTGGGTTTTGAATTCATACAATATGGGACTTTAAGGTATGTTCATAAATATGAGAGTAGGGATGAAGCTCTGGAACATTGTAGTAAATCACGGAGGGGGGTGGACCCTGGATGCATGTGACTCTGGCCTTCAGAAAACCCCCAGCCATCTGCTATTCCTCTCCCTAACCTGGCCCTCTTTGCTGTCATGGCTTCAAAGGGCACCCCTGCTTTGAGCTGACAAGACCCCCCTGCCAATGAGAGAGAGGCCAAGACAACTGGCCTACTCATCCACTTTAGGGGCCCCAGCTTCATGGAATCTGGTCCTCTTTGGTCTAAGACTCTCACTTATGTTATGTCAAGTCCACTGGCTAAGGCATTCCAGAAGCTCCACCCTCCTACTGCTAATGGTGGAATGATTACAGAGGTTTGATTTGGTGCCCCATAGTCCTTAATCTCACTGGAAAATTGCTTTATCCAGTTTACGGGATAAGTACATTTGAGAGAAAATTGCATCAAATCAACATATAGTTCTAAATTTTCATAAATTTTTGCATAGTCTGGTTAAGTGTCGTATGACCACTTTTGAAATTTGTCAAGGGATTTGGGGCAAGACAGTGCTGGGTGTTTTGGGACATGGTGACCTTTCACATTTACTTGAAGATCATCCTAATTCCTAATTGGATTTGAACCAAAATGTTCCACGAAGAACAAGAATTTGGCCTAGATTATATGTAATGTTGCATGGGGAACGTGCATGTGCTATACACCACTGTAGAGCTTTTGACGTCATAGCTGACCGCAGTAATCCCTGTTTAACAGAAGGAAGATTTGTACTATGGAAATGTTGAAGTTTCTTTCTAAAGTCACCGCTATGAGTTGATCTCCTTTATAAATGATTGACATGACTTCTCAACCAGAACAACTGGGAATGACCCAACTAATGATTTATCTACGTTGGTGTATTTGCTGTATTACTGCAGTTTCATCATCCTGACTGATTCCGTAGAAATACCAGGAAAACCTAATCTGCTGTGGTTATGGAAATATGACTACGTGCGGGCACTGGTGGAATTCTTTTAAAGGTACATTGTTTAGTGAGAACTACTGGTGGCTTGCCGAAATGTTGGCATCTCATTTGAAACCATCAGTTGCTATTTGCCCAGAAAAAAACGTAATCTTGTATATTCTTTTGCAAAATAGAGAACATACTGATGCTTGCGTATTGTGTTTCTCTGGAGGAGGTCACTTGAACAGCTACTTTCTTTTGTCTTCAAGCACTTCATAATTCCTGAAATGTATCTGTGGTCAGTCTTCAAAAAAGTATTAAGTATCTTTCTTTTTATCAAGAATTCCAGAAGGAGGACATTTTCATTTGATGAAGTATTGTCTGAATATAACTATTTCACTAATATGTATTCATCGTTAGACAATGGGGATAAAATAGGTGACAAAAATAATAATCCTAAAGTCATTAACATTTTAAGGTGTTACATTAGAGATCAAATCACTTCTAGTTTCTCTGTCTTTATATATATGCCATAAGCTTATTGGCAGGCCTGCTGATCTCTCAAGAGTGGCTGGCTCATGACATCATATGACATATCTTCAGCTGCACCGGTTCAATTGAGAATATAATGAAACGTGCATTAATAAGCCACAGATGAAGTTGTGTTAAAGGGTGGATGCTGAACAGAGGATGATGGCATGCTCAGAGACTGATATCTTTAACACCTCAGGACATGTGTGAGGAAGAACGTCTGGAGGCTGATGTCTTTTTATGCAATAGGAAGGAAGCGGAACTGGTTCTTCATCCATAGGTATAGGCATGAGTACTCGGAAGTGATGGCAATGATCGATCATGCAATGATCTGAACAATTCTCATTTGAAAACTAAAAACAGCTATAGTCAAATCCATTTTCCAGTACATCTGACATCATTTTACATCAGTACTGGGTGTGTATTTCCTTAGCTTAGTAAGTAGAAGCTGTGAACTGGGAATAAATTGTTCATTAAGAGATGCAACATATACTATAGCCTTCAGATAGACGGTAACATCCTTAGCACAACTTCACTCTTCAGCACAATTAGTATCCACAAAAAATCCAAAATAACAAACTCTTCCAAATATCCAACATTAGAGTGACCATATTTTAGTTTTCAAAAAAGAGGACAGTGGGGAACAATGCTGATGGGGGTGGGGGTGGGGATTGGGACATAACTCCAAATATGTCATTTCAATACCAAAAATACATATTTTACGGTCACCGTTATGCAGATTGATCATACACGCAGCTAAAAGGCTTCCTACCTGAGGCCTCTTATTTTATGGTCTCTTAAATAGTTGCTTATTAGCATGCATATTACTAGAATATTAACTATTTATTAGTAGTAATTAAGCACATATTAATGCCTTATTCTACATGATCTTATTCTACATCCCTGAACATACCCAATGTCTGGAATTGACTGGAGAGATGAAGGCGAGGACTCCAATGCAGGAAGATGGGTCTTTTTAATAATTACATAAAACAAAGAAGAACAAAAACCACCCCAAAGGGGGGAAACAGACAGGCAGAGAGCTGTGTACATTCAACATACCCACACACAATATAAGACAATGAATCAGCACAGGACTACAGACACCAAGAGGCTAAATAGGGAGACAAACGAGGGTAACGAGGGAGACACAGGTGGAGCAACTGAAACAATGATTAGGTAATAAGATGGGAGGGGGCAGACAATAGACAGGAGAGCACATGACACCAACAACAAACAACAAGCCATGTGCTCAACATACATAGACATCTGATGGCCGGTCTGGGCACACCAGCAGGACCGTGACACCCAATACTTAAACTTGACAACTACCTTATTGACTATTAATAAGCAGCACATTGGGAATTTATTGAGGGAAAAGTCATAGTTAATAGTGAACAAGTGTTCCCTATTCTAATGTAATTCATGGAACCTTTAACCCACGGGAGTAAATTTGCAACATTTTAAAATAAGCCCAATTCAGTGCAAAAAATGTGAATGTGGCAACCTTGCATCCAACACCAGCTGCATCCAAAGCAATTTAAATAGTCTGCATATTTATAGAGGCTCCCTGATGCACAAAAAATATATTCAACATTATAATGTTTGCGGGAGCAGGCGGTAATGGTCAGAAATTCAGCGGGAACGTCCCACGCAGGGCTTTAATACAATAACGCACACAATGGTGACGCTGGAAAGCACAATCCGAATCCCATATATTTTGGGCAATTTAGAAATCCCAGCCAGGCGCATTTTTTAGGTCCCAAAAGAGGACATGTCTGGGGAAAAGAGGACGTATGGTCGCCCTATCCAAAATAAGTATTTGATACACTGCCGATTTTTCAAGGTTTTCCACTTACAAAGAATGGAGAAATCTGTAATTTTCATCGTAGGTACACCTCAACTATGAGAGTCATAATTTTTAAGAATTTCCAGAAAATCACATTGTATGTTTTTTAAATACTTAACTTCCATTTTATTGCATGACAAACATATTCGATCCCTTACCAACCAGCAAGAATTCTGGCTCTCACATACCTGTTAGTTTGTCTTTAAGAAACCCTTCTATCCTCCACTAATTACCTCTATTAATTGCACCTGTTTGAACTCGTTACCTGTATAAAAGACACCTGTTCACACACTCAATCAATCATACTCCAACCTCTCCACTATGGACAAGACCAAAGAGCTGTCTAAGGACACTAGGCACACAATTGTAGAACTGCACAAGGCTGGGATGGGCTACAGGACAACAAGAAAACAGCTTGGTGAGAAGGCAACGACTGTTGGCGCAATTATTAGAAAAAGGAAAAAATTCAAGATGACTGTCAATCTCCCTCGGACTGGCGCTCCATGCAAGATCTCGCCTCGTGGAGTATCAATGATCCTGAGAAAGGTGAGGGATCAGCCTAGAACTACATGAGAGGACCTGGTCAATGACCGTAAGAGAGCTGGGACCACAGTCTCAACGGTTTCCATTAGTAACACACTACACCGTCATGGATTAAAACCCTGCAGCATGCGCAAGGTCCCCCTGCTCAAGCCAGCACATGTCCAGGCCCATCTGAAGTTTGCCAAAGACCATCTAGATGATCCAGAGGAGGCATGGGAGAAGGTCATGTGGTCAGCTAAGACCAAAATATAACTTTTTGGTATAAACTCGATGAATACAATCCCAAGAACACCATCCCTACCTTGAAGTGGAAACATCATTCTTTGAGGGTGCTTTTCTGCAAAGGGGACAGGGAACAGGGACAGGAAAACTGCATTATTTTCTGCAGTGGGCCAAAATCCCTGCTGCAGTGTGTGCAAACCTGGTCAAGAATTACAGGAAACGTCTGACCTCTGTAAATGTAAACAATAAAAAACTACATACAGAGGCTATTCCAACAGCAGGGCTTCATAGTAGAAGTAGAAGTCTGGGTGCTGAATTGGCCTGCCTGCAGGTCCAGATCTTTCACCTATAGGGAACATTTGGCGTATCATTTACACTTACATTTAGTAATTTTGCAGATGCTTTTATCCAAATCGACTTACAATTTGGGAATGTATAAAGCGATTAATCTTGAAGAGGCAAACAGACAGAGGAAGTGCTCGTAACACCAAGTCTCAGGCCTTGTTCAAATAAGTTCAAGCTAGCAAGGGAAGGAGAGAAAGGTAAAGAGCATTCTGAATTATTTGTAGAGGTTTGATTGTGTTTGATGGAAGTCCAGCCAGAAGAGCATTGCAGTAGTCCAGCCTAGAAATGACAAGGGCCTGGACAAGAAGTTGTGTAGCATGCTCTGTCAGAAAGGGCCTGATCTTTCTGATGTTGTGTAGTGCAAACCTGCAAGTTCGAGCAGTCTTTGCAATGTGCTTTTTGAAGGTCAGCTGGTCATCAAAGATTACACCAAGATTTCTGACCAAATTTGATGAGGTAATTGTTGATGAAACTAATTACGTTGATGAGGTAATAGTTAATGTACCTAACTGGATCATGAAGTTGGAGTGGCAGGGGAGACAAGAAGCTCAATCTTTTTCAACACCAAAACCCCAAAAAGTCATAAACTTGATGCCCAGACATCTTCAAACTGTTTTGAAAAGAAGAGGAGATGCTATACCATGGTAAACATGCCCCCGTCCCAACTATTTTGAGACCTCTAGCAGACATCACATTTGAAATGAGCTTATTTAGTGTATACAATTGAAAACATTTGTTATGTTATCTTTGTTCTATTGTGAATAAAATGTTGGCTCATGTGATTTGAATTTATTTTAGTTTTCAAATTCAAATTTAAAAAAACGTCCCAACATGGAATTCGGGTTGTAACAAAATACTACGGCTATGGACATTTTCAGCCTTGAGGTAAACACTGAATGTACTAAACGTTTTCTTACAGTTCACATGTGTCTGATGATAATGCATAATGTATGTTGGGCTCCATATAAAAAAATGTGATTTAGCAAACATGATCTCTGGTTTCATATGCGCTCTTAAAGGGACAGAGCTCTTCATGTTCATGCCATTTGCATGGATCACCATCATCATCATCATCTTGTTGATAAAGTACAATCACACAGACCTGGCAGTCCTGACATAGCTTTGATACAGCACCATCCAAGTTCTCTTCAAGTCTAGAGGTGGGCTTCCTAAAATCTGCTTTCTGTTTCTCTTTGTGTCATATTTTTCCCTCATTTGCTTTTTTCTTTTGTTTGTTGTCTTTCCTTTTTCCCTCCTTGCATGCACACTCACTCTTATTTCTCTCCATTTCACCTTTTTATGTCAAGTTGAATGTTGACTTATAAGGTGTATTGTGAAAATTAGCTTGGCACGTGCTGTGCCTTCTGTGTGGCAACTGGCCCGACTCATCCTAGAAACCTGATTCAACAACATACAGTCTTCATAATGCATCCGTTTAGCTTCCACACTGAAATGTGTCTGTTAGAGCTAAATAGATAGCTAAATATTAGAAGATATTTTGAAGAATGTGGATAACCAAACAGTTGCTGGTCCACATAGACTTTGACAGTAGGGAACACTGTGGACCAGCAACTGTTTGGTTTTCCACCTTCATCAAAATAGCGTTTATGTTTAGCAGAAGAAGGAAACTCAGGTTAGAAGAAGAATATAATATTTTTTTATTTGTCACATACACAATTATACAGAGTATAACCAGCAGTGAAATGTGTTCTCTGCATTTAACCCATCCAAGTGCACACACACCCAGAGCAGTGCACCCGGGGAGCAGTTGGGGGTTCGCTGCCTTGCTCAAGGGTCTCACCTCAGTCGTGGCCAATTTCTGCCGGAGCCGAGATTCTAACCCACAACCTAGGGTTAAAAGTCCAACGCTCTATCCATTAGGCCACGGCTGCCCCGGTTTAAAACAACTTTTGAGTAAATTAAGTTATAAAAATTAAACACTAGCCTATTTTAATTATTGGGTGAATTATTCCTTTAATGTTAATAAAACCCCAAACACAAAGAGAAAAATCACTCACTAATACAGTTTAATACAGTTGATTTAATAGGAATCAATCTATGTAGTGTTTTATTTTTATATTTGTTCATTCAGTTTCTTGAATGCTCCTGCTAAATACACCTATTGTAGCCTACCTGAAAATAAAACACTGTTTATTTTATTTGTATAGTATGTGTATTTGTAATATGTATCTCTGTTATCATTTATTTTAATAACAAAATAAAATATTGGCAAAGTTCATCTTCACCCACTTTGGCCTAAATATCCGCCTTCCGAATCGTGATACCCCTGGCCGAGGGGGAACAACACCCCCTCCACCTTTGGTCCGCGATTGTGCCCTTGTAACGCCATTTCGGCCCTGCCCCGGAGGCCTGTGCACACCACTGCTCTACAGTGCAATAGAATGACAGCAACAGGACAAGACACACATTGTACAATAATAATATACAGATATACAAATAGGCAATGTACAAAAAGCAAAAACACAATATATAATATAGACTATTATGTGTGTACAGGTCTGGGGTTTGCAAATTTGAAATGAAAAAAACAAGTATTTGTGATGAATAAACAATATATAATAGTGTTGTGTGTTTCACGTTTATTGTCATGTGTTCATGAGATGGATTGCTTGGGGAAATAAACTGTTCCTGTGTCTGGTCGTGCTGGTGCTCAGAGCTCTGTAGCATCGACCAGATAGTAACAGTTCAAAGAGGGAGTGTGCTGGATGTGAGGGGTCAAGAGAGATTTTGCCAGCCCTTTTGCTCACTCTGGATGAGTACAGTTATTGGAGACTGGGGAGGGTTGTTCCAATGATTCGCTCAGCAGTCCGGACTACCCTCCGTAGTCTTCTGAGGTCAGAATGTTTATATGTGGCACGTGTGTAAATTTCTTTTCTCTTTGCAACACTTATGTTTTTCTTGTTTCATTTTATGGGACTTTCACAGACGTTTTTCCCCTTATCCAAAACACAGGCACTTGCAGCGTAAACCTCTGATTTGTTTTGTCTCTTATTAAATGTTACTGCTTCCCTGCCCATTAGAACAGGCACCTTATAACTCTGCTGATGGTAGCACAAAAACACTTGGCCTCACGTGAACCTACACCGCTTGAAATAAATGTAATTATGGGCCATGTAAAAATGTTAATCAGCAGAGAAGTTCTTGTGTTTCTCAGGGGGGACGAGTCGAATGTAGATGCAAATAATGAAGGCTTTGTATATTTTCCTCTAGCTTGTGTTGGCTCTTTGATTAATGACTGGTGTTCATGCATGTTTTTGCATAGTTTTGGAAAGCTGAGAGATTTGGGGTTTCTGCCTGTTACAATATAGGTGGATGTGAGTAGACAAAATGCACATGCAGCTTTCATGTGTGATAGCGTGCATGCATGGCTTTCTTTGTCTGTCTATGGTGGGTGTAAGCTAATATGTCACATATAAGGGAAACAGGTCAATTTTGCTCAAAGGGAATAATTTATGATTTATATGGAATTTGAACAGACTTACTATTTTTTTTTTGTTTTAATGTTGCAAGTTGCTCTGTGAAAGAGGCTTGTTGGTTAGGCTTTCTTCAGACGGTTGGAGCTAGGCATCTGATTTACGATGTTGTCCTGTTTTCTAAGGACCTCCCTGGATTTTCGGCTCCTCATGTTTCGATGTTCTGATCGAATCTTAATTTGTCTGACTCATTCTGATCCTACATGGGGTTTGTCCGAACTTTAAGAAATTCCTTAAGGCATGTAACAGTAAGCAGATATTAACTGTATTTGATTGCAGAATATTATCACAGATGTGTGTATATTGCCTGTTTTACAATGGCCTTGTAAAAAGACGTGTGCTTAATTGTACTGAATGTACTTTAAATCTTTCAAGTACATGAAAAATTGTGCTTTCAAATAATGTAATAAATACAACCCTTATGTTGTTCCAAATCCGAAAGACCTTCATTCATCTTCGGAACACAAATTAAGATATTTTTCATGAAATCCCAAAACCTTCTGACCCTGCGTAGACAACGGAAGGACCACGTTCAATCAGTAGTTCAACCTTAAATTTATGAAGCTATGAGAATATTTTTTTGTGCACAAAGAAAAATAACTTTATTCAGCCGTTTCTTCTGTTCCGTATCAGTATTTGACACTCATTTACAAGAATACCACAATGCATACGTGTGCAGTCCTCTGCTTGCAAACAAGGTGCAGCACATCCGGGTTCTACGTCAGAAAGCCGGCTCCAGAAATTGAAGAAATTGTTGAATAAAGTCATTATTTTTGTTTTCGTTGTTCACAAAAAGTATTCATAAATTAAGCTTCATAAATTAAGGTTGAACCACTGATGTCCCATGGACTATTTTAATGATATCATTACTACCGTTCTGGGCCCGGTAGTTGCTTTTTTTTGGGTGAACTTTCCCTTTAAGTTCACTTTTAAAAAGTGCTCTTTGGAATTCTGTAATAATAAACAGAAATTTGTAACAAGATTACATTTCCATTCAATTTCTATTAACAAACAATTAAGTTTTCAAACATATTATAATAAGTTGGCACTCTATTTAAAATAAATTATAATGCATATGCTTCTATTTCACAAGGGCCACTAGAAACCTGAGGGTGGGTTCTTTTCACTTTTCACCAGAATATAATAAAGAGTATTTACTCTGTTACTAAATGCATTTGTACTGACCAAAGGTCAATGGCCTCCAAGGGACATTCGAGGTGGACAGCACTCCATTTCACTCTGAGAAGTATATGACAATGAGAAGATGCGACTCGAGTTTGTTTACAGATGTCCTCTGAGAGATGAAACATGTCTGGCCTCTTTTGCTCATTATCAGCCGCCGCAATCTTTCACCACCAGAAAGCTGTGACTCTTTCCTCTAAGCCCAGCACTTAGTGAACAGGTTTTGGATACATTGTCTCAGCACAACTTCTTCCCTCATGACATCTCCCATGGTTCAGATTGGGTACAGAGCCTGCCTCCTCAGACCGACAATATCAACCACTAGCAGCCGAAGGTTCAAAGTGACAGCTGAGGAGTGTGTTGCAGTTTTAGAATCAGCACTAAACTGGCACTACGATTGCATAAGAGTTTTCAGGGTGTAGAAAGAGCTGTGTCGGATTGACTCCGATCCTGTAGTGTAAACTTTGGTGCATTAGCTTCCTAAACTCATCACATTTAGTAAGGTAAGATCAGAGAGCTCCCACTGACCATTATTAGGAGGTGTTTGAGCTATGCTGGAAATAATAGGGAAATGAATGGGGGCTAGGGGCAAAAACAGACATCCCATCCTGCAAAAAACCATTTCATGGAACTAGTGTCAGAACTATCAATATGTGGAGGTGGGTGGGATGTATGGAAGCCTGTTTCCACTATGTGAAAAAAAACAACATAATTGTAACTTTTATCTCACAATTCTAACTTTTTTTTCCTCACAATTGCGAGTGTGTTTTTCACAATTGACTTTTTTCCGCTTATAATTGCAAATGTATTTCTTACAATTCTGAATTCTCTTCTTTATATCTCACAATTTTAATAAATATGTCACAATCCTGAGGAACAAAATTGTGAGATGTAAACTCAAAATTGTGAGATATAAATGCACAATTCTGACTTTTATTCACAATTCAGTTTATATCTCACAATACTGACTTTTTTCTCTTAAAATTTAGACTTTTTCATAGTTGAGAATGTATACGCTTTTTCGTAATTCTGAGTTTATATCTAAATATTTTCTGTTAACTCTTCTGTTATTTAGCAAGGCATATAATACATACATAATCAGGGAAAAAAACAAGTATTTTACATTAAAGTATCAATCACAGAGGGCAAACACCGCCCCTTAATGCAAAAGTACATGTGTACATTTCCAAAAATATGTGATTTTTATTTTGTTTTTCCACAGGGACGTTGAGCATGGTGGGGTTTACACTTACCAGGTCCAAACAATCTCCAGTCGGAGTGTGAGTGAACCATCACCTCCATTGACACACTGCCTTGGAGCTCCATACTGTGGAGATGGTCTCATCCAGAGGTGGGTTTTGATATGTTTCTTAACCAGGGGACCAGGACCCACTAGTGAGCCTTAGAAAACTCCCAAAGGGGGCTGCAGGAGGTTTTTCAATTATTACAATTAATATTAAAGTAAAAATAAAATAAGGACCTTCAAATATTCTGTTGCATAGTGAATAGCCTTCGAGAACTTTAAAGGGGTCATATGATGATTTTTTTAAATATCATTATTTTGTGTATTTGGTGTAATATGTTGGCATGCTTTAATGTTCAAAAAACACATTATTTTTCAAATACTGTACATTATTGTAGGTCCTCCATGCCCCGCCTCTCTCAAACACTTAGTTTTATACAAAGTCCCTCCTTCCAACAAGCGCAGTCTGCTCTGATTGGTCAACTGGCACAGTGCATTGTGATTGGCTGAACACCATTAGTACGAGTCGGAAATGTAAAGCCCCTTTCCATAATCGCAAGCTTTAACTTTCACATTAAATGTAAAGACCATCAGCTCAAGTGATGAAGCTCATATGTGTTTGCAGTACACAAACTGCGGTTGTGTGACCGTGTCTCCCTCTCTCTCATACACAACTAGCAAAACTCTGTATTTGAGCAATCAATAGCAAATACTTAAACTGATAACTAAACATACAGTTGTTGATTCAGAAGCGCCAGATTGTCATAGCAAATTAAGGATTACCTCTTATCCTAGGTTCACAAAACTGTCATCCATAAAATGCGTTGCTGTTCTGTTGTAAGTAATCTTAATGATTCCTAAATGCATCTACTTTCGGCAGGCCAAATAAAGTGCTTTTGCATTCACATAGAAAAACACAGTGTCTCCCTGACATGACTGCTTGCGTGAACACGACTGCGGGTACTAAAACCACGCCTTCTTTCTTTGCGTGTGAACATTTGAGCGGAACCACACAAATATTTCCACATCTTTACATAGACATGTGGGGGCATGTTTGAATGAGCCGTTTTAGGGGGGCATAGCAGAGTCTTAAATTTCATAAATAGTATCTCTTTGATTTTGAGACTTTAGTCTTTGCAACTTCAGGGATCTTATCTATGCACAATACGCTTATAACACTCCAAAGATAAAGGAAAACATATGACCCCTTTAAATTATTTAAATTAATATATTGTTAAAAATATAATATTTATATTATTAATAGTACGTTCAAACCATCTTACTTAATTAAAGGGATAGTTTTCCCTAAAATAAAAATTCTGTCAATAATTATTCACCCTCTGTCGCACATTCGTGAGAGTACCACAACACATGCGTGTCGTGCTGCTGACACAGTAGCCAGCATTTTGTTTGCAAAGAGAGGAATTCTCTCGCATGTGTTGTGGTACTGTCGTGGACGCGTGTCAAATTCTGACACGGAAGAGAATAAATGATTGAATAAAGTCATTATTTTTGTTTTCTTTGCGCACAGAAAGTGTTCTTGCAGCTTCATAAAATTAAGGTTGAACCACTGATGTCACATGGACTATTTTAACAATGTCTTTACTAACTTTCTGGGCCTTGGATATGGTAGTTGCATTGCTGTTTATGCAGGGTCAGAAAGCTCTTGAATTTCATCAAAAATATCTTAATTTGTGTTCCAAAATGAACAACGGGTCTCACTGGTTTGTAATCCCATGAGAGAGAGTAATTAATGACAGAATCCATATTTTAGGGTGAACTATTCCTTTATAATAAAAAAATAAAAATAAAATTCTATGACAGTTTTTTATTTATTTTTTCAGTTTTAGTTTGTTATTTTTGTATAGTAATTCAAGATGTTTACGTTTTTCATTTAAATTATATATTAAAACCAGGACTTGACATTAACACCCGCTAACCCACCAAATGTGGGTGGATTTTGGCAATAGAGGGTAACACGGTCACTCCCACTAACATTTTAGTGAGTTTAATTTTCTATAGACTACAGTAACAGACATCGACATTAAGGCTTGTCTCAGAAAAGTGAATTTTTTTTAAAAGGGCAAGTGCAAGAGAATTTTACTTCCCAAACTGGCCAACTAATCTGATTAAAACGTCTAATCAGGGAAGTACCAAAATGTCAGCAATAATGATTCTGATTCAATTACATTTGGTGTAAACAGCAATTGATAGTGGATAATCAACAGTAACGTACTCGGTTACTATCGTAACCTTGGTTCCTTGAAATATGGGAACGAGTACTGCGTCGAGTATCTACGCTAGTATCGGAAAGACCCTTTTTTCCTCTTCAACTGAAGCCTGAAGACATGTTGTTCCTCGACAACATGTCTGCTCCTTGGTTCATTTTGCCTGGCACATGCGTCGCCTTCAGTGAGCGCAGATTGTTCTGAGCTCACACAAGAAGGTTGTTCGCCAGCGTGCAGCGTCGCTTCGAGACGAGGCCACCCTGGTGATTTATGTATGACACCACGGACCTGCTGTCTGAGCGTACTAGCACATGGTGTCCCCAGAAGTCCAGCAGGAAGAATTGACAGGCCTGACACACTGCTAGGCATCTTCCCCACTGCGTTCAATCAGGCTCGGGTAACCCCACTGCTCAAAAAACCTACATTAAACACTTCTCTCATAGAAAACTACAGACCGGTCTCTCTTCTTCCATTCATAGCCAAAACACTCAAACGAGTTGTCTTCAACCAGGTCTCATTGTTTCTTTCAGAGAACAACAAACTGGACGCTAAACAGTCAGGTTTCAGGAGTGGCCATTCAACTGAGACAACGCTACTCTCAGTCAATGAAGCCCTGCGAATTGCAAAAGCCGATTCCAAATCATCAGTCCTCATTCTGCTGGATCTGTCTGCCGCTTTTGACAGTGTCAATCATCAGATCCTCCTGTCCACCCTCTCATCACTGGACATCACTGGGATTCCACTTCACTGGTTTGAAACCTATCTCACTGGTCGGTCTTTCAGGGTTGCCTGGGGAGGGGAGGTATCCAAAGTACATTAATTGGTCACTGGGGTTCCCCAGGGATCGGTTCTTGGACCCCTCCTCTTCTCCACATACACTACATCACTGGGTCCCATCATATAGGCACATGGCTTCTCCTACCATTTCTACGCTGATGACACACAGCTCTATCTCTCATTTCCACCAGATAATCAAACAGTAGCTGCACGGATCTCAGGCTGCCTGGCAGACATCTCGGCAAGGATGAAAGAACATCACCTACAACTCAACCTGGCAAAGACTGAACTTCTTGTCTTCCCTGCCACTCCAAATCTACAGCATGACTGCACGATTCAGTTTGGTTCATGAACAATTACCCCATCAGCTTCGGTCAGAAATCTTGGTGTAATCTTTGATGACCAGCTGACCTTCAAAGTGCACATTGCAAAGACTGCTCGATCTTGCAGGTTTGCACTACACAACATCAGAAAGATCAGGCCCTTTCTGACAGAACATGCTGCACAACTTCTTGTCCAGGCCCTTGTCATTTCCAGGCTGGACTTCCAACAAACACAATCAAACCTCTACAAATGATTCAGAATGCAGCGGCACGACTGGTCTTCAACGAGCCCAAAAGAGCCCATGTTACACCTCTCTTTGTCTCCTTGCACTGGCTACCAGTTGCAGCTTGCATCCAGTTCAAGACACTGATGCTTGCATATAGAACAACCACAGGCTCAGCACCCACCTACTTCCACTATTATGAATCTACATCCCCTCCAGAAGTCTGAGATCTGCTAGTGATCGACGCCTTGTGGTACCATCACAGAGAGGCTCAAAATCACTCTCCAGAACATTCTCGTTCACCATTCCTGGCTGGTGGAATGATCTTCCAACTGTAATAAATCTATGAAGCTATTATTTCAGCTCCGGGGAATCATTAGCTTACAGATAAAATATTGCTTGATTAAAGTAATATTAATCTTTGACTTATGATTTATACTGTATTAACATTTCATCCAGCGATCACTAACATCAGTATATCTTTAACAATTTAGTTTATTTTGCTTTCGTGGCCAACGATAAACAAAATATAGGGTTTTATACCATTTGAGCGAGGTAACACAATATTTTTGGCATTAAGTCTAAACTAGGAAATCATATCTCAAGACACGGTTCTTTATAAATGAAACAAGGTTTATTTACTAACTGCTATTCTACGGTACATGATCTAACCTACTAAAAACACATAAACATACACATAAACATACACACATACACTCTGTGGTCCTGCGAGCAATGTTAGGATAAAGTGTAAAATAGCCCTCTTTGCTATTTCATAACTGAGACCATAAGGAAGATCACGACAAAGGACACTGTCCTCTCTTCTGTATTCAGATCTATTCACCAGTTCAGTTAGGATAGAAACTTAGTTTGAAATACTTGCGTTGATTTAAGTTTCAGCAGGCATAATCTTTTGTTTCATCCCACGTGGTGTCCTCGTGTTTCCTGGAAACCTCAGATGGTTCACGACTCTGTTGCGTGACGTCACTGGGAAAACCCTCTCTTGTGCTCGGCGGTTGCCTGGTTCTGTGTTGAGATGGAAAGCGTTGTTGAGCTGCTGGTTCTGTGGTGTTACGGCTTTACGAAGTCTTGGATTCGCTTAGCTAGTTTGTCTCAGCCCGATGTTAAAGGCGAGTGTCCAGCGAAGCATCCAGGGCATCCGCGAGCAAGCAAGTTGAAGAGCGAGGATGAAAGAGAGCGAGCAGATTGTTCTTGTGTCCGAGTCACTGTTACGCGGTGGCATCCGTGACGTCAAGCCGCGGATGGAACCCTCTGCTTCAGCCAGAACTGGATTGGTAGCATGTGAAGCAGACCCAACTGAAGTACCGGCGAAGCCGCTACCATAAGGCCCAGCATTTTCTGGAAAGCTTTGAGCGGACGAGCGGTGCCTTCCTTGAAAGAGACCGCGTGGCGCTGAATTGTCGTGGCTTGCTCCGCTGAGACAGTTGCTTTCATCTGCACTGAGTCGATAACTGAGCCCAGGAATGAAACTCGTTGGCTAGGTGACAGTATCCTCTTGGCAAAGTTGACCCTGAGCACCACGCAATCTAAGTGGCTGAGGAGGAGGGTCTTGTGCGATGTTAAAACCGCCTGCCACTGGGCCGACTGGACTATACTCGACGCAGTACGAGTGAATTATGGAAAGGGAACAAGGTCACGCCAGTTGAGTCTCATGCAGCCTGTCTTTAAGTGAAACAATCTTGTGGAGAAATCAAAATAAATAAATTAAACTGCATACAGAAGAAACATGCAGTAAAAATGTAGTTTTTATATTCATAACATACAGACTAACCTATAGTTAAGCAACATAAAACGACCAAGACAGTGTAGTTTTCCCTGAAAACCATGATTTCAAATTTGACATAGATTTTATACAAGAGTTCAAATGAGTACTTAAAATGCATTATATTGTAATATACAATGTTACCTGTTTTTGCTCGATCTGGTTAACAAAAATACTTCCAAACAAAGATCATAGCAGAATAGTCGTGCATTTCTGAGGAAGACAGCAGTGTTTCATTACTAAATGATTCAGAGTTTTTGAAATTATATTATGTGTCAATGATTCAGTGGTCTATTCATAAAGACTGCCATTTTGCTTCATTCATGAATGAATCAGCCATCTGAACAAATAATTTGAATGAATGACTCAATGACTCACTCAAAGACAGTCACTTGCTGCCACCTACTGGCAGTTTACTTTCACATTCAAAAGAAGCGTAATGTTTAAGTAACAAAACTTAAACATTACGTTTTTTCCAACATTTCATATTTGTATATATATATATATAAAACAAAAATATGTACATATAATGTAAAATACCAAGTTTATAACATTATGTATGCTGTTATAATTTTGCAGTGTAAATGCAAATCATTTAATTTTACTGGTGACAGTCCGATAGCGTTGTCTTATATTAAGTGATGTTATAAATAAAATGTAGGAATATGATATGAAAGATGACACATGTATTTAATACAGTTAGGGGAAAAAAATCCCTTTCAGTTTTCCCTTTAAATGGAAAATCACCTGGAAATCATTTGTTTGTTTTTTTGTATGTAGTAACTAGTCATATAAAACGGAATTTCTCAACAACAAAATTGTGGCCAGTGAAAAAGCTGAGTGGCTAGTAATTTTGGAAAACCATTAGCCACAGTGGCAGATGAGCAAAAAAGCCCAGATTGTATTAATATTGCAAGTAATATTAGTAATATTAATAAATATAACAATCTAACTCCATCGAGATATAAACTTAAATCTTGTTACTCTTTCCTCTCAGATACGTTTTTTTTTTTTTATTGGAGAACATATAGTTAAAATTAATTGTGGTTAATCATTGTACCTATATTGACTCCTAGACTATTTTAAAATATATTTTTTGTTATAGTTTGGTTAGTATTAAATTATATAAGGGGCCTTTGAATATTGTGATGAATTGTGGGGGTCAACAAGGTTTAGAGGATCACTGATTAAGGCACTGATTTAGAGGATCATGAGATTGACCTTGAGGTTCATCTGTGCTGCCTCAACAAGACATTTTAAAGTTGTTAGAACATATACTGCCATATCCACACTGCAGGTTTCAGATGTGCATGCTTTTAGCAACACAGATTCATATCAACCAGGGGAAATCATCATAATGTTTATTACATATGCATTGATTTATTTCAGGTCCCTGGGAGAGGAATGTGATGATATGAACACTATGAATGGAGACGGCTGCTCCAGCCACTGCAAGAAGGAGCATTTTTTTAACTGTATTGGTAAGTGTAGAGAGAAAGCGTAAGTGTATCAGCGGCTCATTACAGCCATCCTCTGTCATAAGCCTATGACTGCATGCCAGAAAGTGTGGCATGCTTTTAAATGTAGTCACTACTGTGCATCAGTTTTGATTGACGGTTTTGCGAGATGTATTATCGTCTCACTCTGAAAAAAGCATCTTTTAGAGAAGCACTTTAGATGAGCTCTTTTGTTCACTCCCTCCAGAGTCAAAGCAATTTTTTATCACTAGCATTATGGCATCCTTGTAAAATCTGTAACACATTTAATTAAAAACGAACACACTAACAAAATCATGAAAGATGTCTTGGCACCGTCTCCTGCTCTGTAGTATTAATAAAGAATGCTTTCCGGTCTCCGTTTTTATGGTCAAAGCCTGAGAAATGATTACGTCATTGAAAGACAGCTGACAATTTTGTTTCCTGTTAGACACAAATGCAAAGAGCCTTATACATCCAAAATAGACTATTTTACTGCTCATGATATAGACCAAATCTATGACACCTATTCAGTGATCAGCAGATTGGCTTCAACCTATGTAAAAATAATTTTGAAAAAATAAACAATCATGGTTTCCACAAACATATGAAGCGGCACAATGTTTTCAACATTGATAATAATCCGAAATCTTTTTTTTTTGAGAAGCAAATCAGAATGATTTCTGCAGGATCATTTGGCACTGAAGTAATGTATGCTGAATATTTAGCATTGTTGGTATATTCACATAAAAACAGCTTTAAAAAGTAATATTTCACAATATTACTGTTTTTACAGATTTTTTTATCAAAGAATTGCAGCCATGATGAGCAGAAGAGACTTAGCAATCTTATTAATTCTTTAATTCAGAATATCAGACATTTAAACATTTTCTCTGAGAGTTTTTACTATTTATTGAAGGAATCACATCTGTGAGGCAGCTTGGAACTTTTGTTTTTATGTGGAACCATCAGGCACCATCGTGAATTAAGCATTTGTCTTTCTGACTGTGCAACTGATTGTTTTTATAGCTGCACTCTGCTGAAACAAAAGTTAGCGTTTGGTTCTCCTTATCTCAATATAATGTTATCTATGTTAGAATTAGAATCGAGTTGCCCAGGGAAGGTACAATTGCTCGTATCATCGTATCTGAGGAGTGTAACGGTGCCATGGTATGGTGTGGCGCAGATGTGTGTGCATGTATAACTGTAGGTTGTGCAGAAGGCTACGTGAACAATAGTTGTGTGTGTGAATGTGTGTGTTTGTCCCCCTCTGCAGCCCCTCGTTTCAACATCAGCAGAGGGGAGTGCTGGAATTTATGCAGAGGCTCGAGCCAACTTGGCACGGCAAGCCTTTGTCAGCCTTGCTGGAACCCCTTACATTGAGAGACAGACAGAAAGAGACAGAAAGACCATCTGTGTCTCTTTATCACTAAACATATGCTCATTATCACTATTTTTGGCACTTTCAGCCTTATTCTGTATAGCAGTTATGCATTCAACTGACATGGCTTGGTAGTTGATTAAATTGGTACAAACACTTGACAAAAAGGTCCTATTAGTTAACATTGTGCAAAGCATTACTAACAATGCATGAACTTACAATGAGCAAAACATTTCTTAGAGTATTTATTAGTCTTTGTTAACCTTTGTTAAAAATACAACTGCTCATTGCTAGTTCATGTTAGCTCAGGTGCATTCAAATTATTTTAAATATATAAAACAGTTACTTACTTGCTAAGTTGTGTATTAAGCAATTTGTTTGTTTGTTTGTTTGTGTGTTTTTTGTATTAGTAACATTGTAAATAAATGCTTTAGAAGTATTTTTCGTAACACTTTAGTTTAAGGATAAATTAACCTTATAGTCAAGTGTTTACATTACATTTAGTTTAAATGTATTTTAAATGGTTAATTTCTGTAAATTTGTAAATGGTATCTTCCTCAGTGTATTATACATTGTTGTTCTAAATATTTTTAGGTGCACTACTAATATTCAGTTTGTTAATATAAAATGCCAGAGAGACAAACAAAAAGACAGAGGAGTGAATGGAGAGACAATGTGGAAGAGAAAATGTGAAAGTGGGAGATATGAGAATGAGAAATAGCGAGGAGAAAAAGTAAAGGGTAAAACACTTGAATGAGAAAAAACAGCTTCATGGCCTGAAAAAATCATCCCAAATATCCATGAACTTGACAGTGCTCCTGTCTCACTCATGGACCTGGAAAAACCTGATTTGTCCGAAACCTGAAAAATGCTGCCTTCAGAGGTAGGAAGGCATCAAGGCACATCTGAAACAAATGTTTGCGCAACATCCTGTCTGCAAATATGCCTTCATCTGGTGGGATACTGAAGGCAGCACAGATGTATCTAGAGTCCAAAATTAACACCCGCAAAGCACCAAATTTGATAAACTTCAATGCAATTGGCTAGTAACTTTATTGGGACCTGCGGCATGATTTGAAATTACATTTGAGAAGGAAAATCTGACCCTCACTGATGTAAACTGTTTGAATGATACAGAGGAGACATTCAAGCCATCTGCAAAATAAAACATCTGTTCCGATTCTGTAGAACTCCATGTGGTGACACATATGTTGAATATTGCTCACATTAGGCCATAAAAGTGAACACTTTAGAAGAAGGATCTGTGATCTGTGTCTTCACAGATTTGAAGTGGGTCCAGTTTCTCTCAGAAACAGAAACTGGCTCTTCTTTGATGGGATGCTGTGAGTATGACATAGTCAGTATGCAAGGGAAAATTACCTAATAAACCCAAAGATATGGGGACAAAATCATGTATATATGCATATACGCTCACCGGCCACTTTATTAGGCAAACATGTTCAATTTGCTTGGTAACACAAATTTCTAATCAGCCAATCACATGGCAGCAATGCATTTAGGCATCTAGATGTGGTGAAGACGATTTTCTGAAGTTCAAACTGAGCATCAGAATTGGGAAGAAAGGGGATTTAAGTGACTTTGAACGTGGAATGGTTGTTGGTGCCAGACGGGCTGGTCTGAGTATTTCAAAAACTGCTGATATACTGTAATTTCCATGCACAACCATCTCTAGGGTTTACAGTGTGTGGATGGTCCGAAAAAAGAGAAAACATCCAGTGAGCGGCAGTTGTGTGGATGAAAATGCCTTGTTGATGTCAGAGGTCAGAGGAGAATGGGCAGACTGGTTAGAGATGACAGAAAGGCAACAGTAACTCAAATAACCACTCATTACAACCAATATATGCAGAATACCATCTCTGAATGCACAACACGTCGAACCCTGAAGCAGATGGGCTCCAGCAGCAGAAGACCACACCGGTTGCTGCTCCTGTCAGCTAAGAACAGGAAATGGAGGCTACAATTCGTACAGGCTCACCAAAATTGGACAATAGAAGATTGGAAAAATGTTGCCTGGCCTGATGAGTCCCGCTTTCTGCTGCGACATTCAGACTGTAGGGTCAGAATTTGGCATAAAGAACATGAAGCATGGATCCATCCTGCCTTGTCTCAATGGTTCATGCTGGTGGTGGTGTAATGGTGTGGGGGATATTTTCTTGGCATACTTTGAGCCCCTTAGTACCAATTGAGCATCATTTAAAATCCACTGCCTAGCTGAGTATTGTTGCTGACCATATCCATATCTTTATGACTACAGTGTACCCATCTTCTGATGGCTACTTCCAGCAGGATAATGCACAATGTCACAAAGCTCAAATCATCTCAGACTGGTTTCTTGAACATAACAGAGTTCACTTTACTCAAAAGGTCTCCACAGTCACCAGATCTCAATCCAATAGAGCACCTTTGGCATGTGGTTGAACGGGAGATTCACATCTTGGATGTGCAGCCGACAAATCTGCAGCAACTGCTATCATGTCAATATGGACCAACATCTCTGAGGAATGTTTCCAACACCTTATTGAATCTATGCAACGAAGAATTAAGGCAGTTCTGAGGGCAAAGGGGGATCCAACCCGATATTAGCAAGGTGTACCTAATAAAGTGACAGAATCAGAATGAGCTTTATTGGCCAGGTATGTTTACACAAACAATGAATTTGTTTTAGTGACAGAAGCTCCACAGTGCAACAGAATGACAGTGACAGGACATGACACAGACAACAAAAGAACAATATACAAATAGGCAATGTACAAAATGTCAAAAACAGAATATACAATACAGACAATTATGAGTGAGATCTGACATGTGCACATTTTAAATGAAAAAATAAGTATGTGTGGTGAATAAATAATTGTATAATAGTGTTTTGTGTCACACGTTTAATGTCAAGCGTTCATGAGATTGATTTCTTGGGGAAAGAAACTCTTTCTGTGTCTGGTCGTTCTGGTGCTCAGAGCTCTGTAGCGTCGACCAGATGGTAATCGTTCAAATGGGGGAGTGTGCTGGATGCCAAATTTGGATAAGCCAAAACCAGTCTTTCAAATGATTTCATGACCACATTTTCGTGACCACAGACGTTGGACTACAGGCCTGTAGTCATTAAGTCCAGTAATTTTGGGTTTGTTTGGGATGGGGATCATGGTGGAGCATTTGAATCATGAGGGGACTTTGCACAGCTCCAGTGATCTGTTGAAGATCTTTGTGAAGATGGGGTCAAGCTGGTCAGCACAGGTTTTAAGGCAGGCTGGTGACACACTCTCTGGTCCTGGTGCTTTCCTTCTTTTGTTCTCTCTGAAGACCTGGCGCATGTCATCTTCACTTATTTTCAGTGTAGGTGTGGTGGAGAGGGGGTTGCTGGAGGTGTTAATGGTTGTGTGGAGAGATGTTCAAACGGGTCGGGGGTGTTTTTCCAAACCTACAGTAAAAGTTATTAAAATTGTCTGCCAGTTGTTGATTCTCCACAGTGCTGGGGGCTGGTGTTCAAATGGGGGCGTGTGCTGTATGTGAGGGGTCCAGAATGATTTCGCCAGCCCATTTGCTCACTCTGGATGAGTACAGTTCTTGGAGAGTGTGGAAGGTTGTACCAATAATTCGCTCAGCAGTCCGGACTACCCTCTGTAGTCTTCTGAGGTCAGATTTGGTAGCTGAGCTGAACCAGACAGTTATTGACATGCAGAGGACGGATTCAATGATGGTAGAGTAGAACTGTATCAACAGCTCCTGTGGCAGTTCGAACTTCCTCGGCTTCCTCCTTAACCTCCAGTCTGTAAGCAGACTCGTCACCGTCCTGAATGAGGCCAATCAGTGTGGTGTCATCTGCAAACTCCAGGAGCTTGATGGAGGGGTCTTTAGATGTGCAGTCATTTGTGTACAGGGAGAAGAGCAGTGGGGAGAGAACACAGCCCTGAGGAGCTCCAGTGCTGATAGTACGTGTACTGGATGAGAATTTTCCCAGCCTCACTACCTGATGCCTATCTGTCAAGAAGCTGGTGATCCACTGACAGACAGAGGTGGGGATGGAGAACTGTGTCAGTTTATTCTGAAGGGTGTCCGGAATGATGGTGTTAAAAGCAGAGCTGAAGTCTACAAACAGGATCCTCAGATAAGTCCCTGGTCTGTCCAGATGCTGCAGGATGAAGTGCAGTCCCATGTTGACTGATTCATCCACAGACCTGTTTGCTCTGTTGGAAAAACTGCAAGGGGTTCAGTAAGGGTCCAGTGGGGGTCTTCAGATAAGCCAAAACCAGTCTTTCAAATGATTTCATGACAACATTTTCATGACCACACACGTTGGACTACAGGCCTGTAGTCATTAAGTCCAGTAATTTTGGGTTTATTTGGGATGGGGATCATAGTGGAGCATTTGAAGCATGAGGGGACTTTGCACAGCTCCAGTGATCTGTTGAAGATCTTTGTGAAGATGGGGTCAAGCTGGTCAGCATAGGTTTTAAGGCAGGCTGGTGACACACTCTCTGGTTCTGGTGCTTTCCTTCTTTTGTTCTCTATGAAAACCTGGCGCATGTCATCTTCACTTATTTTCAGTGTAGGTGTGGTGGAGAGGGGGTTGCTGGAGGTGTTAATGGTTGTGTGAAGAGATGTTCAAATGGGTGTGGGGTGTTTTTCCAAACCTACAGTAAAAGTCATTAAACTCTCTGTTCCCCTGGCTCAGATCCGGTCGGTCTCGGATCAGCCTCCCCCGTCCGCACGGCCGCCTCCCCTCCCAGCTTTCCCTTTTCCCAAGAGACATCCACACACAAATACCTCAATAAATGACCAAAGGGGGCCCATTGGTACCCAAAATCAGCGGCTGCCTGAGGTGCGAGTTAACTGCAACCTCTACATTATGCTTCTGTCCCCAAAATTGGATAGCTAGGATCATTAGCGGATACTCGACCACATCCCCGTGCACACACCGCACCTGAACCACGTGGCTCTTATCCAATGCCCCAGGCTGAATCAGGCTTTGATGGATCGAGGTTTGATTACATCCTGAATCTACCAAAGCCCAACAAGTACCCTCTTAATACTTACAGATTTTTGGTACATGCCAGCTTGATTGGGGGCAGCCTGCGGGGCGTCCGGAACCCGGATCAGTGTCCACACATCCATCACCGGACACCGATCTATAAAGTGCCCTGGGTCCCTGCAACGCCAACAGGCCGGCCCAGACTTCCCCGCTGCCCTAGTGGCAGGAAGTGGGTCAAGAGACGGACGTGGAGAGAGTGGAGGAAAAGGAACAGACGGGCTGCTCTGACCGGCAAGCCCTGCCTCCTTGGGCATGGACCTCAGCCCTGCTGACTCCGGTGCCGGACCACCCCTCCATCGGGGTTGGGCTCGAGGAGGGAGATTTACCCTGAGACCTAGGGAGAGGGACAGGTTTGGAGGTAGAAGGAGGGGGGGGGGAGATAGAAGGCAGGGTTTTGCCGACCCCCTAGCATGCCACCATCTGGTCCTCCTCCAGTTGAATTGCCAGGTCCAGTGATGTCGGGCGATGGCACTGGACCTACTATGAGGTCTTCTTCGGGAGCCGTGCAATGAATTTCTCCAGCACCACAGGATCGATGATATGGTCGACGTTGTTTTCCCCGGCCAACAGCCATCTGCGGCATGCGTCCCGGAGCTGTTGAGCCATCACGAAGGGCCGGCCGTTTCCTATAGTGATCAGCTCTAGTGATCTGAACCGCTGACGGTGCTGCTCGGGGTTTAGGCCGACCCGCTGGAGGATGGCCCGTTTGAGGTCGTTGTAGACCACAAGGTTCTGAACCGGCAGTTGTTGGGCAGCCATCTGTGCTTCCCCTGAAAGCAGCGGGATGATACACATTGGCCAGTTCACCTGCCACGCACATGCCTCTGCAGTCCTCTCGAAGAGGTCGATGAAGGCCTCCGGATCATCCCGTGGACCCATTTTGGTTAAAGGCACGTGGGCTGGCAGGGCCGGGACAGATGAAGTTCCCCCAGCCCGAACCTCCTGGTCCATCCAGCTCCGGAACAGCTCGCAGTTCTCCTGCTGCGTCTATATGAGGGTCTGGAACTGATGTTCCTGGTCCTCCCTCATGTCCAGAAACGCCTGATGATGCTCCTGGTGGAGTCCTGCGAGCGAGTGGATGACCTCCGCGACGGAACGGAAATCACATGCTGGCGGCAGCGTTCCTACTTCCTTACCGGGTGTCGGCACTAATGTAACTATGTAAGGAAGGAAGAGGATAGGGTCGGCTCACGAAGACTCGTGCTTTTATTCCAAACGCAAAAACAATAAACATACAACTCAATGTCGTGCTCTGGTGCTTTAAACAGTCTTCACTCTCCCAATCACTCCCACGTAGATCTCTCTCTTATGGTGTTTCAGCCGATGTGCACGCATGAGTTCTCCTTCCCATTTCTCTCTGCCGCACGTTCTCCAGACGCTCTCTTTTATCTGGTTTCTTCACGGTCATCACTGCAATCAGACACAGGTGTTATCACTTTGCACTTGACCCACTGCTTGTCTCCCAAGCCTTTCTCCCGCTGCAGATCCCACTGAACCATGCCCCCCACGCCACAAAAAGCAACAACAACAGTCAAGTTGCTAGGCAATTCAGTCAAAAGTACAAAGACAGCGCTCTGATGTAGGCTACAACATTGAATTTATATAAACATGATGAGATTTTGCCAAAATTATCTTCTTTGAAACAAATAATAGATTAATGAGACCAAAGACTACTCGTTAGATTTACCCAAAACTAATTATATTTCATGTTCAACCACTATAGAAACATCAGAGCCAGCGGTAAATCCCAGAAAATCTGTCAGAGGTGAGGAGATCTCAGGCGGCTTCATGAATGATCAACGGCCGCTGACGATCTGGAGCTCATGTCTGAAAACATCGAAGGATATTTTTTAAATAGACGTTTTTATTACCAAACTGCACATGTGAACTTTAAACAAGTACATTCTCTCCTGAAAACCTCTTAAAACTACATCCCATGACACAAAAACAGAAATATTTATACAATTATTCTGGATTTGGCATCTGACATGATACTTGCTGTAAGAAGTAGCGCAAGCGGAGTGATACAATTACAAAGGGTGAAACGGCTGTTAGAGCTCTGATATCACTCTAATATCGCATTTTTATCAGCCAATCCGATTTGACCAGAAAAAAACTGTTGTATAAATATATATATAGATTGAAAACAGTTGCATGGCTAGTGGAGCCATTTATGGCTGATCAATGTTCTGAATTCACTCATCATTGGCCAGAGGTGGTCAGTAAAGAAAGTAGCTTTACTTCGTTACTCTACTTAAGTACATTTTTCAAGTATCTGTACTTTACTGGAGTAGTTTTATTTTGAGTAACTTTTACTTTTACTTCACTACATTCCAAAGCATAGGATCATACTTTTTACTTCACTACATTTCATAAAACATGAATCTTATGTCGCTTTATGTACTCCCCAATTGTAAGTCGCTTTGGATAAAAGCGTCTGCTAAATGACTAAATGTAAATGTAAATGTAACATCGTTACAATACATCATGTGCTCCGAGACGCAGAAGTGGTGTCTGATTCATAAACAAACTGATTATTTTCAATGAACCTGTTCAATCGGTTCACAAATCTCAACAAACGATTAATTTATGAATAGAAATTATCAGATTGCAGCTGTTCTCGAGTCGACAACTCACTGATTCAAATGATTCGTTTAGAGCAAGTCTCTAGTTAACCGAACTCACAAGAAAGAACCGGGAGATCTTCTGAGCGCGTGTGCGTCTGATGCTGCGAAAGTAAGTTACTAATGTCGAATTTTAGGATTAATTATTGTAACTGAAAATCATATTTAGGTCAAAACTGTCAGTTGTTTGTGAACTAAATCTGCTGTAAAGTGTGATTTATTTAAGCCCACTGAAATGCTTGAGTGCATACACATCAACATCAGTGTCTCTGTTTTAGGTAAAAAAAACTAAATATTAAAATGACACAGATTAAATAAAATAACTCATGCACGTTCATATTTCCCACTGCTGTAACATTAGGAGTTTTATAAAAATGCTATGCATTTAGCCTTGTGATGTCTGTTTTTTATATGGTTTATCAACAGTATACATTTTTATATGGTTTAACTTAGATTAAGCAGCCGAGTAGACATATAAATATTTATCCATAACCATATTGAAAAAAAGTAAATATTGTTAACTGTATAGCTAACAAGCTTGCTAGTGCTAAGTTGAGGAATTTTTTAGATATAAAGTCCAACTATTTTTTATTCAACCACCTAGATAGATTGCATCTGAGGGAAAAAGAAAGGATGTGATGTTCAGAACATAACTACAGTAATTATAAACTGGGAAGTGATGCCCACTGGGGGCATTTAGCCAGGGGTGTTTTTACACCACAGCCAAGGTTTGAGAAGAAAAATATATATAATGAAACTATAACTATATTATACTTTCCTTAACATTTTATTCCTAACTTCAGGCCTTATTCTCATGTTATATATAATGGTGGCATTTTACAAAACAAGATTTAAAATAAGATTCATTTTGTTCTTACTGGTGAAAATCAGATAGTCAACTCAGTTTTCTCTTAGGTACATTACAATGCAAGCTTCACAGTGAACATTACTACATCACTCTCGTCAACGTAGTCCATATCGACAACAACATATATCTTGACTCCATATAGTGTTTTTTGTGTGAAAATCCCAGGTCTTTTGAGCAGAAGGATTATAAAAATATGTGCAAATATAATATTAAATTAAGTAGTCTATATAAAATTGCTAAATAAATATATCTATCAGTATTTTTTTAAGTATATAACATTTTTTACTCAAGTACTTGATTTGTGTACTTCATCCACCACTGTAAATGTGGATGTATACTTTGCTGCTTATGACATCCAATACTATTGTGTGTGGTCTTAAAAACACAAACAAGGAAGTAAAGTCTTTTTTTTCATTTTCAGAAATCTTAGTACTAAACTAAACTCCAATAGATTATCAAATATTTGTAATTGACTTTCATACAGAAAGTCACAAAGTATTTTTTTAACCATACCTAATAAATGCTTGATACAGACCAATGTTCTTCTCAGATTCCTTAAAAACTATTATCTCTACTCTACCTTAGGTACACCAAAAATGTACCTAAACATACAATTCACAGCAGTTTCTAGCTGAAATTATCACAGGTGGCAATAAAACACTAACGACTTTAATTCCTTTCCACAGAAATTAGACTTTTACCAGAGTGCATGATTTGAAAATTAACAAATTTTGTATCACATAATCAGCTCCATATATTTGGCTATTCTGACATAGTAAACTTGCTCTGTAGCACATCTGGTACAGCAATGCACTTGTGTAGCACTTGGGTATGATTCCCTAAAATTATAAAATAGCTTAAAGCAAGGCATTTATATCTCACATTTTCATTTGTTAACACTATTGTTTAAGGTTTAGTGCGATAATACATAGAGCGTTAAACTTTTAGGGCCATTCACCTGACATGAAATTCTAAACTGGCACTATGCATACACCGAGTAAAATGTACTTTGTGAAAAACCGAGTGCTGCATTAAATTTTAGCCTGACCTGTAAGATAGTTACTCGAATACATGATAGTTATGAAAGCCATTTAAATAATATTATTGATGGGATATATCAGATTGATTATTATGATTATGCATTAAATTAGACTTTTACTTAATGCAACTTAATGTGGGGATTAAACAATAACTAGCGGACCTTCAGGTCATCATGTTATCAGGATAGACTGAAAGAGAGGAACCAGTCAATGACTTTGTTGTGCAAGAGGTCTATCAGATGTAATTTCTCTTTCTTTCTTTCTTTCTTTCTTTCTTTCTTTCTTTCTTTCTTTCTTTCTTTCTTTCTTTCTTTCTTTCTTTCTTTCTTTCTTTCTTTCTTCAGTGAGTTTAGGCTCTTTTCTGATTTGTCACCGTGGAGTCTTATGAAACTATATGCAAAATAATGAGCAACTTAATAAACTCCTTTAGTTAACTGAAATATTTTTATGCTGTAACGTTTTAATAGATAAATATTTATATTTAATGGATTTTTTGAGTGATCATTCAAACAATAAATAACTGAATAAAATGCAAGAAGAGCTCTATTGCAACTCTATGCAAATATGTGATATTTGGCTGTTTAAAATTTAGGCATTTAAAAAAAATACAAAGTACATTTTACTGTTAAAAGAATAGTTTTGCTGAAAAGGACAATTTTATAATCATCTTGTACATACCAAATATTTTGCGAAAGACAACATGAGCAAATTGATTAAATATCATATGCAATTCACTGATCAAATAAAGGATTCACAAATTAATTTGAATCCCCCTTTTCATATATATAATTCTGATAAATGCTGCTTTTCGTGCTGTAATGTTTTCAAGTTGTATGGATAGCAAACTTAAGATGCAATGTTGTCTCTGTCATTTACAGTAGATTTACAGACTGCAGAATTAATATCTGATGTATTTGATATATACTTTCTGTTAACTGTCACTGGCCCACCGGTGGGCCCATTTGCCATTTCATGTTTAAAACAATTATATCCTATACTTAAACTGATCTAATATTGACAAACTATATATCGTTGGAAAGCTCTAAGTGTGTACTTTTCATATTTGACCACTGTTTTGGAGGAAATATTATGTAGTGACAATAATGTATTAATTTGTGACAAGAGAAGGTAACAAAAAAATCAAAAGTATACCAGGAGTTATGAAAAGCCAATAAACACACTTACAATCACTTAAACTTCAGTTTTTATGTTAACTTCAGTTTAGTTATTTTCTAGTATTTGTCCAAAATATTTTACATCTTGAACACAATGTTTTAAATAATAAAAAAAGGATATCAATCTTTGCTGTGGTGTGAGGTCAAGTGGTCTCCAAGTGTCCTTTAGGAATCATCAATTGGACATGAATGTCACCTAGTGGCCTTTGTTGGTATAACAGCTCACAAAAATCTCATTTTTTATGATATCAGTCTCAAATTTGGAACACAACTCTTTTAGACCTATAGCTTTTATTTCATATAATTGTTAGGGTGAACCAATTTTTTTATTGATATGTTATTTTAATAAAATATAAAAGTTTTATTGCAGTACATTTTTATTACAATAAACTTAAACAGCTATACATTTTTTGTTAACAAATTTTTTAAACTACAGACACCTGTGCAAGAAACTTCAAAGTCTCTTCTTTAAAACAAGACCAGAATGAGGATCATATTCAAAAGCGTTCCGGAATTATATTCATTTGAATTTCGACATTACGTTTGCAGGCCTACACTCAAAAATGGGCGTGACAGTTAACAGGTTAAAGATATTGCCCCTTCTTGTTTGTAGCCTGTACCATGGCTAACTAATTTTAAAAGACTAGTTAAGGTACTTAAAATTTTGAATAGTTTGTGGCTTGACAAGCTATTGTTTCAAAGCAGCTTCCCAAAATGTGTATCATAATTATATTCAGAGAAAATACACATGCTACAAAGTCTGAAGTACGTTTTTTTTTACCTTTAATATATATATATAGTATTTTTTGGAATTTATGTGATACTAACATGATTGTTTCTGTCTTTCTCAAACACAAACATGCAAACTTGTGTTCAGATGAGCCCAGCATGTGCTACTATTATGATGGCGACGGCGTCTGTGAAGACTTTGAGCGTGAGACGAGTGTGAAGGATTGTGGCCTGTACACGCCGAATGGTTTTCTAGACCAGTGGGCTTCCTCAGTGGAAGTGTCCCATGATGAGAGGCTGTACTGCCCAGCTGACGTGGCTGCTGGATATCCTGCTATTACTAAGGTTAGTGTCCCTGTAGATTTAGCCTTAGATACATTTATACATACAGTGATAGAGGTAAAACGCCTAGTGGGTGTTTCAGCTTGATTAGTGTAAGTTGTATACTGAGGCATGTCAACTCACTGTAGTCTTTGCACCATATCACTGTGCAGATTGTATTGCTCAACTTTGTATTGCTAACATTCACTCATGTCACCTCAAACAAACAACTCTCTTTGAAAACGAATGTTTTCTGGTCACTTTGCCATTATAAACTGGCATCGGTGTAAATTAATTTTAGACACTTTGGACATTTCTGGACCTGTCATGTTGAGTCACTATGATTTGTATAGCGCTCTTAACAATGCAAATTGTGTCAAAGCAGCTTTACATCAGCGTTATATAAAGCTGGGTGGCTTTATATCAGCTTTACACTATTTAGACGGGGAAACAGTTTGTCAAAATAGTGATATTCTCCTCTGGCCGGACAAAATCAATAGTTTAAATCTAGGCTAAAGCAGAGTCAGATTGTGCAAAGGACTCATCTGGTACCTGTGGTCTTGTCCCGATGGCCGTCTAGAAGACAGGGTCTTCAATGGGGATCAGTCTCTGGAGCTCATCTAGTTGTCCTGGTCTCTGCTGACGTTCAGGGCTGAAGAGGTCATCTCTAGGTCCTTATCCACCATTTGATCTGGATACGAACTGTATCCGAGTGGCTGCAGTGACCATCTGATCTGGATACAGTCTGGATCTGGAAGGTTACGGTGACCATCGGAATAAGAAAGAAACAGACTACTATTAGCGTAGATTCCATTCTTCTAATGATGTAACAAATACACTGGGTATTTTGGGAAGTGTTCACGGTTCCAGTTGACCTAATTAATGCAGCCTAACAATCCTTTAATGGATTTTAATGATATAAATGCGATAGTGCATTATGTGTAAGCCAGGTTAAAGAGATGGGCCTTTAATCTAGATTTAAACTGACAGAGTGTTTCTGCTTCTTGAACAGTGTTAGGTAGATTGTTTCAGAGTTGGGGCGCTAAATAGCAAAACGATCTCCCGCCCACAGTTAATTTTGATATTCTAGGTATTATCAAATGGCCTGAGTTTTGAGATCGCAGTGGACCTGAAGGACTATAATGTGAAAAGAGCTCACTACTATTTGAGGAATATTGCTCAGCAAAAACTTTTTCAATTTGACAAGCTGTAATATAACATATGCCATCTTTACCAGTCCAAAATTGTTGAGGTTTCTTGTGACACTGACGTGAAATCAGACTTTATTTGCCCTGATGGAAGGCATAATTAAACTATATAAACGATTAAACAATGTATTTATTATATTTTATATTGTTTTTTTGTGTACAAAAAGGTCTGGTTTTAAAGCTAGTCTTGAGCCTTTTAACCCTATTTAACCCTGTTTCACATATAATCGTTTTATTTAATTTAATAATTTATTATTATTATTATTTTATAAATTAACATTTTATTGAGCAAAGATTTTATCTATATATATATCTATATAAAACAAAATGTTTGTATATAAGTTTTACAATCAGAAACAAAAATAAAAAATATCCAAAAGTCCAAACTAAACCAAAATATGCCATCTGATGCATTTTTCTGATATTTATGTGGCCAAAAGGTGTCGTTACTATTTTTCTGTTTCCTTGACCGTGGTAGTTCCCTTGCTGTCTATGGAGGCTCAGAAAGCTCTTAGATTTCATCAAAAAATAATCTTAATTTGTGTTCCAAAGATAAACAAACGCCTTATGGGTTTGGAACGACATGAGGGAGAGTAGTTAACGACAGAATGTTAATTTTTGGGTGAACACTTTAAAACAAATCAGCAAAGATGACTTTATAAAGTTAAGCCTTTTGGAACTCTTGCTGAATTTTGCGAAATATGGTCCTTTTCATTGAAGAACTTTGGCTTGCCACAAATACTTGCATTAGTTCCTTTGGTAAGACTGGAGATAAAATCTCCAGAGCTGAGTAGACCATAAATATGTCTGTGAAATTACACACCGACCTCAGTGTCAAACGGCCCTTGTGCACAATGTCCTGGTCGGTTGCCTTCTAAGAACAGACGGTGTTATGTATGGCTGAGGAATGGCTGAAATTTTTTCTCAAAAATTGATTTTGCTTGTTAATGCAAAACCAATTTTTTATTGTTGTTGTTTGTTTGAATAATAATAATTAATAATAATAGGTTGAATATTTCCAAAATTCAGAAGGGTTTGGACATGTCTCGTACCTTCGATGCCCATTCACCCTTGTAGGGAAATGAGCGTAGCCGATAGGGATCTGCTGGGATGGTTTCAGGGTGCAGAGGGGGAGGATGGGTCTGTGCTGGAGCATCAGATGCCAGTGGGCCTGGAGCCACTGCTTTAAGCTATGTGCCGTGAAGAACAAACTGATCTTTAGGTCAAGGGAGCATATTTTCATTCATGTGAAAGCCACATTTGAAAGCTTGCACACTGTAGTGTTTCTGCTCTCCACCTGACATTTTAAAGACCAGCTGTGTGTCTTGCATCTAGAGAGAACACAGCGTCTTTTCTTCTGTGTGGCCTGGAAGAGATACTCCTGATTTAGGTCAATTACTGTAACTCTAGTCCTTTTTCATCAATTTGAACCCTAATTAACATTTAATACCATTGAATCACGGAAAAGTTACGCATTGTGGATTCCAGTGAAAATTCCTTTTTTATCAGGATGTTAAGTTAAATTATGATTTGCATGACAAGCTACACTTTCAGTTCAAGTTACATTAGTTTTACATTAGTAGTTACATTGCAGTCACACTATTATTTTTGCAGTGATGCCATAGAAGAACCACTTTTGGTTCCTCAAAGAACCTTACAGCGAGCAGTTCTCGGCATCTTTTTTTTTTCATAGTGTGGAGAAAATTTTTCATGTATGTACATTTTTTAATGGAACCAAATGGATAAAAACAACAACATTATTTTAATATGTTTAATAATATTTAAGAGTGTACAATCCATCATTATGATTTGTACGACAGCATTTTGGTGCCACGTAAAAAAATGGAAGATTATGAGATTAAAGTCGTAATATTCCAAGAATTAAGTCGAAATTGCTAAAATAAAGTTGAAATATTACGAGAATAAAGTCGAAATGTTTCGAGAATAAAGATTAAAGTTATAATATTTTGGGAGTATATTAGCAGATTGGGAGCACCGGGAGAAATTCCAAAGTCGGTTATAGCAAAATACAAACAATGTATTGAACGCAACAATATTCAAATAAATTCCGGTGGCCAGGCAACTTCTCCCGGTGCTCTCAATCTGGGCCATTTGTATGCGCAATAGGCTATACTCTCAAAATACTGTAACTTTTATATATCCGATTTAAATTCTCTAAACATTTCCACTTGACTTTATTCTTGTAGTATTTCGACTTTATTCTCAAAATATTATGCCTTTAATCTCATAGTCTTAGTATTTTTTTTATTTTTTAAAGCTGCCTCTTTAAAAAAAAAATATTAAGTAAGTTTTGCCTCTTTGTCACCATCTCTGTTTGAAAACCTGGAAATGCAGCTCTTTGCGGAATTATCTTCCTTGCATGGGGTTGTGCACTGGCATGGCTCCAGTGTGGATGAATCTAATGTTTTGAGGAGTATGTGTGTCAGTCTGTCAGTCACCGCACAGGTGTGGATACTATATTTAGGAATCACAGATCCTTGCCTACATCTTGGAATATATGACCCAAATAAGAATGTTCACCATATATTGCTATCTGAACAAGTAAGTAACAAGTCTGCCACATTTGTTCTGATCAAATAAGGAAAAAGCATTACAATAAATCGCACTACCAATGGTAGTTCAATCAAACGATTTGTTAGTTAATATCACAACTAACTGTCCAAATTATTATTATTGTTATACTTTATTATTAAATTATTACCGTTAACAACATCATCATTGCGTGACAATGAGTATAGTGTGTATTAGCGTGTAGATTTCAATTTCTGCACAGTCTAATCTCTAATTGTCAGACCATTCAAATTTCATATTATGAAATTATTTTAACCCAAAAAGTAAACTATGCTCCCTTCGAACTGATTTTCTTTAAAATACAAATCTTGTTTAATCCCAGGCTATCTGTAATCAGAAGCACAATTAAAACTGAAATATAATTTAATTTCACCCACATGTGTTTCATATACATACAATCCTTTCTAGATTACAATCCGCCATTAGAATGATACATTTATTTATTCTAGCTGCTGTGAGAAAAGGCTATAAACGTTCCGTCACCTACAGGATCCTCACATGCGATAGCCTACTAGCCTGGACAACTTCTTTGTTTAGAGACGAAGCAGCATGCTCGAATTTCCCGTGAAAACCTACCCATACCACCCTAATTAGAAAACATTATTATAATCTAACCGTTGTGGATCGGGCTAAAGTAAGGTGATATTTTTGAACACTGGCTGGTTTTGTCCTTGCTCAAATATTGATTTCAGATCATTTTTAACCCAAAAAGTTATGAACTGCAGCTTTAAAGTGGCACTAAAAAGCCGTCGTAGATTTGAACTTGATTTGCTCTGAAACTTTTCATATGTTAACTAAAGAAGTGCTTTAGCCAAGTGCACTTGTTGGATAATTAGTCTTTTTTCATTATTCACTTTTTCCTGAATGTGTTATTCAGTTTCAGGCACATGCCTTTTTTGCACAACAATAAAATAGCATGCATGCATTGTGCACTTTTCATACATTATGAATATAATGGCTTATACTACTATCATCTGGCAAAAGTTTTTTGAGTTATCTTTACATAGCACATAGTTTTGTAAATGCATCCTTTCCAGTTCTGTGCATGTCTAAATGTCTGGGAAAATTATTCACGTTGTTACACAGACCGGCTAATCGTGCATCAAAATTACTGTTGACTTATTTCAATAATTACCTGCTCCTAATTTTACCTGTCTCTTGAGCTAACTGCTGCTGGGGTCAGTTGAGGTACTTCTTACACCCCACACCTGGCCAAGCACGAACAGAACTCAGAGTTTTCTGATGTAATAATGTTTGAACAGAACATCTTGTTTATGCGGTGGTACCATTGGGATGCCGCTTTTAGCTGATGCTGGTCCGGGGGGAATCCACCAGTTAACAGTAAGTAAGCACACACCCTAGCAGAGTATGGTCAAATAATGCAACCAGCTGATCTCAAATGTGTCCATGCTTCTCAGCAAGTGATGACGTAAGCTCCATTGCCCTGGAGGCATAATGACAGCACAAAGGAGAACATTGTGCTGCTGAAGTCTGCGTGTGAACAGACACAACCACAAAACACTGGCAAGGTCTTGCAAGGTGAGAGGGACAAATGAGTCATGCCCATTTCCTTGTTGGTTCACCAATCGTCTTTAGCAATGCTTTGATTGCTGTGTGGCAAGATCATTTTGTGCAGTCAACTCTCAGGGTTTCCTAACTAATGAGATGTCCAGAGATTTAAGGCTGTCGGTTGATTTTGCGAAAATTTATTTTAAGAATGTGAATTTTATTATTTGTGCAACCAGAATTGGGGTAGCTGGGTTGCCAATCTTGTATAGCTTCTTCTGCTTCATGTATAACTTAAAAAAAATACTATTTGGTTTTCCAATTGAAGACTGGACTGGCAACCTCCATTTACACTGCTGGCTGTTAACACATCAGGGTTTTTGGAAGCCTGTTGAACGAGGGCTGTTTATGTGATGTGGAGGTAGTGGATAGACGGACTGCTCTTGGGAAGCAATTGGCCAACTGCATATTTTCATTGTATGCCCACAGATGCGAGAGCCAATTGTTTATGCCTTACACTAGATGGTTTATACCTTACACTAGATGACACACTAGATGGAAGCCATACAAGGTGCAGTCCCACTTATGAGATCAGTGCTGTCATAAATCATTTTGTTTGATATGGTGTAGGTTGCACCTAGACGAGAAGAGTGTTCCCACTCCCAACACTGCAAGAGCTTTTGTTGCATGGCTTCCAAATGATGTTACCTCACATGGCAAACTTTGTGCAGGGTTCCATATGATTGTTGTTTAAACCTCACAAAGGTATTTCAATAAATATAATGCAGATGTTAGGTGGTTAGTTGATAAAGATTTGTCATATTTGTCCCAATTTTGCTGGGAAAACGAGTTCAAGTTTATCCAATGTGGGCAGTGAAAATAAACAAGCAAATATGCAAATAGATTCCAAATAAGAAATGCTAATTTCCCTTAAATTTGGTTTGGGTATGCAGAAGAAAAGCAACAGTAGAGCTGAAAGTCTTTAACCTTTAAGACAGAAAAAACAAAGACAAAATGTCTCTAAATGTTCCCAGCGACGCATTTTTTTCAGTATTCTAGATAGTACAGCTGCACATCTTCACGCTGTTCACACTCTTCATGCACATCGACTTTCAGCAGATTTAGGGAAATGCTTCTTCACTGAGAGATCTTGCAAAATATACAATTACGCAATACCTAAAACAATTTCTTGTTCATTTAAGCCACTCTGTTAAAGAGGGAAATCACTGCTTGCAAGATGGGCTTTTAATAAAACTTGTCTGTGTAAGTGATAGAGAGAGAGTGCTACATGACTACAGAAAACAGAGAAAAAGTGTGGTGCTTCCTTTTTGCCAAAAACTTTATTGCACTTTTAATGATGGCGCTTACCCTCTCTTAATGTGACTGTCCATGGGCTGGAATACAAAAAAGCAGAAGTTCGATCTAACACTTTACCAAAAGCACTGGAGCTGTCAAACATCTATTACGTGATGCAGATTGTGTCATTTTGCGTCATCTGACAGACTTTTGACAGCTCCAGGGCTCATGTTAAAACGAGAGATCCAACTTTCACACTTTTGCTGACATATACACAAGGACATCTGTGTGCAGGTATCACAGAGAAAGAATGTACATTGTTGAGTGCACATGAACTTATATTACCAAAATTGAATCAATATAAAAGCCAGTTGAAATTCGGCAAACATATCCTTTAATCATGCGATCCAGGGGCTGATTTGGTGCCAGGTCACACAGCTGTTTGTGAATAAGCTTGTTACATAGAAAAGACTGCAGTTTGCTGTGACTGACCTGAGTCAACCCTGGAGTACATTGTTTTACCTCTGTACAGGTCACCTGTTACATATCCACATATTTTGTAAAGAATTACTGAAAATGTGATGTTTTTTTGTTGCAGTGATGAACTTCAACATGTCTGAATGACTGGCTTTATTCACAAGTTCAAGTTAATGTAATCTTTAATGAAGAGGAGGTATAAAATGTTTTGTTTGCCATCCATGAAAGAGGGTTCAAACTCAATATTCACTCTGAGCAGAAAGTACCCAGGTGGAAAAGACGTAGTATTAAATGTATTAAAATATACTTGAAATTCAAGTAGTATGTTTATAATACATTTGTATTGCCAACATGCTTATTTGAAGTGCATTAAAATATATTGAATTGCATTTTAAAGTATTTCTATAAATGTATACAAAAATATTTTGGTAATAAATATATGCTCAGTTACACTTTTAAGGAATATGCTAAACACAAGCACACTATTAGTATATTTCTAAAAGGAATATTATAAATAACATGTTAATAAATATACCTAAGGGGTATATCCCTTAGGACAGTGTTTCTCAATCTTGTTCCTGGAGCCCTTCAAACAATAATTTTTTGACTGTTTCCTTAACCTTAATTCAGGTCATCAGCTCAGTTGGAGAGACTCCAAGACCTGGAGTTGATATGTGAGAGTAGGCAGTGTTGGGGGGTGAGGGGTGAAAACCACTGCCCAAGGACTTCCTTGACTGGTTTAATGGTAACCAGCCAAGAACCAAATCTAAGGAAGGACGAGTTGAGGTGTTGGAGGGATGCCAAAATAACTGTTCACTAATGGGGAGGAAATTGCTGATGATTCCAGGGGCCCCCAGCTATTGGTAACAATTGACTTATACAGTATGGAAGCCCAGGTTTCTTTGACAGTGGCCTTCAGCTCATCTGCATTTTTTGGTCTCTTGTTTCTCATTTTCCTCTTGACAATACATCTTGACATAGATTCTCTATGGGGTTCAGTTCTGGTGAGTTTGCTGGCCAGTCAAGCACATCAACACCATGGTCATTTAACCAACTTTTTGTGCTTTTGGCAGTGTGGGCAGGTGCCAAATCCTGCTGGAAAAAGAAATCGGCATCTTTAAAAAGCTGGTCAGCAGAAGGAAGCATGAAGTACTCCAAAATGTCTTGTTAAATGGGTGCAATGATGTTGGTTTTCAAAAAACACAATGGACCAACACCAGCAGATGATATTGCACCCCAAATCATTACAGACTGTGGAAACTTAACACTGGACCTCAACCAATTTGGGCTATGAGCTTCTCCACCCTTCCTCCAGACTCTAGGACCTTGGTTTCCAAGTTAAATACAAAACTTGCTCTCATCTGAAAAGAGGACTTTGGACCACTGAGCAACAGTCCAGTTCTTCTTCTCCTTAGCCCAGGTAAGACACCTCTGATGACAACTGTAGCCAAATTCCTTGACGCATCTGTGTGTGGTGGCTCTTGATGCCTTGACTCCAGCCTCAGTCCATTCCTTGTGAAGTTCCCCCAAATTCTTGAATCGATTTTGCTTGACAATCCTCATAAGGCTGCGGTTCTCTCGGTTGGTTGTGCATCTTTTTCTTCCACACTTTTTCCTTCCACTCAACTTTCTGTTAACATGCTTGGATACAGCACTCTTTGAACAGCCAGTTTCTTTAGCAATGCATGTTTGTGGCCTTACCCTCCTTGTGAAGGGTGTCAATGATTATCTTCTGGACAATTGTCAGATCAGCAGTCATCCCCATGATTGAGTAGCCTAGTGAACCAAACTGAGAGACAATTTTGAACGCTCAGGAAACCTTTGCAGGTGTTTTGAGTTGATCAGCTGCATAGCCCTTGTAATGACGTATGACGCACAGAACGAGCTGTTCTTCCTGATGAATAAAATGTTGTATAAATCAGTGTTCTATTATTATTCAACTCTTCTTTCATTCAGTGTCCTGAAGTGGAGCCGGAAAATGTCCCACCAGTCCTTGTTTGTCATCCATGATCATTACTGCATGATCAATATAAGCAGCATGGCACACCAGTAAATATTAATATATAGCATAAATATTAATTTGGATGTAGAAAAAATAGTTAGTTTGTGCAAACAGCAGGAATCTCTCTATTCGTGCAGTGTGCTCGTGTCAAAAAATGAAATCCAAATTGAAGCTTGTGACATAAATGCGCACATCAACCCGATCACTTTATATATCGTTCATGTAAACACTACATTCAAATTCATCAATCAGAAAAAAATTACATCAGATCGAAACTAAAGTTGTTCTAGTAAACACAGCCAGTGAGGCCTCAGCCAAAATAAGCAAGAAGAGTTTTGCCCATGCAGCAGGAAGGACAAGCACGCAGGAGGCCTGCCCCTGTGGCTCCCAATGATTCTTCTCAATTTCCCTTTTATCTTAAGTGGTGATTTACAAACAAAATCTTGGGGTTTGGCTGTGGTTCTTTTGCGTATATCTGTGTGCAGTAAGGTGGTGGTAGGGGAGGGGGGCTTTCACTCCAGAACTACACAGCTGGTAAACATTAGCTCTCGGACGCAATTGTCAAACCATCCCAGGCTTACTTTGTTTTCAGGAGTGAGCACTTGAGGTTGTTTGCTTATAATTAACTTCACATTGAAACACCCATTTGCTGGGTCGACCATGGTGCTGGATTATAAGTGCAATTATTCTGCATTTCACCCCTGGTCTATTTTGCTACACAAACATACCATAAAGTGTGGGACCTGGTGACAAAAACAGCTACTTTTATATCACGGTGTAATTTTCTACGCTTGAAACCATACAAAGTGATCCACTGACGTGACCAGCCTCACAGAACAAGATTAAGGTATTTTTTCTTTTTTTTCAGATCGGTTTTCCTCTTGGTTGAAAAAACAACACAACCGGCTCTGAGCACTGAGTGTTGATTTTTCCAGCTCCTTTTATAATTTACTGCCTGTCCACATTCCAGTAACCTGTGGTTTGAGTCAATAAGTTGTAGATCATTTGTTTTATTGGTTTATTTAGCCCCTCATGTTGGACTATTGGTGGGCCTTTCCTGGCGGTGATGTTGTGGTTTTACAGTGATGTCACAGTCCTGCTATGCAGCCACAGGGAGACTTCCACCACCCACTGATAGGTAGCCGTTTCTCCAATGACCTCATCAAATCAATGATAAACACACACGGAGGAGGCGAGAAGCCACTGTAGAGGTGTAGTTTTCTACATTCCCTTGTGAAAAGTACATTTTAGCGTATAGAATAAAGTACTTATCGTGAAAATTATATACTTAAGTGAGACCTGAATGTAACATTTTTGGACACTTGATTGCATTTTAATTGCAATGAAAGGAAAATGTATTATAGTTTAAAGCTTATTATAATTTTACCTGTAGTGTTTTATTTGATATTACATTTAAAGCTATTATAATAAAGTTAAATGTAACAAATATACCAGCTTCATTACAAATATGTAATTACAAATATATTTAAATAAATGGCATTCAAGTTTCAATATAAATTACATGAATATATTGTAATTGTCAATGCTTGCCAGCAGTGTTGGGGGTACATTATAAGTACATAATAACTCACGTTGAGTTATATAATAATATTACTTTTTCAAGTAACTAGTAAAGTAATGCATTACTTTGTAATTTACAAGAAAATATTAATATTAATATAGTAAATTTTTTCCCATGTATTGACTGACAGTGTGCTGTGTGAACATGTTGCTGTAGTTCTAGACTAAATGTGAATGTGCATTAATTAATTCCACTCACAAAAAACAGATTCAGTGTTCATCAAAATTAATTAAAACAGTGAAGTGCAAACTCAAAATATGACGCAAACCTGCAATATTAAATATGCTAAACAACACAAATGTATCTAATCCCATTTTATTAACCGATGCCTCTGCTGCTGACCTTTGATGATCCAGTTCAACCATACCAATAAGCAAAAATGACTTTAGATAAACTAACAAGTGTGCTTCATTGTTTTTTTTATTGCTGAAGAGGTACCATCGTGGTACCATCACAGAGAGGCTAAAAATCACTCTCCAGAACATTCTCGTTCACCATTCCTGGCTGGTGGAATGACCTTCCTACCCCTATCCAGAATCCCTGTCAACCTTCAAGCTACAACTGAAAACTCATCTCTTTCGACACTACTTGACTTAATCCAAAAAAAAAAAAAAACTAGTCTTACTCTTGATGTTTTCCTTCTCTTGCTAGCAATGCCTGAGACTTGGTATTACGAGCACTTCCTGTCTGTTTGCTTCTTTCAGATTAATCGCTTCATGTATTCCCCAATTGTAAGTCGCTTTGGATAAAAGCGTCTGCTAAATGACTAAATGTAAATGTAAATACAGTTTCTTAAAGATCATGTTATCTGCATCTCCTGCGCTTCATCAAGTCCCTCCCATAATATGTCATCACTCAAATTAATCCACGGCTCAGATTAACTGTATAGCATGTGTGTAAGACTCCAATACAATTATAAAGTACTTATTTCAGCACTAATAAATATTTAAATGAGTGAAACTGGCTATGTCTATTGTATTATAGTCTACACAAAATGTTTAGCCTATTTTAAAATTAATTAAAAAAGGATTGTTATTTTAAATTATTGTCCCTGGACCAGTAGTGTACTCTTATAATAAAGTAGCGGTGGCTGTGACATCTGTGTGCATCTTAAAAATATGCGATCTAATCCTGTTTACATGAAACAAGCCTGCTCCTGAGCAGGTTTAAGCTTACGGACCTGTTGCTATGACAGAAACTACAGGATGAGCTTCGAAGAACCAAATGATCCAAGATCAAACAAAATCGGCAACAATCAAATCCAGCTAACTGAGTTAGCGACGTACGAAGAACGGACCCCTGGTTATATTTAAAAAGTAACTCAAAAGTAATGCAAGGGTAACAAAATGCATTACTTTCCATAAAAAGTAACCAAGTAACGTAATTAGTTACTTTTTAAGGGAGTAACGCAATATTGTAATGCATTACTTTTAAAAGTAACTTCCCCCAACACTGCTTGTCAGTACATTCAGCTGTACTTGAACCATATTTCAAAGACAATATAAGTAATTGTGAAATTACATATAGGTTCATTATTCGTCACATACACAATCATACAAGTATAATCAGTAGTGAAATGCAAGTAGAATTGAAGAAAAATACAGCATTTACATGAGGAAAGTGAGGAGAAAAAAAAATAACTCCCAGACTATGCTCCTTGGGGAGTACAGTGTGAGAACAGGAAAAACACCTCAGCAACACAAAAGCACATACACGACAAAGCCACAGGGGAAGTGAATCCGGCCCAGCAAGCAGCCATCTGATCCCGCAGCCACTGATCCGGCGCTGGTCAGACCCGCTTGACCAGGCCAGCGGATCGAAGCGAACAGAGGCGATACAGATATAATTAACCTACTTATAATTGACCTACTTAAGTGGGTCAGAATAAGTACAGCTAATTGCATTTAATACAATTTAATGTCAATCAAAATGAGTGTTCTTGTTAAAATGTGCATTAAAGCAAACTTTTAATTTGACAATATAACAATCTAATTTTAAAGGTGCACTTAAGTGTGTTAAGAAGAAAGATTGCTGTCTTTAAGTACAGTTCAGTGTAAAATACACTTCAGTAAGAACAGTGGAGTAGAAGAAGAACAGTAGATATTTATTTAATTTATATGTATCTGAAACATATAAAAAAATCTGCAATGGTCTAAGGTCATTCTTAAAATGCAATACAACTGCTACCGTCACTTGAGGGTAATTTTGTATGGTTATTTGTTTAAATATTTTTACCCCGTTGCCAGGCAGTTTTTCAAATGCACATTCAATACAATTAAGCTCATGTCTTTTTCACATGGGTTTCCCCTCCATTCCACTAGCGTATGGTGCTTATCAGTGTGGGTTAAGGCTTTTTGCTTGGCATAAACATGTGTAAAATCGCATGCCTTGCATTTAGGGAAAAAAGTGCCACCTGCGGTTGCAATACTTGGAAATGCAATATAGCTTTCTTCCCTTAAGGGACCAGATCATACATGACACATCAACAGATCTCTTAGTCAGATGCTTCATTATTTTCCCGTGTGGTTTCCATAGTGGCTCCAATTACATGTATCATATTCCATCTGATCAGGAGAATTGGTGAAACACGGTGTCCTTGACTAATGTCATGTGTACAGCTCTTTTTTTCAGTGAGGTTTGATAAAATTATTTCTGTAGTACACATCACATGATGCAGATCAGCGTAGACATTAATTTCAGAGCTGTCCACCTGCAGTACAGCTCTAGGGTTCAAGGTTCAATGTTCAAGGTTTTTTTATTCGTCACATACTCAATTATACAGAATATAATCAGTAGTGAAATGTAAATCAGGTCAGGTCCCCTTAGTGGACAGTGCAAAATATATAACACAACACAAGAGAATATATATAAATATAGGTAAAAAAATAAATAAAATAAAAATAAAGAGTAAATTGTGCAATACAATTAAATGTGCAATACAGTATACAGTGGACTTAATAAATAATAATATAAACAGGAATGTGCTAGAGGAATGTGCAAACAGGTTGTACCGGGTATCTACACAGCAGCAATACGGATGATGGAGAATAGTGAATGTTTTACAGTTTATTAAATTAAGTCTTGTAAATGTTATTAGACTGAGTTTGAGTTTAGGAGCCTGATGGCCTGAGGGAAGAAGCTCCTCCAAAGTCTCTCAGTTTTTGCTATCATGCTCTGGAAGTGCTTGCCAGATGGCAGTAAAATGGAGAGACGGTTACCAGGGTGATTTGAGTCCTTGATGATTTTAGCAGCTCTGCTTTTGCAGCGTTTGAGGTAGATGTCCTGCAGAGAGGGGAGAGAAGACCCTGAGATGCGCTCAGCTAAATGCACAACTCTCTGCAGAGCTTTGCAGTCCTGATTTGAGGCGTTACCATACCACACTGAGATGCACTGAGTCAATACATTTACTATGACCCCTGAATAGAACGTTTTCAGGATAGCTGGTGAGACCCTGAATTTCCTCAGCTGTCGCAGATGGTACAGTCTTTGCCTGGCTTTCTTAACCTGTGTTTGAATGTGTGCAGTCCAAGTCAGGTCCTCGGAGATGTTTAAACCGAGGTACTTGAAGCTGCTCACTTATTCCACAGGGGTCCCACTGATCATAAGAGGAGTGTAGGGACGCTGCTGTCTCTTCCTGAAGTCCACTATCAGCTCTTTAGTTTTGCTCTTGTTCAGAGAGAGACAGTTTCCTGGCACCATGATGTAAGTCTCTCTACCTCATCCAAGTATGCGGTCTCATCATTGTTGGAAATGAGGCCCAGAACCACAGTATCATCAGCACATGTACTAATAGAAGTGGAGCTGTGAGAGGACACGCAGTCGTGTGTGTAGAGAGAGTAGAGCAGGGGACTCAGGACACAACCCTGTGGGGCTCCTATGTTCAGGGTAAAGGAGTTGGAGGTGAATTGGCCCATTTTCACCACTTGAGGTCTGCTGGTGAGGACATTTTGAATCCAGTCACAGAGTGAAGAGTTTAGGCCGAGGTCTGTGAGTTTAACAGCTAGCTTGATAGCGACTATTGTATTGAAAGCTGAGCTATAGTCAATGAAAAGCAGCCTGACATAGTTGCCAGTTTTGCTGTCAATGTGTGTAAGGGAAGAGTGCAGGAAGGACGTGAGAGATGGCATTGTCAGTAGACCTATTTGGGCGATAGGGGAAACTGAAGAGGGTCCAACGTACCAAGGATGGAGGAGCAAATGTGGTTCTTTAAAAGTCTCTCAAAAACCTTCATGACTATTGATGTGGGGGCAACTGGACGATAGTCATTCAGGCAAGAGGGCTTACTGTTCTTAGGCACAGGGATGATTACATATTTTTAAAGGAGGTGGGAACCACAGAGGTAGCAAGGAACTCATTAAAGATGGATGTAAACAAACCAGCAACTGATCAGCGCAGGACCTCAGAACACGGCCAGTAAGCCCATCAAGTCCGGCTGCTTTCATAACGTTCACTCTCTTTAGTTCCCTCCGAACCTCGTCCTCCATCACGGCGATGACATGATCATCAGCAGAGTCGTGCTACCGCCACTGCATTCAAAGCGACCGTAGCTCTAGCAGACAAAACAACATTAATACAAACCACATGCTTCATCCCTAAATCAACTCTGAAAGAGTCCATATAATAGGGTTATACATGAGTATGTACCAGTCATTTTGTCAAGGCATGTTGTAGACAACATAGCCTTTGGCTCTGCATGTTTACAGAGGGACAAACAGAAACATGCATGGAAACAAATTTGTAACAAAGACTATCCAGGAATTACAGGGAGAAGATCAGATTTCAAAATCCATCAAAATTGTTATGCTGTATTTTTAGGTTGTTAACTTCCAGTCTGTTTTTTCTCAGCTGGGGGACAAGCTACTGTAAAACTAAAACATTACATAGTTATGCTAAACATAGTCTAGCTAGAAAATACAGTAAATGTTAAATGGGTTGTGTGGGGTATTCACAAAATTGTACTAATTAGTAAATACATGATGAAAGTTTGAATTTTCTCAGTAAGAAACGCCTATATATTAATACAGAATTCAATACAAAGACTTCTTTAAATGTTTAAAAGTTTAAAAAGCCTTGGAGTTTGACGGTTTGATGACTTTTTGTGCTATATTTATTTATTAATTAATTCAATTTATTCTTCACATGAATTTTGTCGAACAATGGTAAATGTATGTTTTCTGTCCCCAGACATGCCAGTCTAAAGTGTTTGACCTCTCTGATGGAGTGTCTCAGTATGCCTGGTTTCCATGTCAAGAGGCTCAGGGTGTTTCCTGGTATCCCCAGTACTGGTTAAAGGTAATATTTTTTTTATATCATTATAATTTTATTTGACGTGTTGGGAGATTTCAACTTTAAATATGATTCATAATTGTTATAATACATTACAGAGTGTGAGCTGCTGTGGCATGCAGGTTTATTAAGTACTTTAGGGTAAGACACTACAGATAAATGGAGTAAGATTTAACTAATAGTTATTACTGTCATGTTATGTAAGGGAAATAGGAGCAGGATCTAAATGCAGCTGTTTTTATTAATTTAAGAAAATATATACTGCAATGCGTGCATAATTATTAGGCAAGTTGGTATTCTGATTATTGTTTTTTTTTCAAATTTTACCAATTCTAAACCACATCAATCATAATAACTACTATTAATCTTGTATTGAATAATTTATCATTTATATAATTGTACATGAAGGCTGGAGGTAAAAAAAAAACTCCTTGTATTCAGGTGTGCATATTTATTAAGCCGGCTTTCCTTTACAGATAAAATGAGCCAAAAAAGAGAGATTTAACTCTGACTAAAAGTCTGAATGATTAAATGCTTATGAGATGGATGCAATACTAATGCAATACTAGAATTTGCAAAGTTGAGGCATGACCATTAGACAGCGAAATACTCATTGGGTCAGCAGGGTCAAAAAAAATACAACGGTGGAGAAGAAAAGACGCTTGTTAACTGCTAAATAATTAAGAATTAAGGTGAAAAAGTACTGTAGGCGTGGAACCATTTAGTCTCCAGCGCCACCATTTTCCAGAACTGCAACCTGGAGTCTCCAGAAGTGCATTGTGTCAAGTTCTCAGAGACTTTTCTTGGGTAAAAGATCCTAAAAAATGACCCTCTCTTAATAAGAATAGCATGCTGAAATTTGAAATCTCGCGGGATGGAAAACAAAATCGCTACGAATCATGTGATTGGGACGGGACAGGAAAAAATGTCAGCGGGAGTGGGCGGGACCGGGAATAGTAATGATACCCAATCTCATACACAAATATACCTTTTATATAAATAAACTATAAAGTGTAAATTTTCATTCTGAACTCAATTCTAGTTGACCTGTCTCTTTATGCTCTACTCCTGTTTGCTTTGGTGTGGCTGGGAAAGTGAATGGCACAGTCCATGAAGGACAGATTGTTAACGGCTTGCCTATGTGGTAATACACTCGGGCAGGACATCCAAATGCTCACCTATCATTCATTGACCTCAAATATGGCTTTTCATCTGAAAGATGTATGTAGTAACAACTTTACATGGCCACTCAATATGATGTTAACCTAGAGAAATGTGCGCTATTGAAGTGTTTGTGTGAAGAGGCACCGGTGCGCTCACATGCTCTTAAAATCTCTGAAATTTTTGGTCATACAGATAAAAGTAGCCTAATACATCTTTCGAATCTGTGAATATATTTAATTTATTTGTGTGCCCTCAGAATAACAAAGAAACACTTATGTTAAGTAATTAACGCAAACAGGATGCGCTTCTGCCTTCTTAGGTCTCTGTGAACTTGAGCGCGAAACTCCATGTATGAGAAATAGAGTAAAAAGTCTACTTTCCAATTAAAAAAATTTAAATAGCCTAGAAAACGTGTATGTTAGCATGGATGATTTACATTAAATGTAATGTGTGTGCAATGCACACTGTGCATTGTTTAAGCTTGCTTTCAGTTAAATATAATAACAAAAAACTACATTTGTATGTATTTTTATTTAACTAATGTGGGCACTCTGTGATTTGTGAACTGACAGATTCTGGCCAAAAAAAAAAAAAAAACACATGGAAGTGGGAAGGAATGGGAGTAATTCTTCCGGGATTTTCCCCCAGTTTTTTCGTGGGATTGGGACGGGAATTTTTTTTTTGTGGGAGTGGGACCGGAGAGGTTTGAAAATCCACTCTCGTGTTACCCTCTAGTGTGTATGTGTGTGAGAGAGGGAGACAAGGTCACACGACCGCGGCTTGTGTGCAAACACACACACGAGCTTCATTACTGTGTTTGTCACACGACTCTGTCAGGCTTGAACTGATGGTAAAACTTAAAACTACTTTTAGAAAGGGTAGTTAAATTTCCAACGTGGCTTGTGATGTTCGGCCAATCACAATGCACTGGGTCAGTTGGCCAATCAGAGCAAACTGTGCTTGTCAGAAGGAGGGACTTTGTAGAAAATGAAGCATTTAAGAGAGGCGGGGCAAAAAATAATGTGTTTTTTGAACATTAAAGCATGCCAACATATTCTGTTACACCAAATGTACAAAATAATGATTTTAAAAAAGCATCATATGACCCCTTTAAGAGTGACTCTTGAAGGACCAGCATCACATCGTCTTGTACCACTGTTTGAAGAATTTAACTTCCAGAATCTAGCTGTAAGTTTTGGGAATTCATTTTTAAATGAACTCCCAAAACAGCGAGTCTAAACTCCCAAAATACAACGGGTCTGATAGTTAGGCCCATGTGTCAACTTACATGCATATAATGAGTGTTGCTACAGTACATAAGAAGACTTTTGCATAAATGTAAGACCGGATCTTGTGTCCGGCAGGCATATTTCTCACATCCTATGGTTGCTGCGGCCGTAATCATCCATTTAGCCGCAGATGGAACCAGCTACATAGACCAAGCCCAGTGTAACATCACAGTCCAGCTGATCGACACTAAAGAGAGCATCCACAGCTTAGGTAAGAGCTTGTGACATTTTTTCTTTGAGTGTAACTATTTGACTTTGTGATATTAGCAAGTACCTAAATTCTAATTACTGTCATATGAGTCCATTCCTTCCCCTGAAATTTTTAGGCGACTGGCGTTTGAGCTGCCGCACCAATCCTCTGGTCATCCCAGTGAGTCATGACTTGAGCATGGCCTTCTACCACACCAAAGCCATTCTCCTCATGTTCCGCTCCGATCTCGTGGCAATCTCTGGCATTGGGTTGCGTTCCTTCCAGTTCTTTGACCCAATCACCATCAGCGGCTGTCAGAGCAATGAAATATACAACCCCATGGGCCAGAGGTGAGCAGTTATGACCTTCATTTTTGTACGCATATGCTAGCATATGCTTACAGTCGAACGCGTAGCCTTTCAAAGTATACTCCATTTGAAGCTGTGCGCGAAAGCGGGCTGTCGACACATGCGCTCTAGAAAGCTTCATCCATGTTCAGTGTCTGCTCTATATTTCCCTGTTTAGTCATGACTGATAACAAATATTTTTGAACTCTTTTAAACCAAAGCTGAGCTATCTCATACCCTCTCGCTCAGAAGCGCTTATCAATGTATGCATCTGTTGTTGCAGTCTCCGCTATTTTGTTGTTGTGGTTCGTCTCTTTAGTTTTGCTTTCTACTGTGAAACAACGGCCCGGGACAGTATTGCCACCATGTGGAATACCTGATTACAGACAAAATAACTTCAGTGCGCATGTGCGACCTGAGCGTATACATTTCACACGCACTGTACGCTGTCCCTCGGTTACGCATAAAAAGTGAAGTATACTTTGGGCATTAGGCCTAGATTTCACACTCCTGGTTGTTACTTCTGGTTTTTCATGCAGCTTATGATAGATCATTTTTGGTTTTGGATGGTAAAGATGTTTTACAAAGAAACTAATTATTCTTGACCTTTTGAGTTAAAAGAGTAAAAGGAACATTGCAATGTTTCCATTTTAAATAATAGTTTTTTTTCATATCAATAATAATGTCCATTTATGTAAGAATGTGCATTGCAATAAACATAATTTGCTTGATTTGCAGAATTAGGTCATTTTTAAACAGGGCTGGAAAAATATGAAAATTATTTGTTTGCCATGAATTGTCCTTTGAATGCAAAGTGCCTGCTCTTATACTGTATTGACAGCAGTTTGATTTGCTTCAGGTGCACTTTATCAAGTGGCTTATTTATTTTAGTAAAATAATGCTCAGCGGCATAAATGCTGAATATTCAGAACTTGCAAACTACTTATGTTTCTCTGGCATGAATACACAAATGTGATCTAATTCTGCTCCGGTCAGATCTTATGCAGTGGCCTTTGTTTAGTAACACCATATTTCCTGTATTACTGTCTGGTCCGAAACACCATGTCCCCTATTCCCACTTCTGTTAACAACAGGGGCCATTAGCATAGATTGGTTTATGTGTCCCTCCCTTTTTTAAGTAGCGTATACTACTAAAGCATAACTTTAACGTGTTTAGAGAGCTGTTTGGCACTGGGTTTTGGCAAACTGATTATTGGGTGTACCATAAATTAAATTTATTTTCAAACTAATAAGAGGAATTCAGGCCAAATAATTACAGTTGTAACTCAAATGCACTGTTTTGCAATCTTACAAATATATATGGCAATATACTATACTGAATACCAAAATCTAATGCAGCATCATGTTTGTTTTTATTGATGTCATTAAAAAGCTTCAATAGAAGCATTAATTGACTGATTAATTAACTGATTGATTGTTTGATTAGAACATATAAAACAAACAATCTATCTATCTATCTATCTATCTATCTATCTATCTATCTATCTATCTATCTATCTATCTATCGAGAGAGAGAGAGTGTGAGAGAGAGATGTGATAATATATAATGTTTTTATTATTATTATATTTTTGTGCTTTTATATCTTGTACTTAGAAAATTAAGTTGCAACATGATTGTAAGTGAATCCTTATGATAAGCTGTTATTGTAAATGGGTAGACAAAAGATTTGTATTCAACTTCAAGAATATAGGTGACATTTTGTATGTATGTAAGGAAAATTGTGTATCTTAGGTCCTGTAATTTTCTTGTATTTACTGGCCACCATGCATTTTCACTATATACATCGACTAGTTCATTTTAAATCATCCTGTGATGTGACAAAATAATTTTAAGGGAACACATTACTTGTCTGTCAATTAATACCAGACCATTACAACTGCATGCATTGTACAGAAATCGCCTTTTTATTTTTGGGAAAATATAGGATATCACAATTTTAGTTTAAACACATGGCTTAATATGTGTGAAAAAAAAGAAAAGGTTTACGATTATATAAAACAACACTTTAGTGATTCCTTTAAATGGAGAGATGCTTCTTTTCATGTTCTCCTGCTTTAAAAAATAAATGTGTCTGAAACCTTAAACCGTATTTCTTAATTTCTTGCTTACTGAAAACTCCCACACCTCATGTTTGCCCCTCTGACCACCGCCAGATCTGCCAGGATTCTACTTGGTCAGCTAAGAGTGGAAAAATGCCAACTTTGCATTTACAAACTGACGCCAGCAGAGATTTATTTTCCTTCCCACTGGCTTTTTTTCTCTTTCCGAGGATAGTGATTAGCTCTCAATTTGTCCAGCATTGTTCATCTGACCACATTAATTACTCTTTATGTAACAAACAGCAGCTTAAACATCAGATACCAAAACTTCCCCACAAACCTCTAAATGTTCTAACAAAAAAAAATTCCCCTTGTGAAAGATAGATATTGACTAAAAAAACAAACAAAAAAAAACACTGAAGTGAATTGTAAGTGTTTGAAAGCATCTGAAGGAATCCAGTTAAAATGCACATAGACTTTTACTGTAAGTGTGCTAACTATCTGTGGTTTCATGAATAGTACCAAAGCTGTATTTTTTTTTTTAAAGCTGACCTGTTTTATTCCAGTAAGTAAAAACAAATGCCCCACTCAGGGTTTCCAGAGCTCAAGGTTTGCCAATTTATGTCTCATTGATTTAAATTTAAGTTCAACCACTGACTCGGTGTCTGTGTTTTATGATAATATGTTATTAATCTGCCTTTTCTATTAGAATAAAAAACATCATGTCATTTTGGAGGTTTGCTGATAACCTCTGCATTAATGTGTTAATTGCAACAATAAATAATATATTGTCATGTGACATATCACATCTCTCAATCTTTCTGTTTTCAGTTGTGTTCATTACTCCTGCGAAGCCATTGATTGCCAAGAGCCGCTGATCCGGAATGCAGAGGTGCAGTGCAGTGACAGTGGCTACTTCAACGGAGCGCGCTGCTCTGTCACATGCAACAGTGGCTATGTCCTACAAATCCACCGGGACGATGACATCATCAAGAGCCAGGTATGCACTAATATGGGAAGACAAAACTAAATAGATTATGTTGGATCTAAAGCTGGTCGTTAAGAACCACTGTGCCATTCGTATCGTGGTTAGAACAATGCAAGGGGACGTACATCAGTATTATTGTAATATTATTTATATATTATTAACAAGTCTTAATAAATAATATTTTAATATTTTCATTTTAATGCATTTAAATTTAATTGCAGTAATTTTGCTTTGTGCTATTGTTGCAGCCATTTGTTTATATACTGTATATCTGCAAGTTTTAGGCACTCGCAATCCATAGACAGCACCTGCCACTGTATTTCAATCACTAAAAAAGCTGGGTGTTCTAAAATGCTTAAAGTGAAAAATGCATAATATGCCAAATCAAATCAAATCACTTTTATTACAGCACATGTGTCTTGGTGAGTGAAATTCTTGAGAATGTGCAACAGATTATACATAATCCTGGATACGCAATGTCATGGATGTGCATTGGATGGTATCCAGTGGTAGCAGATAGGTTGTTGTATTAGTGCAGTGTGTGCGTGTAGTCCATTTGAACTGTGTTAAAGTGCAGTGCATGGCACATCATAAAGTGGGATTGTGCTGTAGGGTGTATTCGTTTTTGCTGTTCATTAGCCTGATAGTTTGAGGAAAAAAGCTATCCGGTGGCTAGTGCGGGATCGGATGCTGTGAAGACGTCTTCCTGAGGGCAGCAGAGAGATCAGACTGTGGGTGGCCATAGAGTGATATTAAAAGATCAAACTCAGTATACACTTTAAAGATTATGCATACTATATACAGGCAGGCAGAATATGAATGTAACACGCTAAATAGCATGCTAATAATTTTCTTTAGAATGGTTTTCTGAGGGAAAGTGCTGAATGTGAAACTCTTCACAATGCATTCATATTCTAGGATCTTGTTCATAGTATGTTTTGTTAATAGACTGTATTCTGAATTTGGGCCTATCACTGGTATCACTGACTTAAAGAATTAAGCATTTCCTTTATGATAGTTGTCTATGGGGAAGCTCTTAATGTGCAGTTTAGCATGTTGTTCATATTCTGAGTGTATCTGTTTGCATTGTGTATACTGAATGTATTACTGTCTTAGTACAAACCGGCTAAGCTCAACTGTAAAACAAAACAAGATTCTTACCGTGTTATTCATTGACTTCACCCCTGTTGGCTACTTGTTGCATTTGCATGAAGTTAAACATGCCCAGCCATGCCCAGACCCATACAGGATAAATTACATAATAAACTTAATAGTAAAATCTGTTTAAATGAGCTGAGAGTTCTACACTCTTATTGCAATTGAGTAGAGATTCCAATTTAATTCCAATTCTGCAGAAATCTGCACATGATGAATCTGTGTGGACTTCAAATAACCAGCTCTCATTCAAACAGGTTGCCTTGCCACAGCAAACAAGTGTCATTGTGAACGCAAGCTTATATTCCAAAGGAGCAAGAACTTTGTGTTTCTCTTGATATTTTCACTTTGTTTTTCATCGGTTGCTGTTGCGGTGATGTAATAGATTGATCAAACAGCGCCCAGAGTGATCTGATCATGCCCTCACGTTTGATCTCTTCATTCATCATCATCTCAACAGCATTTATGAAGAGATCATGCAATAGATATGTCAGAACAGCATGTTTCTGTGGCATCAGCATGGGAGCAAGGACAATGGTGTCAAGTTGCATCTTGTTGAGCTTCATTAGAAAGTGCACTCGCTTCAGTTGTGTCACAAGGCTTCCAGGAAATCTGCTTAAGTTGGTGCTATCTTCAAATTATCTGTTCCCTACACTTGTGTGTGTGTGTGTGTGTGTGTGTGTGTGTGTGTGTGTGTCCTTGTTTGTTTTCATCATGCAAACACTATTCTCAGATGTTTAATGAATAACCAATGTTAAATCCAGTCAAACTGCTGCTTTTCTACTCGATTAAATGTATCATCTAATTAGTGCTTGATTTTTGTTTTAATGCCAATTTGTCTGTTAGCTATATTATAATTACTTGCTAATTTTCACACAATGTCTCAAAGGTGTGCAGTATTGGGTACTGTTGATTTGTTTAAAGCTAGATACCTTAATAATAACATCTGGAATAATGGTACAGACATTTGCACTCATTCAGTCCATGAGTTATTCAGATCGGTTACTGCCACAGTAACACTTAAACGCTTAACACATCAGGTTTAAGTATTCACATCAGAATGTTCCAACTTACCTAGAGTTCTATCCTTAAAGGGATAGTTAATAAAAAAAAGGAAAGTTGTCATAATAAAATAAAGGTTCTGGCTTTCCATAAAGCATCTTTAACATCCATGCAAAGCTTTCCATTTTTATAAAGGTTCTTTATAAAAAAGTATTTCAGATCATTCAATTGCTGTTCAGACTGACAAAAACATAGCTTTATTAGGAAAATATATTTTTTGCCATTGCTACGAAAAAAATATTCAAATTAAATTTTTTTAAAGCAGATGTCATTCTAAACACCATAAGACTAACAATAGTCTTCGGAATATAAATTAAGATATTTTCTAGATTATTTCCATTGCAAGTCCATGAAACCAATACTTTCATGCATGAAAAAGGATATGTAAAAGTAATTGTTTTTCATCTTGTAATTGAGTGGTTTAATCCAAGTCTTCTGGAGGAGACAGGGGCATCATGGACTTATTTTTGAGGGGGCATAAGTAAAGTGGGGGGATTGGTCGTCATGCCTGTCATGTGACACACGGCAGCCACGTATAACAGATATACTCTAGGTTTCTATTTTATTTATTTTCTGTTTTTAATTCTGAATATCCCCAATCGTTTTAACTATATATCATGAAATATCTTGATTCTCAAAAATGTGCAAGTTAATGCATTTTGCACCTTTATAGATTATGTTAGTTGATATGTAATGGGCAATGGTCAAAGTAGCCTAAAAGTATAATCTATATACGCGTAAAAACCTGTCTTTTTGCTTACCAGAAATGGCCGTAAAATTTAATATAACTGACTTTGTATTTAATGTGAATTTAATAAAAAACATTGTAAGTTACTAATTAACACTTTCACTGTACAGAAAGAGAGCAAATAACATTTACATTAATCTAGCCAGAGTTCAAACGCACTGAAAAAACTCCCATTAAAATCACTGAAGCTGTTTACACTGTGAAATACTTACATTCGTACGGACATCTACACTTTGTTGTTTCTCATGAAAGAATTCATCAGAGACCAGAATTCATTTGGCGAACGATTGAACGAAACAACAGAGTTTCATCGATGCCTCATCTGGATGCATTGCATTCATAAGCTCAACAGAATCGTGTGTGATTGGTTATAATGTGCAGTGCCTTGAATACAGCCGGTTTGATAGTATCAAATATATATATATATATATATATATATATATATAATTCGGCTATTTTTTGTCTTTTGGAAGCTGTGTTCAAAATCTACTTGGCTCAAAAGTCTGAGGGGGAACGTGCCCCCTCAGTTTGAATGGGCATGAAACCTCTGGAAGGAGACACACTTTAATGTGATTAACTCAGTTATTTTAGACTTTTAGTCACATGCAAACACTAATCAATACACATAGAACCCATCAAATATGGTAAAGTGAAGCTCAACCGTACTTGCTTGATGCACAAGAACAAAGCTCAAAGTCGGATGGGTTTGGAAGGACAACATTTATTTTAATTTTTTTGAGTGAATTAACCCTTTAATGTCAAAATATGTTTATTAGTGTTTGATATAGTGATGCATTTAAACAAAAGCTTTGGTGTGTGTATTTCAATAAGTCGGCTGTGTTTAATTAGGCACAGTAGCCCAAATGAGGTTAACATTTAGCTATATACTCAGTGTATTAAATAAGGAAACTCACCATCCACACAAATGTTTCGGTCTCCAACCGAGCATTTATTGGCAATAACTCAGTGTTGTAATTGTGTTTGTTATAAGATTGTTTGTATGTTTATTATTGTGTGTGTGTCAGTATGAGTCAGTAAGCGAAACTGTTCGGCTACTAAATGCATGTATGTTAGGTTGCTGTTAGGTTAGGGTTAGGTTACTAGAAGAAGTTGTGCTTGCAAAGTTTGGGAATCGCCAAAATAAAGTGTTAGCAGATATTAAAGACAGTCTTCTGCTAATCTTATGATATATACTTTCTACTTATAGCTTGTAGAATGTTAGATCAAAATACAGTGATAGCTTCATAACCCTGATTCAGATGTTTTGAATGTGATTGTATTTGTACAGATACTGAACACAGGAAGTTTCTTGCCTGATTCAAGGTTCCTTTAAAAAGAACTGTATATTATGCAATGATTATAAAGCTGTTGTATTATTAATATTTTTAGTTTTTCCATTGGTGAGATGTGTTCAGCACATCTCTGATGCACATGTGCCTATAGGTCAGCAGTCACTTGTATATACCCGCGTGTTCTTCAAAAGCCTGTAAATGACCTTGTCTGATGTGATAATTTATTGTAATTCAGCACTCGCTCTCAGTTCAGTCAATTTCGGGAATTCTGTGCAGATATTCTAAACATATTGATTGAGTTTAGCATGTGGAAAGCATATGTTTTATACAGAGAAATGCGAAAGTGAGTAATGGCTTGGTAAGAAGATATTGTTGTGGTGTATCAAATAGTCAAATAAAATTTTGAAGTATAGGAGAGAGAAATAATATCTGCCTGAGCTTATCAATAATGTGTGTATCTAATGTTATAGTCCTCCTTGACCAACCACATGCTTTATGCTGAAGGTAGAAGTTCTGTTATACGGAAAAAAAGTGAACTTTGAAACAGTTTTCATTTAGAAATTGCTAGTAAATCTCACAAATAATTACAATGAAACATCAAGTAACAAACTGGATTAAACAATATATTTTGCAGTAGAAAGACTGAAATAGCATTTCTTTGTATAATGTGCTCCTATAATCTTCAAAAAATATTTATTACAGTTTACACATGATCAAACGGGTTTCCCATTTACAGATCTTGTATTTTATGTTTTTTATATATACGATTATCATGCACCTAATGAAAAATATGGATATAAGATTAATTGTATCAGCTTTTTGTCACACTTTCCTTTTAGTCATAATTTCCTTTCACAGTACATCTTTATAAAAAGAAAAGCTACCAGGAACTATTTATTTATTTATTTGTTTGGACATCTGAACCAAACCAGATTAGGACTTTAAAAATCACATTATGCGGTTAAGTTGCGAGATGCAAATGACAAAATAATGTTTCAGGCAGTGTAAACAGATGTCAGGCCGTTTCGGGGCATTTTTGGAATAGTATTTTGGTCAGGAGAATGCGGCAACTTTTTTGCACAGCGGTGTCCAAATTACACACATTGTCTTCGTATTATTAAAACACTGTGTATCACGTGGATCTTTAAAGAAATAATAATATGTTTTGCCTTTGGATTGTACTCTCTACTCACTAGCTCTACTTAAAACGAGCCAGTGTTCTCTACTCTCTACGTAGGCAGCATCCTGAGTTTTCTTATTTGAAACACCCTACATAGGCAGCAGCTCATTGAACCACGCAAATAGGGCTCCTTGAGGAGACTCCTTGAGCTGAGTTTGGTTTTAGGGCACAATTCTCATGTTTACTTGATCAGCAAATATTTTACAGCAAAAAGATATGTGAAGTTTCGTCGTGTTAAGCATGATTTTTTTTTTAAATGTGCATATCAAATATGATTTTAATATTTAATATAATGGTTCCCTTCCGAAGGGAACTTCTACGCTGCGTCCTCTAGAGGGCGCTATGGGAACGCCTTCAGCGTGACCGGTCTCTGAAGCATGAATAAAAACACACAATGCACTTGGCATTGGCAGGTGGAAGCCTATGAATTCCTGTGGAACACGTCATCTTCTTTTTGTCTTCAGGGGACTTTGTTTCTGAAGTGTGAGTATTATGAAACGCTTTAGGAGGTGTGCCGATCCGTGTCAGCGTTTCTGACACCAGATGACACACACGACATATGCGTTGGGCGAAGTGCACGCGCGCTTTGTTCTCGAGGGAATGGAGTGCGTTCATTGTGAGCCTTTTTCTTTGGGAAAAGCTCCGCTCTCGTTTGTCCCTTTTCTCGAGAGAATTGGGGCGATAATCTGCACCCCGCGGCCCGGGTCCAGCCGCTGCTGAGGCAGTGAGGAGACTGAGTTCGCGGCGATCGCAGATAGAGCTTGCTAATGAGTTTGAGAGAGGAATTTTTCATCTTGCGCTCGTCAGCGGCTGATGAGAGTAAACTGCGGGAGGAAGATGTATTGTCTGTTACATCTTCTGATCCAGCAGGAAGTGCTTTGCTGGCTCATGGTGGGCTGATGAAGGCGGATAGGATATTTCTGAGCCTTCTCAGCTTCTCTGCCCTGCGATGTAGAGCTGCTGGAGGTTATGAAGCGTGCGCTTCTGCTAGGTTAGACCTACAGTGGAGGCACGAAAAAGGGGGAGTGGCTCGCAGTAGACTTGATGAGCGATCTCTCTCTGGCATAACCTCCCAGCTCCCGTGAGCCTCCCATTCCTTCCAGATCTTCATAGTGAGATCATGTAGGCATTGGATAAACCATATTCAGCCCGCATCCATCGGTATAAGCATGCTAATTATGCTGACATCGAAGGGAGGTGCGAGCGCGGATATGCGTCGATGCCCCCTATGGGCGCTTGCGAGCTAAAAAAAATAAATAAAAAAATAAACAAAGTGTATTTTTAACCTGGATCGAGTTTTATTAGGCTTCCTCTCATTTACTCTCTCCTCTTTTGCTGAAGTCTCCGCTCTCCAGAGTACAGTCAGGTCTCCTCTCGTTTTAGAGAGTCGTTATGCTGAGACTTCCACTCTTAAGAGTTCCTCTACCTGGATTGAGTGTTGCTAGGCTTCCTCTTGTTTAAGAGAGTCATTTTGCTGAAGTCTCCGCTCTCCAGAGCTCCACTTAGACAGCACTATTAGTATGTAGGCTCTATTGTAAGCCTCGCTAGCTGTCTTTAGCGCTGAGTGTAGTCAGGTCTCCTCTCGCTTTGGAGAGTCGTTATGCTGAGACTTCCACTTGTAAGGGTTCCCCTACCTGGAGTGAGTGTTGCTAGACTTCCTCTCGTTTAAGAGAGTAATTTCACTGAAGCCTCCGCTCTCCAGAGCTCCGCTTAGACTGCTCTATTAGTATGTAGGCTCTATTGTGAGCCTCGCTGGATGTCTCTAGCGCTGAGTGTAGTCAGGTCTCCTTTCGCTTTAGAGAGTCGTTATGCTGAGACCTCCACCCTTAAGGGCCCCCCAACTAGGATTGGGTGTTGTTAGGCTTCCTCTCATTTAGAGAGTCGTCCTGCTGAGGCCTCCACTCTTCAGAGCTCCGTCTCTGGCAGTAATAGGAGAATGTAGGCTCTTTTTGAGCATCACTAACTGCCTCTGGCGTTGAGTGTAGCCAGGTCCCCTCTCACTTAGAGAGTCGTTATGCTGAGATCTCCACTCTAAAGAGTTTCCCTACCTGGACCAAGTGTTACCTGGATCGAGTGTTAGGCTTCCTCTCGTTTAAGAGTGTCATTCTACTGAAGCCTCTGCTTTCCAGAGCTCCGCTTAGTCAGCACCATTAGTATGTAGTCTCTATTTTGAGCCTCGCTAGCTGTCTTTGGCGCTGAGTGTAGTCAGGTCTCCTCTCGCTTTAGAGAGTCGGTATGCTGAGACCTCCACTCTTAAGAGCCCCCCAACTAGGGTTGAGTGTTGTAAGGCTTCCTCTCGTTAGAGAGTCGTCCTGCTGAAGCCTCCACTCTTCAGAACTCCGTCTCTGGCAGTAATAAGAGTATGTAGGCCTTTTTTGAGCCTCACTAAACTGCCTCTGGCTTTGAGTGTAGCCAGGTCTCCTCTCGCTATAGAGAGTCGTTATGCTGGGACCTCCACTCTTAAGAGTTCCCCTACCTGGATTGAGTGTTAGGCTTCCTCTTGTTTAAGAGAGTCATTCCACTGAAGCCCCTGCTCTCCAGAGCTCCGCTTAGTCAGCCCATTAGTATGTAGTCTCTATCGTGAGCCTCGCTAGCTGTCTTTAGCACTGAGTGTAGTCAGGTCTCCTCTCGCTTAGAGAGTCTGTATGCTGAGACCTCCACTCTTAAGAGCCCCTCAACTAGGGTTGAGTGTTGTTAGGCTTCATCTCATTTAGAGAGTCATTCTGCTGAAGCCTCCACTCTCTAGAGCTCCGCTTACGCAGCACTTGGCACAGGCTCTTTCTTGAGCCTCACTAACTGCCTTTGGCGTTGAGTTTAGCCAGGTCTCCTCTCACTTAGAGAGTCATTATGCTGAGACCTCCACTCTGAGAGTTCCCCTACCTGGATCGAGTGTTGCTAGGTTTTCTCTCGTTTTAGAGAGTCATTCTGCCTAAGCCTCCACTCTCCAGAGCTCCGTTTAGGCAGTACTATGCGCATGCTCTGTCCTGAGCCTCACTAGCTGTTCATAGCGTCGAGTGTAGAAGTCTCCTCTCAATCTAGAGAGTTGCTTTCTGAGACCTCCACTCCGAGAGCCATACTCTGGTGAGCTAGTCTATGATGGCGAGCTTTGAGCTTGCCTGAAGAGGGGTTTTTGACCCTAGTTCTGCTGGGCAGGGATGGTGTTCCTCGAGTCTGTGACTTAGGAATCCAGCTTTTGGACACACTTTCCTTCAGCATGGCGGCGTTGGCCTAGCGTTCCCATAGCGCCCTCTAGAGGACGCAGCGTAGAAGTTCCCTTCGGAAGGGAACGTCTCAGGTTACAAATGTAACCATAGTTCCCTGAGAATAGGGAACGAGACGCTGCGTCTCTTGGCCATGCTTCGGGCATTCCTGTCGGCATCCCCTTTGGAAAAAAGAGGATGACGTGTTCCACAGGTGCCCTTTTATTCCCGCAGACGCTCATTTGCTTACGTCATAGGCTTCCACCTGCCAATATCAAGTGCATTGTGTGTTTTTAGTCATGCTTCAGAGACCGGTCACGCTGAAGGCATTCCCATAGCGCCCTCTAGAGGACGCAGGGTCTCGTTCCCTATTCTCAGGGAACTATGGTTACATATGTAACCTGAGACGTTTTATAGCATTCAGATGACATTTTTGGAGGATTGTTGCTGCCAGAACATTTCAGAGTAAATAAGTATGAATTATTTATATCTGTGACCAGAAGGATCACTTGCAAAGTGCATTCTGTGCGTTTTTCATGATTCACGAGTCACGACTTAATGGCACTTCATTCCTCATGCAAAATACCAAAGCACTAGATAGTAGTGCTGCTTTCAGGCCCATGAGAGGAACACGTGTATTCTTTACTGTGGTATCACCCTTGTATACTTCGTGGTCAGCAGCACTAATCTCATTGAAAATCTGACGTCTTTTCTCTGTAGACGGACTCAACCGTGACCATCACCTGTGCTGATAGGAAATGGAACAAGCAAGTATCGTGCGAGCCAGTTGACTGTGGGCTTCCAGATAAGTACCATGTGCACCCTGCCCACTTTGATTTCCCAGAAGGTACAACCTACAGCAAGAAGAGCACGTTCCAGTGCAAGGAGCCTGCGCAGCTCGTGGGTGAGAAACACTGGAAAAACTCTAACTGAACTTTGATGCGGTAAAAAGAACAATAAGATTACCTGGTAAAATAGGTCATCTAGGGTCTTGCCAGATTTTCTTTCTCAGCATTCTGAGAATTCAGCATGTAATATAAAATGCTTATTGCAATAATTAGAAAAAATTAAAATAAATATTTATATATAACAATATCGCAGCTCGTATTGTAACTGTCTAGATAAACATTCTGATTATTACTTTGAATATTTCGCCGCTTAATTTGTGATTTGCAGCTGTTTGCAGTTGCAACATAGCCCTTTAAAATGAAATTCAGTCATGTGCGGTCACAGGTATGTTTCCGTGGTTTGATAAGTGACTAATCTAATCAGAATTTCCAGGAGCTATTCCTTTTATAACACTTTTTTATTCTTCACAGAGAGGTTAACTAGTCTCAATCTAATAATGATAGTAATCAAATACATTTTTGTGCATTTTAACAGAAGTGGTGACATGGCAGTCAGTAAATACACCATATTAATTTGTAATGTTAATTTTTTTTAGAACATTTTTGAGAAAACAAGACTTAATATCTTTGCTTTCAAAATAAATGTATCTTGATTTAAGAATGTTTAGATATTTGTACTGTAAAACAAGACAAATACAGTATACTGAGAAAGAAAATCACATTGTATTATACACACATACAAGCTATTGTTAAAAAGTTAAATAACTTTTTTTGAAAGAAGTCTCTAAATCTTATGAATACTGCACGTATTATATACTACAGTAAAATTACTGTAATTTGTATAACAATTTAACAATTTAAATAGATTTTCTATTTAAATTTAATTAAAAATATTATTATTTAATGTGATATTATCATTACTTCAGTCTTCGGTTTCATGTGATCCTTCAGAAGTCATTCTAATTTTGGCGTATTCCTGTGGCTCAGCGGTAGAGCATTGCATTAGCAGCGCAAAAGGTTGTGGGTTCAATTCCCAGGGAACACACATACTGACAAAAAAAAATTATAAACTAAATGCACTGTAAATCGCTTCGGATAAAAGCGTCTGCTAAATGCATAAATATAAATTGAATATGCTGATTTGCTGCACAGAAAAATGTAAGATTATGATCAATGTTGAAAACATTTGTGCTGCTTCACATTTTTGTGGAAAAAGTGATACATTTTATTTTCAGGATTCTTTGATAAACAGAGAGTACAACATAATTTACTTTAAGCTGATTTTTTTGTTACATTATAAATGTACTACTACATTACTTTCACTTTTGATCAATTTAACGCATCCTTGCAGAATACAATTATTTGTTTATTTAATTTTTTTATTCATGCTTGTTTATTTTATTTGTTTTGTCTTTTGCTCATTCAAAGGCACAAATAACACTCTGACCTGTATGGAGGATGGTCTGTGGTCATTCCCAGAGGCTTTGTGTGAGCTCCGCTGTCCCGTGCCTCCTCTCTTGCCCAACGCCATGCTTCAGACCAAACGTTGCAATGAGACAGGTCTTAAAGTGGGCACCCTCTGCAAATACAAATGCAAACCGGGATACCATGTGGCCAACAAGCCAAAGAGGTGTGCAACCATATGTATCATCCTCAAAACACAACAACCAAACATTATGTGTTTTGCATGGTTAAACTCCACCTTGAACTGAAAATTGAGTCGTCTTTTATGATCACAATTAAATTTTACATGAATACTATTACAGCATATGAAACATCTCTGTACCTGCAGGAGAGCCTTCAAGCGTCAGTGCACAGAAGACGGCCGCTGGTTAGAGGGCTCTTGTGAGCCGGTCACTTGTCCACCTCCTCCATCCGTCTTCTATGGCATGTACCAGTGCACAAACGGCTTCAAATTTGACAGCACCTGCTGGATCCACTGCAACGGGGCCAACAACACATTGAGACAACCACCTTGCAAACAGGTTACTTTTGATATTCTCCTTTAGACATTGGATCAACTAGTAATAACTCTGCAACTACATGCAAACTATCTCTCATTAGAATATTGCATTGATCAAAAGAGTACAGTGACAGTAAAGGCATTTATATTGTTGCAAAATAGTTCTATGACTATTCTATTTGCATGCTAATGCTAGAATTTTTGAGCTGCAAATCAGAATATTAGAATGATTTCTGAAGGATCATGTGACACTGAAGACTAGAGTAATCATGCTGAAAATTCAGCTTTGCATAACAGAAAGAAAGTAATGTTTTGTATGTGTTTAAAAATAAATCAGTTATATTAAAATGTAATAATGTTTCATAGTATTACTATTTCTTTTATTTTCTTTTATAATTAAAAAACAGCCTTTGTGAGCAGAAGATACTTTGTTCAAAACTTTTTTTAAACCTTACCGACCCCAGTCTTTTGAACTTCATTTTTTTTACAGCTTCTTTACGGCTGAAATCATATTTATTCCATTACATTAGTAGTTATTTTATTGTTTATTACTGTGAAGCTGCTTTGAAAGTATCTGCATAAAGATTGTTAAAGACCTGACCTAGAGTAAATCGTGATTTACTAAAGCAATTAACTCTTTAATTTGGTATTTATAGATGCTGCAGTAAGCATGCTTGTCTTTATCTGTTCTTTCCACTGGCTGTGAGTTTAGAGTGTTGTAGTGAATGCTGTGACGTCTCCGCAGGGGCAAGGCAGCAATGTCATCCGCTGCAGAAAGGATGGGAACTGGACCGGAAGCTTCCGCTTATGCCCTCAGCTGAAGGGTCAATGCTCTCTACCTCAGAACCTGCATCCCAGCATCCGCGTCAACTGCAAGAAGGGCCACGGCATAGGTGCAAACTCCTCCTGCATGGCAGTACAGGTGCCTCTCAATAAATTAGAATGTCCTGGAAAAGTTCATTTATTTCAGTAATTCAACTCAAATTGTGAAACTCCTGTAATAAATAAATTCAATGTACACAGACTGAGGTAGTTTATGTCTTTGGTTCTTTTAATTGTGATGATTTTGGCACACATTTAACAAAAACCCAACAATTCCCTATCTCAACAAATTAAAATGCAGTGACATGCCAATCAGCTAATCAACTCAAAACAGCTGCAAAGGTTTCCTGAGCCTTCAAAATGGTCTTTCAGTTTGGTTCACTAGGCTACAAAATCATGAGGATGACTGCTGATCTGACAGTTGTCCAGAAGACAATCATTGACACCCTTCACAAGGAGGGTAAGCCACAAACATACATTGCCAAAGAAGCTGGCTGTTCACAGAGAGCTGTATCCAAGCATGTTAACAGAAAGTTGACTGGAAGGAAAAAGTGTGGAAGAAAAAGATGCACAACCAACCGAGAGAACCGCAGCCTTATGAGGATTGTCAAGCAAAATCGATTCAAGAATTTGGGTGAACTTCACAAGGAATGGACTGAGGCTGAGGTCATGGCATCAAGGGCCACCACACACAGACGTGTCAAGGAATTTGGCTACACTTGTCTTCAGAGGCATCTTACCTGGGCTAAGGAGAAGAAGAACTGGACTGTTGACTAGTGGTCCAAAGTTCTCTTTTCAGATGAGAGCAACTTTTGTATTTAATTTGGAAACCAAGGCCCTAGAGTCTGGAGGAAGGGTGGAGAAGTTCATAGCCCATGTTGCTTGAAGTCTATTGTTAAGTTTACGCAGTCTGTGATGATTTGGGGTGCAATGTCATCTGCTGGTGTTGGTCCATTGTGTTTTTTTAAAAACCAATGACACTGCACCCGTTTACCAATACATTTTGGAGCACTTCATGCTTCCTTCTGCTGACCAGCTTTTTAAAGATGCTGACTTTATTTTCCAGTGGGATTTGGCACCTGCCCACACTGCCAAAAGCACCAAAAGTTGGTTAAATGACCATGGTGTTGTGTGCTTGACTGGCCAGCATACTCACCAGACTTGAACCCCATAGAGAATATATGGGGTATTGTCAAGAGGAAAATGAGAAACAAGAGACCAAACATGCAGATGAGCTGAAGGCCACTGTCAAAGAATCCTGGGTTTTCATATTACCTCAGCAGTGCCATAAGCTGATCACATCCATGCCACGCCGGAATTGAGGCAGTAATTAAAGCAAAAAGGAGCCCCTACCAAGAATTGAGTACATATACGGTAAATTAACATACCAGAAGGCCAACAATTCATTTTTGGTCTTATTAAGTATTCTAATTTGTTGAGATAGTGAATTGGTGGGTTTTGTTAAATGTGAGCCAACATCATCACAATTAAAAGAACCAAAGACTTAAACTACTTCAGTCTGTGTGTATTGGATTTATTACATGATTTTCACAATTTGAGTTGAATTACTGAAATAAATGAACTTTTCCAGGACATTCTAATTTATTGAGATGCACCTGTATATCATCAGATTTGTATTACATTTTGGAAATAGAATACAATAGACAGAAAGAAAGAAAGAAAAAATATTTCGCAATATTAAAGGGGTCATATGACGTTGCTAAAAAGAACATTATTTGGTGTATTTGGTGTAATGTAATGTGTTTATGCGGTTTAAGGTAAAAAAAAAAAAAATTATTTTCCACATACTGTACAATATTGTTGCTCCCCTATACTCCGCCTTTCCGAAACGAGTCAATTTTTACAAAGCTCATCGTTCCGAGAAGTGAGGCGTGCTCTGATTGTCCAGCTATCCAGTGCGTTGTTATTGGCCAAATACCTCAAGCGTGAGACAAAAATGTTACGTCACTTACCATATTTTGAAGCTGTGTCCCGGCGCGATGAGAACAGTGTTATAAATATAACAAGATTTTGCAAATCTTCCCACACCATGACATAGACATGTGAGGCCGTGTTTGAAGGAGCCGTTTTAGGAGGGCGAGGTCAAGTCTTAAATTTTATAAAGAATATCTCTTTGCTTTTGAGACTTTAGTCTTTGCAACTTCAGGGATCTCATCATATTACCCCTTTAAACAATATTAGTGTTTTTACTAAAATGTTAATGATAGTATTGACATATTATGATGATCATTTGCACTGTCTTGTACGGTGTAATACAAATCCCAATGTTCTCAAAACAGGCTTAATTTTTTTTATGCAAAATTGTATTTTTGTCATTTTTAAGTGAAATGTGACATGATGTGACATTTACCCTAAAACTGATTCTGCAAACTCTTATACACACTATACTGTCACAGGAATGGATAATACACAAATGCTTAACAATTAACAAAATCTTCATCAGAAAATGTGCTATGATGTTAAGCCCTCAACATGTTTAAACTGGAGGAAGTTCCCATTAAACTTCACTGAAGTGTCATTGTCTGAAATGACCTTAGAGGTTAATTTATTCCTCCTTTGTTTCTCAGGAGAGGACTGTGAGTTGTCATGCAGGGACAGTAACAATGATGTGGTCATTCTGCCAAACAACATGACGGCCAGTAGCATCGTGAGACATCACTGGATGAACCCTCCCAAAGTCAAGGTTTGTGTTTTTTTTAGTCTCAGTGTTTTAGCTTGCTGGCAGGGAATGTTGCACCGGGGCACCACATCCTGAGTGTGACTTTGAGGTTTGAGGTGACACTCCTCGGACAGCAGATATTGGAATGTGCCTGATTATTCATCAGTGTCATTCATTAGTGTCTAGGCTCAGGACTTTATGGTCAATGAGAAGCACGGCCTTTAGAGGAATTCACCTCTAAAATGTCAGTTATTAAATCCAAATTCACCATATTCAGTGTCTTTTCAAAATAAATAAATGTGACAACAGCCAGTCGATATGCAGGTTTTTGTCCTGAAAGCAGTAGTACACATCCATTTCCTAATATAAAGTTAGAGCTACTGTGAAAAAAAATAAGTGTAAAGAAAAGCAAAAGCAACATCCAAAAATGGCCAAATCACACACATATATATATATACTGTATATACACTCACTAGCCACTTTATTAGGTACTCCTTGCTAGTACCGGGTTGGACCCGGCATAGATTCAACAAGGTTTTGGAAACATTCCTCAGATATTTTGGTCCATATTGATATGATAGCATCAAGCAAGTTGCAGCAGATTTGTCGGCTGCACATCCATGATGCGAATCTCCCGTTCCACCACATCCCAAATGTGCTCTATTGGAGTAAAGTGAACTCATTTTCATGTTCAAGAAACCAGTCTGAGATGATTTTAGCTTTGTGACAAATGGTGCGTTATCCTGCTGGAAGTAGCCATCAGAAGATGGGTACATCGTAGTCATAAAGTGATGGTCATGTTCAGCAATAATACTCAGGTAGGCAGTGGCATTTAAACGATTCTCAATTCGTACTAAGCGTGCCAAGAAAATATCTCCCACTCCATTTCACCCCCACCACCAGCCTGAACCATTGAGACAAGGCAGGATGGATCCATGCTTTCATGTTCTCATGTTCTTTACACCAAATTCTGACCCTACCCTCTAAATTTCGCAGCAGAAATAAAGACTCACCAGACCAGGCAACGTTTTTACAATCTTCTATTGTCAAATTTAGGTGAGTCAATTTAGCTTTCGTTTCCTGTTCTTAGCCGACAGGAGCGGCACCCGGTGTGTTCTTCATCTGCTGTAGCCCATCTGCTTCAGGGTTCGACGTGTTGTGCGTTCAGAGATGATATTCTGCATACCTTGGTTGTAACGAGTGGTTATTTGAGTTACTGTTGCCTTTCTGTCATCTCTAACTAGTCTGCCAATTCTCCTTTGACCTCTGACATCAACAAAACATTTTCGTCCACACAACTGCCGCCCACTGGATATTTTCTCATTTTTGACCATTCTCTGTAAACCCTAGAGATGGTTGTGCATCCCAGTAGATCAGCAGTTTTTTTAAATATTTAGACCAGCCCGTCTGGCACCAACAACCATTCCACGTTCAAAGTCACTTAAATCCCCTTTCTTCCCCATTCTGATGCTCAGGTTTGAATTTTAGCATGTTGTCTTCACCACATCCAGATGCCTACATGCATTGAGTTGCTGCCATGTGATTGCCTGATTAGCAATTTGTGTTACCAAGCAATTGAACAGGTGCACCTAATAAAGTATATATACGTACAGTATATATGTACAGTATATATACATATTTTAGTGCTGTCAAAGTTAACGCATTAACGCAAATTCATTTTAACGGCACTAATATTATTAACACGTGATTAACACAGTGCTTATTTTCTGTTTGACCCATGGCCCAACCCGTAGTTGGAGAAATGGAGATGAGTGGTGTTGCCAACTTAGCAACATTGCAGTCCCCTTTAGAGACTTTTTTCCCTTCAAAAAAGCAGCCAAACCTTATTTAGTCTCTGAGAATCGCCGGTACTGCCGCGCGAGCACGAGGTCTTGCTGTCCTAGCGTGGGCACACATCTCTTTCTCTCTCTCTCTCTCTCTCTCTCTCGCTCTGCGTCTGCTCAGTTTCAGTTCAGCGTGCGGCGGAGATGACGAGCAGTTAAACACAGATATTGTGTTGCTTCTCTAATTTACACACAAGTATAGCCGCAATCATAGCACTATTGTCATTATCTTATGTTTATTTGATTTTGTCAGATGACGGCTGGATTATCAGGATTTTTGTTCAGATTAACATCTTGGAAGGGAGAGCTGGTTATGTGTCAATGGATTGCGTTTCAGTACATTTTTCATATTCATTCTGTTGTCTGACAACAGAAACAATAAAATATATTAATTAAAACAGTTTTATTGATAATTTAGCTGCATACAAATACAGCATGCGGGCACAAAGAGGGAAACAAATGCAATAATAAATAATATAGGCTATGTACATGTAGCATGTTCAGAAAATTATCATTGAAGCCTCAATGGTTTCAATAATAATAAACATAAATTTTCATAAAGCATCCATATTTGTCCATGCCCATGTTGATTAGAGTATTAAACAATTGAAAAGTATTAATTTAAGGTTCAATTAGAACAAATAAACATGTGCGATTAATTACGATTAATCGTGAGTTAACTCATGACAATAATGTGATTAATCGCGATTAAATATTTTAATCGACTGGCAGTATATATATGTATATGTGTGTGTGTTTTCAAGGATGTACAAATATATTGTACCCTCCATATATTTTGATCTAAGAAAATGCATTCAAATAACATTTAGAGAAAAAGTAAATATTAATAAATCCTAAATTAGAGTTACTGTAAGATTTGAAATGTATTTTCTTGCCTCTGAAATACATTTTGATATATATTTTGGTAAGCGGTTGAAACCCAAAGTATTTTCAATTATAAAAATATTTTAGATTTTCTAAATATTTTAATTGAGTTTGATTGTTTATAACACATATGTAGCATATACTGTATTTAAGTTGTGTTTTGGCTGGATTTATTAAAAGCGACAAAGCACAAATTAAGATGGGCTGAAAAATAAGCTGTCAGTACGTTCCAACCAAGGGTGAGTTACCCTAAACCATCATTAGCTAAACATGGTCATTAGTTCCATTGAACTCTGTTGGTAATGATGGAACTTGTGACCATGGTTGCTTTTGGGAAACCCACCCCAAGGCGGGAAAGACAACAAACCTTTTCCATCGCCTGAAAAGGTGCGATCACACTAAGAATATGAAAATACAGTCCCATGTGTAGGCACACATTTTAGCACCAAAACAATCTCTTTCTGGCAAAAAAAACAAACAAACAAAAAACAACCCTAACAGTTGATAATTCAATTTTTTTTATAGTAATAATAATCCAAATAACCAACCCAATCTCACAAGCTGTTTTTTTTTAGTTAGCATGAAGGTCCACCCATATGAAAACATATGAATGAGATCATACACAATCCATAGCCATCAATTCGCCAAAACAAAAAATTATTACGAATTGCCATGAGACTGTGTTGTAATAACTATTATTCTGCAAAGTAATACAGGTAGTCAAATTGTAGTTGGTTTGTGGGTGTCATGTATAAATTCAATTTCAAAAGTATGTTTTAATGGCTCCAAACTAACTGACAAGATAACCATTTCATAAAATATAATATCAGTATTTATATGTATTCATTTATCCAGTACACAATGGCTTTCATGTGAATTGTTATCCATTGCACTCACTGCTCAGGCCAGCAACTGCGTTAAGAGGAATTACATTAATTAGTATTTGAAACATTACTTTGTATTATGTAAAACCAAAATAATAGTTATAAAGAATAGTAGTAATGAAATTATTAGGGCAACAATAAACATTCAGCATGAAATTTTCCATATACATTTTTCATCATGAACTTCTGACGTTAACTTCTGTCTCTGATCAGGGAACACATGCAGCGGTTGTAACTTTGTAGCATTGAATGTCGCAGTCATCCAATTACTGTTCATTTTCCGCAGGCTCAGGCATGCATGGCTTTCCCAATTACCTGGCATTGGTAAAACAGGGTATGATTACAGTAATCTCTCATCTCATCTGAACCGCAACAAGGCACAGGCCAAGTCATAAAATTTAAAAAGCCATCTGTAATCACTTTAATTTCAACAATGACCCTATTACAGGCATTAGCAGAAAAGCTTTATATAAATTTACCTGTCTGAAGTAGTACAATGTTTTAGCCGTGACTGCTGTGTTTGAGTGGAAGTGTTATGATGGCAGTTTTGCTGAACATTATGCTGTTTTGTCAGGCTCCAGTGCAGGCTGAAACATGCAATCTTCGATCATTGCATGCTAATTTACTGGCTGGAAAACACTACATAACTTTAAAAATTTGATCACATTCTATCATGACAACTGATTTAGCTTAAGTACTTAGCTAAATGTAGCTAGCATGTTTGAGCATGTTTCTAACATGTTGCCAGACTATGTAACATTTGCTGAAACTTTTTAATATGTCGCTAGGAGTATGTAGGAGTATATAGAGTCATGTTGATGTTATGAGACTGAGTTTGAGTTTAGGAGCCTGATGGCCTGGGGGAAGAAGCTCCTCCTAAGTCTCTCAGTTTTTGACATCATGCTACGGAAGCGCTTGCCAGATGGCAGTAAAAAGAAGAGACGGTTACCAGGGAGATTTGTGTCCTTGATGATTTTAGCAGCTCTGCTTTTGCTGCGTTTGAGGTAGATGTCCTGCAGAGAAGGGAAAGGGGACCCCGAGATGTGCCCAGCTAAGATTTCCTCACTGGCAGACCTCAAGTGGTTAAAGTAGGCCAGTTCATCTCCAACTCCATCACCCTGAATGTAAGAGCCCCATAGGGTTGTGTCCTGAGTCTGGGCTCTTGTGTCCTGAGCAGGGCTCTACTCTCTCTACACACACAACTGTGTGTCCTCTCACAGCTCCAGTTCTATTATCAAATTGGCTGATGATACTGTGGTTCTGGGCCTCATTTTCAACAATGATGAGACCACATACTTGGATGAGGTAGAGAGACTTACATCATGGTGCCAGGACAACTGTCTCTCTCTGAATGTGAGCAAAACTAAAGAGCTGATTGTGGACTTCAGGAAAAGACAACAACGGACCTACACTCCTCTTATGATCAGTGGGACCCCTGTGGAGAAGGTGAGCAGCTTTAAGTACCATGGTGTAAACATCTCAGAGGACCTGACTTGGATTGCACACATTCAAACATAGGTTAAGAAAGCCAAGCAAAGACTTTACCATCTGCTACAGCTGAGAAAATCCAGGGTCCCACCATTAATCCTGAAAACTTTCTATTCAGGGGCCATAGAAAATGTATTGACTAAGTGCTTCTCTGTCTGATATGGAAACGGCTCCAATCAGGACTGCAAAGCTCTGCAGAGAGTTTTTAAGAAATGGGCCGTGCATTATCATGCTGCAACATGAGGTGATGGCCGTGGGTGAATGGCACAAAAATGGGCCTCAGGATCTCGTCACGGTATCTCTGTGCATTCAAAATGCCATCAATAAAATGAACCTGTGTTCATTGTCCATAACATACACCCGCCCATACCACAACCATACCGCCACCATGGGCACTCGATTCACAACATTGACATCAGAAAACCACTCACCCACACAACACCATACACGCTGTCTGCCATCTGCCATGTACAGTGAAATCCGGGATTCTGGAGAGTCAGACACCAGCGCAGTATCCTTGAATTACTGTTCTGCATTGTTTCCATCCATTTCAATGCCCGATGATCAGTTCTTAACGTGAACTCATGTCCAAGCAGGTAGTGATCCAATGAGTTCACCACCCACTTAATGGTAAGAATTTCCTTCCTAACTGTTGAATATCTCAGCTCTCTTTCAAAGAGTTTTCTACTCAGAAACAGCACCGGTCTTTCATCATACGCCTTTCCTTGGACTAGTACTGCTCCCAGCCCAATATCGGATGCATCCACCTGTACGATAAATCTTTTAGAGAAATCAGGACTCTGCAACACTGCTTCAAGGCATAAAAAAATATTTAAGAGAATTAAAGGCTTCTTCACACTCATTGGGCAAACAGAATTTAGCAGGACTCTTCTTGGTCAAATTAGTCAGTGGAGTAGCCAGTGAAGCGAAATGGGGAACAAATCGCAGATACCAGCCAATTAGACAACGAAAAGACCTCACCTGCTTTTTGGTTTGAGGGGGATTAATGTTTTGAATAGCCTTGAGCTTTTCCACTTGTGGTCTGATCTGTTCATTTCCTAGCAAGTATCCCAAGTACCTCACCTCCGTCTGAGCCCAGGAACATTTAGTGGTGTTAATTGTGAGCCCAGCTTCCTGAAGCCTCTTCAGAATGTTAGCAAGATTCTGCAGATGTTCCTGCCACGATCCACTGTATATCACCACATCATCAAGGTAGGCAGCAGCGTACTGCTCACATCCTGCCAGTACACGATTCATTAACCTTTGGAACGTGGCCGGTGCTCCATGTAAACCAAAGGGCATAACTGTATATTTATATAACCCAGTGGGAGATCAAAATGCAATATAGGACTTGCAAGAGGGATCAAGTGGCACTTGGCAATATCCTTTACATAGGTCTAAGGCAGTCATATAGGATTTCCCAGTCTCTCATTCAACTCGTCAATACGAGGCATTGGATAGGAATCAAAACACGATACACTATTTAACTTTCTAAAATCAGTGCAGAACCTAATTCCTCCATCCTTTTAAGGGACCAGTAGTATGGGACTTGACCACTCAAGGTGGTCAAGTGACTTTCAAGATGATGTTGTCTGTAAGGATCTCTGTACGGCCAGGTCTTTCCTGGAAAAGAGAGGGAAAAGATTGGAAAAGATCTCGCTTAGTTGCTTTTGTTGGTGGTTTTCCAAATGTGAGAGGCCTCCTGGAAGCTTCTGAGGTGATATCCTGGCTCCATATCGGTTTCGTCCTCTTCCTCCACTACTGCTCTCACCATGGTCTTTGCAATCTTGAGGGCACTCAAGATCAGACACCCTCTCCTTAAATTCCCTCAAGAGATTCACATGTAGGACCTGTTTAGGCTGCTTTCTTTCGGGACATACAATTTCATAGGTTACTGAGCCCAGTTTTTGGGCAGCAACATATGGACCCTGCCATTTGGCCAACAATTTACTTGTACCTGATGGTAACAGTACCACAATGTTCTGTCCAGGTTTCAAGTCCCTTTCCCGAGCATGTGTGTTGTGCCATACTTTTTGTCTTTGCTGAGCAGCAAGTAGATTTTCTTTGGCTAGAGTCCTGTAGTTCTCCAACTTGCCCCTCATCTGTAAGATATTCGAGGCGACACTGCACTGGGCTGGTTTCTCTGCTGTCCATCCCTCTTTGAGCACATCCAGAGGGCCACGAACTTGCCTGCCAAACAAAAGCTCAAAAGGAGAGAAACCGGTTGAGCATTGAGGGACCTCTGTATGCAAAGAGAAGAAAAGGAAGCCATTTATCCCAATCCCTCCCAGACTCGTCAACAAACTTCTTAAGCATGTTCTTTAATGTACCATTAAAGTGTTCTACGAGGCGATCGTTTTAAGGGGGGAATGATGTAGTTCTGATTCCCTTAATGCCTAGTTGCTTATACAGTAGTTTCATCAGTTTATCCATAAAATTAGTTCCCTGATCTGTAATCATTTCAGAGGGAACACAAACTCTGGATATTAAATAATTCAAACATCTCACAATATGTTTAACTTGGATTGAATGCAAAGGGTACACCTCTGTATATCTAGTAGCATAGTCACAGATTACCAGTGCAAATTGGTGACCCGGAAATACTCTTTACCATAGGGCCTATTATATCCATCCCTATACGATCAAATGGAGTGACAATTATAGGCAAAGTTTTGAGATAACTTCTATCTGATTTATGAACAGGTGCTACCATTTGACAGTCAGAACTAGTTTTACAGTATTATTGCACATCCTGATACATTTTTGGCCAATTAAATCTTTGACTGATTAATTCGTATATGTTCTCTGTTGGCCTAAATGTCCTGACCTAGGGATGGTGTGACCCAGATGTAAAATAATCTGATGCAGTTCTTTGGGTACTACCAGTCTAGGATTCTCTGTACCAGCAAGGTACAAAATATTGTTCTTTAAAATGTACCGGTCCCCTCAAAATTTTGGTACACCCACAGGCTTGCCATCTAACTCCCACAGCTTTTGGAACAGGGGCTGTAAAGTAACATCGACTTTTTGCAACTCCCTAAAATTATCAGGAACCTGCCAACGGGAGTTAATCAGCTCCAACTCAGGGTCAGGGGTTTTGGGTAAGCTGTCTTGTGCCTTATCTTGCCCTCTATGCTTTTCTTGTCGTCTCTGTCTTTTACTTTTTTATCTTTCCCCACAGTACCAAACAAATCAGCATCAGCATTAGGAAGGGGTTGTAACCCTTTAGTCTGAGAAATTGTATCTACTGCACAAAATTTGGATGTTAAACCCACCAAATCAGTTAGACAAGGAAAATCTTCCCCGAGCACCACGTCATATGCTAATTTCTCAACTACACCCACCCTTAACAGGTATGCCCGCTAATCAATAACCATAGAGACATCAGCAGTTGGATAGATTTGTTCATCACCATGTACACATCCTAAACATACAGTATCACCATAGTTCAGTATTTCACAATTCAACAAGTCAGATTTCACCAAGGTTTGAGTACTACCTGTATCAGCCAGAGCCTGAGCAGGTTGACCATTAAACGTTACCGGGATAAGGTGGCTATGTTTCTCTGTAGATTTTGATGGTACACCAAAGCCCTCAATCCTGGGAACATAACACATGTTAGTCACTTTGGATTTTCTTAAGGGACCAAGAGAGGCCTTATGTCCAGGTTGTTGACAATAAAAACAGATCAAAGTTGCATTAGAATGGGCATTGAAATGTTTACCAGACACAATCACAGTCTTATCAATATGTTCCTCAACTTTACCCCTGCCCACAGTTCCTCTGTTGATTCGTGGTGGATCTCG